>WEKW01017046.1:0-18097 GCA_013389905.1 Sula dactylatra
ATTAAGCATAATTTTAGTAACTGTTTATGCGAAGTAATGGCTCTATTGGTATAAGTAATCCTAAAATTCTGAAAGATTATTAGATTAGATAACCCTTATAAGACTGCGTGACAAACTAGTAGGAAGCTAGTTCAAGCAGATATGAATTATAATATTGAGGAAGCTTCATGAGAGATTTTAAATTTCCTTGGAGAGGCTAGTAAATAGAGTAGCCTTTTAAATAACTGAAAGGAGTAAAACAGGAAGGAAAAATTAAAAAGCTAGTACTGTAAAGGAGATTTATTAGATCTGGACTAGTTTACTATAAGTTTTCCCTGTAGACCATTGATGAGTGATAACTAAAAATATTTACCATTTCACCTCAAAAGTGGCTTTTAAAGTAAATATAACATTAAAATGAACTGAATCACGTAGCTTTCTTAGATTCACTGTCAGGAAACCCATTCTTCCTCTCCGAAAATGCACTTGCATCTAATTTAAAAGGTAATAAAAGTAAAAATCTATTTTATGTATATGCAGATCTTTCCACAGCAGATTTAAAAGCAGAATTGTGGTTGATATAACCTTGTGAACAAATCATATTACGAAAAAAAGTGCTATGAGAGTATATTGGGTGAGACCGTCATCAGATGTATAGTCAGGGTTCTGCTAAGTTAATGTCACCAGGCAAGTTTATGTTACNTGTCACCAGGCAAGTTTATGTTACTATAAAATTTTGCTATCTTTATGTAGTTATTGATGGGTCAATTAGGTGTCATATCCTGTTCGACCTGTTACTCACAAAGAAGGAAGATCCCACTACAGCTATGAAGGCTGAGGGCAGCCTTGGAAGCAGTAACCGTGAGATTAGGGAGTTTAAAATCCTAGAAGTGAGAAAGATCAACAGTAGAATTGCAGCCCTGGACTTCAGGAGAGTCCAGTTTTCTCTGTGAATCTCATGTTGTTTGGCAAGACCCACTGGGAAACTTCACTGGAGAGCAAAGGGGCCCAGGAGCCATTTGCTTGTCAAAGACAACCTCCTCACAAGAAGTTGATCCATTCCAACATGCAGAAAGTTGAGGAAATCCAGCAGCCAGCCAGCATGGATGAACAGAGAACTCCTAAGTGAGCTCAGATACACACACAAAAAAAGAAATAAACAGAAAGTGGAAACAAAAACGGGCTATCCAGGTGGAGTAGAGACACATCACCCAAAAGCTGAAGCTAAAACGAGAAAGGGTTGTGAAGAGCAAAAAGAGATACTGTAAGTACAATAGCAGTTAAAGAAAGGCTGAGAAAAGTGTGGACCTTCTGTTCGGTGGGGCAAGGGACCTACTGACCAAGGACTTAGAAAAGATTAAGGAATAGAGTGCCTTCCTTGCCTCAGTGTTCACTGGAAAGATTCATCTTCAGGCCTCCCTGAGCCTAGTAGGAGAGTCTATAGTGGAATGGTGCAGTGTATTTATATAACCATTGCTATGTNTACCTGGAAAAAAGAGTGCTGCCTTTATATAAACCAGATTTCACACATGAACCTTTACATGCAAGTCCTTCTTTAAAAATATTTAATTCTATCTACCGAGGAAGGCTGGATACTCAATTACATGGTCTGGAATGGCAATTCATGTATTTTTGATGGTAAGTGATATTTATGTGTGATTTTCTCACAGAATAATCTCTAAGTACTTTACAGGATAAATAAATTACTACTGACCTGTGGAGGCAGTAAGAGTTTGTATGATTATGTGCAGTACAGGATGAAATGCCATAAACTGGAATCTGTATGAGATTTATAAATACATTAATTTGGAACTTTCAAGATATTTTTGTTCCTAAGGGAAAAAAAAAAATTAAAAATCTACAGAAATAAATTCTGAAGTTCCAATACAGGATTCAGGCACTTAATGATGAACACTATAAGAGGTACAATTTCTTCTTCATCTAAAAAGAATGAGATTTATAAAACAGAATTTAGAGTCAGAATTTCACATCAAATGGTGAGCTGAGCTCAATACCTTTGGATGTTCCCAGGTGATTGAGTGGTTCTGAATAGCTATCTTAGAAATCTTCAGCTCAGGATTCAGTTTGCACTAAAAGTGTGCATTACGCAAATCAGTTTTCCTTAGTTTCTAGACAAAAAATACAAGTTTTTCTTTTTGTTGACTTAAAGAGGTAAACAATTCAGAATTCTGAACAGCATGAGCAGAAACAACCTTTAGTGTTTCAGTGTGTGAATTCTTTAAGATATATTTACCATTTAAAGCAGGATATCATAAATATTTATTGAAATAAATCATTTCCCATCATACATATGTGAAGATAATTTGTTAAATTTGAAGTAACGAACACATATGCTGGGATAGTGAGTAGTCTGAGACCAAGATTAAAAATTAAGTTTCTGTTATTGTCTAATGAAAAGATAATGGAAAATAACAACAAAATAGTTTTAAGCTTCAAAGAATGACTTAAAATATGTTGAATTACAATTCTGGCATTTCTTTTTAAACTAGTTTTAAATGATAATCTTTTTCAAGTCATTTTTAGATATTGAATAATTCTTAGACAAGCTCAGAAAGGGCAAAATGCTTTTATGCATATTAATAAAAAATACAAACATATCAGTCAAGTTTGTTTTGTGAAAGCTAGCTCATACCCACAGTGAAAATTTAAAATGTATTATTACTGCTATAGTGCAAAATGGATAAAATCCAAATCTTATTAGCATATACTTAGGAAAAACAGTTAACAGTAAGTGAAGAACAGCCTTTCTACTGTCATTACATTTGGAAATAAGTGTCCTAAGGAGTTTTTCAGATATAGATTACATTTATAAGTATTGCTCTTGATGGCCACTAATAAATCTGCCCTCTGTGGCTTACTTCTGGTTCTCATTTAGTTCCATTATATTTTTGGCCTTTATACACACTATGGCAAATTTCACAGTTTAATTATGTCAAGTGTGAAAAAAGGCTTTCACATCCTTCATTATTTATTTTAATTTAGACATCCAATAAATTAATTTGCCTTTTCCTAAAGTGATAATAATGCATTTGGCAGCCAATATTTTATGTGTGTATTTAAGACATTTTTCTCTATTAGCTTCTTTGCATTTATTGACATGGAATTTCATTTTCTTTGTACACTGTGTCAGTATAGTGGGATTTTTCTTTAAAGATTTCTGTGATCATATATCTTGAATAATTAAACATTACCAGCAAACTTAGTAGTCTTATTATCCATTATTTTCTAGAACATTTACAAATATGTTGAGCAATACAGTTTCTAGATAGCTACAATGGTTAATTCCCTCCAGAGTGAAAAATTCACTTTTGTTCATAGCCTCTATTTCTTATTGTGTACTAAATAATTAACCTTGTACAGGACCTTCTTTTTACCTTATTTTTTTTTCTTTAAAAGCCTTTAGAGACAAAGGCCATTGTCAGATTTTGGAAATTTGAATGCATTACGACTTGATGACATAGATCGATGTGCTACTTGATTTCTTTAAAAATACCTGTAGATTTGAAAGATAGGAATTTCTGATACAAAAGATTTGTATTCCTTTCCCCCTTATAAGATGCATATAGTAATATGTCTACTAATTCCATCTTTTATCAAATATGCAGATTTACTCGCTGTAGTTTCCCGTTCACTGCTAAATTCCTTTTTCACAAAGGTGCTATTAAATGTAATAATTTTTGCTTTCTGCGAAGGCTGGTTTAAACAGATAGGACACTGACATTTCTATTTGAGTTCCTTCAGTTCCTTTTGAGATCTGTTTACCTGGGTAAATGTCATTTGGCCAAGATGTTCATTCTATCAATTCATTCTAAAACTTCTGCTACCTACATTCAATTTGGAACTATCTCTTTCATTCATCCATGTAAAGAATGCCTTCAGTGCGGGAATATCCCATAGTGGACAGTGTTGTGAAAAAATAATGTAACATTTTTGGTTTGGACTTATCTTCCTAGGATATTACTTTTACATCTCATTTATTGGCTGCATCCACCTATTGGCAGATTTCCTGTTTCTGAAGCACTTAAGACATTTTTAGTGTTTGTTCTTATGCTTTTGGCAGATTTTTGCTTAAGATATTTCTTTGACTGTCTTACTATGATTTTATATTTAACTTGCTAGATTAGATGTGTGAGCCAGCACAGGCCAGGCAGGACACAGGAACAACCACAAAACCACAGATGAAATAAAAAGAGTAAATTTATTTTCCTTACCTCACCAACTGGAAGATCCTCGAAGCAGTACCAGGACAGGGGCACACAGGTGGAGATGCAGGAACTGCTCAGTCCATGCTAAAAGATCACCAAAACTGCTGTTTTCACCTGTGTTTCAGGTGTTTGTGCAGGCATAGTTTACCACTGTGTTTCGGTGTTTCCCACAGCAGGGCAGGAACCTCAAGCAAGTTCAATAGGGTGCCTCTAAGTCTATCACAGGCCTATGTTATCTAAATATAGATGTTCTACTTGTCAAACACACAAGACTAAACAACAATTAGTATGATATATGTGTTTTTCAGCACCTCAGCTGCAGTTCACTTGAGCATGTTTACAATCTTCTTCACCAATCTTCCATTATTTTCCCACACTAGAGTTTATGCCCCTGTCTATTTTTCTCACTTGGATAACATTTCCACTTCGTACTTAAAATAGTTGTCTTTTCTCTCTTGTTGAAGCATACTGGCTTTTGAATGGCTTTTGATAAGTAGCATATATCTACTCTGAATTTAGAATATTTCGTCTTTACAGTACCTTCATTTTGTCTTTAAGCAAATGTTAACCTTTCAGATATTCTTTTGAACTATCTTCCTCAGTTTTATAAACAGTCATTTTAAAATGAAGGTTACTAAGGATTTTTTCTTTTTTTGTTCAAGGGTATTGAATTTTAGTGCATTACCCTGATAGTGTATATTGAGTACAGAGTTCCACTCACTGCAGGACTAAGTCAAAAGTCACTTCTCTTCTGTGGGTTTCCTACCTACATTCCAATTTTTTTTTGTCTAAAATTTATATCCTCTGCATCTTGGCATTAATGATAGCAATAATAAAAGTCTCATGGTAATTCAACAAGAAATTAAAAGAATAGGTCAATAAGCTAAAGGATAGTTTGAGTCGACAAGGAATACAGCTTTAAGAAAAGGAACAGTCTGCTTCATGGAGATGAAGCTGGGTTCCCAAAATCTGTGCAAAATGCCGTACATGATAGCAATTATAAATAATGAATTAAGGAAAATTAGATGTGGTAAACTTTAACAATAAAGCAGATGGCCCCCAGAAAGACAGTGAAAGTAAAAACCTATGTCTACATAGGGATGGTTCTACTAGTAGGGATGTTCCTGACTGCTCGTTTAATGTGGCTAGAGTGACTGTGAAACACTGCGAGAGCCTAAATGAGATGTGAAGCATGAAAATATAAGAATACATGGATGCATAACAAGTCTCTCGTTATTTATGGTATTTACAGTTAAGATTCATCGGTACTACTGATATTCAATATAATAATAAAGAAGGAAATAATATTCCAGTAGTATTTCTACAGCTGGAATTCTAGTAAAGAGCACAATTTTAACATACCAATTGTTTTTCCTACATGCCTTTGTATCATCTGCCAACTGCAACTTTTATTTTTTTACTTGTCTGGGTAAAGCTTTCCTTGCTTACTCTCTTCTGAAAGATTTTTAGTCCTAAATCCAAGAAAGTTCAGCCATTTTCATGTGTGATCAGAATGATCCTTCTAAATTAAACACATTGTGTTCATTTTTGGAGTAGGGCCCATTCAGATTGTGTAGGAAGATCTCTGATGACTGAGAATTATATGTAGAATGCATCAATACTTTTAATAAAGTGTGGAAGATTTCAAAATAATACCTAAAGGTTATGTCTGTCTATGTCTTTCTAGTATTCTACAGGTTTACCATTCTCATACAGTGACCAAAAAGCATTTAAGGTACTTTCTGGTTTACAGATTTTTAAAAGCTTAAAAACTATTTTGATACCTAGAAAATATTTAACTTACTCTGTAAGGTAAATCATGACTTTATTAAGACATGGCTTTTTTCCTGTCATCTAAGAATTATCTAAGAAAGCTGTTTAAATGTCATCCTTTCTTAAAGAGAAAACCACAAAACATTAATTGTGTTACTAATTTTATTAGATGCGTTTTAATTTCAGGACATTCTGTGTTGCAAACAGCATCAGTGCATGTATATATCCTGAAAACAACAATTTCTCAAAGAAGCAGAACTCTTTCCCTGTATTTTCCCATACTCCTTCCTCCCCTATCCATCTGCATCCTTTCCTTTCCTATCCTTTGGTTCTTACCTTATACACCTCACAATAGGTTTCAGTTTCTTTAAAATACCTTTTGTGGTTTAAACCTAGCCAGCAACTAAGCACCACACAGCTGCCCTGTCATTCCCCCCAGTGGGATTGGGGAGAGAATTGGAAGAGTAAAAGTGAGAAAACTCATCAGTTGAGGTAAGAACAGTTTAATAACTGAAATAAAATAAAGCAAAATAGTAGTAGTAGTAGTAGTAGTAGTAGTAGTACTACTACTACTACTAATAATAATAATAATAATATACAAAGCAAGTGATGCACAATACACTTGCTCACCACCCCCTAACCGATGCCCAGCCAGTCCCTGAGCAGCAGTCACTGCCTCCTGGCCTACTCCCTCCAGCTTATATACTGAGCATGACATCATATGGTATGGAATATCCCTTTGGCCAGTTTGAGTCAGCTGTCCTGGCTGTGCTCCCTCACAGCTTCTTGTGCACCTGGCAGATCATGGGAAGCTGGAAAGTCCTTGACTTAGTGTAAACGCTACTTAGCAACAACTAAAACATTGGTGTGTTATCAACATTATACTCATACTAAATCCAAAACACAGCACTATACCAGTTACTGTGAAGAAAATTAACTCTATCCCAGCCAAAACCAGGACAGTATCCCATAGTAAGGTTTACACAGTCCCAGAATTCTCTGTTTTCCATCCTAGAACCCTCTTCCCCCTGCTTCCTGCAATAAAACCTATAGCCATTTAGATAATTAACTGTCTTAGCTTGTAAGGCATTCCAGAAATTAAATTTCTTCTGCTGAATCATCTTGGTGGGCTTTGCAGTGGTGACAATGGCCTCATTGTGCTCCTTTGGTGGTCTTAAGAGGTTCAGTGTTCTCTGGTTTTGCTGTTTGCGTTACTTATGTTCCTCCAGAAACTTCTCTTGCTGCTTGCATCCTGCTGTACTACCCTTTCAGCTAGCTCCCACAGATAATGCCACTATTGCCCCAGCCACAGGGAGGCCTGCAGTTTAAGACCTGGGTGATGGCATATACTCTGTGGAGGACAGTCTGAGTCAAGGCCACAGCCTTATACGAGAGTATGCATTGTTTGAACTGGTAGGTTGTAACAGCTCAAAATGCAGATTGTAAGAAGTAGCTAACAACATAACAGAATTGTGTGGGAGGAGTCTACAATGAAACAGAAGAAGGAAAACATTAATGTCATACTTTTGGTCTCCAACTTTTGTCATTATTGTACTTCACCTCTTTAATTTCCCTTACACTGTCATAAACATAATAAACATGGAATTTCCTTTCTGGAGGTGTGCAGTCAGAACTATCTCACTGAATGTTTCACTTTATAAATAATCAGATATACTATTTTTTGTGAAGTCTTTTATTTCTAGATGTACAGTGTATAATATGTACTTAAAACTTGCATATTTATATTGAAAAATATTACCAAACCAAATGTTTTTAAAATATTTTGTTCCAGCTTGTCTGTAAATCAGCAAATGGATTTATTTATTAAAAAAAGGAGTAATTAAGTCCTTTCTTTTAAAGTGTTTCTTTTTAGAACTGGCTGGATAATACTGAACTGTTTTCTGTAACTGAACTTTTTACAGGAAAATTTTCTAGGATGCATTTCTGAGAGCAGAATATTTTAAATTAACAGAAACAATTGAGGAGTATTTGGCTCTGGGTAACAGCCAGGACCTATGAGTTATGTTTTCTTTTAGTTATCTCCAATGGGATGGCATGTCAAAATATCTCTGGCATATCACCGAATCTCAGCAACATCTGAATGAAACGGAACTGTTTTGTAGCCAAGATTACTTACTGTTTAGAGAAGGAAGTTAAACTGCAGTCAAAAGTAAATGAACTGAATACTTGAAATAAAACTGCCTAAAGAATCCAGAAATTTAGTTGTCCAGACAGGAATTTAGTGAGGACATGCATTCTCTTGTGGAAACTGTGGTAATACGAATACAGCATACAATAATCCAAACATTAATTTTACATTTTATCCACAACTAATATGGGAAACTATCACATGGTGGGGAAACATACGACCAAGTAAACGTTTTATTAAAAAACCCAAAAACAAACAAACAAAAAAAACAAACCAAAAAGAACCCCAGCAAAACCACACAACCCTGTTTACAGATTTATTTGCGCTTAGGTTTTTTCTCAAGATTTATGACTGAGTGCTTCTTGGTAAGGGAAATGTGAAAGTAAACTGCTTTGAAATGTTATTTTACTGCTTTCCTATCATAACTGTTATCTTTTAATTTATTGATATGAAATATTGTAATAATGATTATATAACCAGATTGTAAATCTAATAAATTTTGTAATCAAATGACAGCTATCCCATAGGCAAAATGCTTATCATGCATACTCTGTAAAATATGTGTTTGCTTCAGTCTTTTGTGATTCCTCAATATACAAAGCAGATCTCAGCTGAAAAATGTAATAGGAATTTTATTTCATAGCTGTCACCAGGGAGTTAAAAAAAAAAAAAGGTGACAATAATATTTACATGGAATTCTCTTTTTGTGTGCTTCAAGTCTTTGAAATTTTCAAGAAATGGCTTAATTAAGACATGTTCAGATGCTATTGCATTTGAAAAGGCAGTTGCAAAGAGAATCTCAACTATATTATGTTTAAGAATTTTTTCTGGGATTAAAAATGAAAAATCTTCAAATAACTGTAGATGATAAGAGTGAAAAATTAATTTACAAGATTTCTGAGCTCTTTGACTACTCATATCAGGATTGCTTTGAAATGTTTAGTATTTTTAATTACATGTCAGATGCTGTACATTTCAGAAATAAACATTCTAGTTTATAATGTGGTAAAGTACCTACAGTACAGACAGTTTTGATTTTTTTAAATGTGCAAGGGAATTCAACAGGAGGGGGCCTCCTGTTGTAAATAATCAAGTCCATATGAAGAAACACTGTCACAAAGTTGGGAGGTAATGTTAACATGGAGCAGGAATGGAATATTACATGGGATGAAACAACTGACCTTGATGATACTGAAGTAGGGCAACATGTAGGGATACAACAATGTCAAGGTCAAATATAAAATGAATTTCAGCTATAAGATGGCAGCTTATCTCTGGAGGCAAATAATTAAGAGAGTAAGTAGGCCACATTATTGATAGCACAATGTGTCACCAAGAGAAATCAAATTTGGAAATAAATATGACTGTAGAAAGATTCAGCAGAAGTATGTCCAACAAAGAAAGTGAAATAGTGATTTCTGAACGATAGTGAGACTTTGTTTCCATAAACTACTCTGATCATGTAGGTGCAGGAAAAGTTATCTGAAATTAAACAGATACAAAGATGGAAAATGAGAAGAATATAGGCCTATATAAATTAAAGGAAACTAAATAAGCTTGATTTTCTTTATCTTCAAGGTGGAGGAGGGTATGGATAACAGCAATTAATAGATTAGAAGGGTATTATTAAAGAAAATGAAAATTTATAAAGTAAGTATGGCACAAAACACATTCAAAGTAGTGATTTGCTACAAGAAAGTATTTTCAAAGGTTCTGGACAACATTTCCATTTTTTGTTTGTATTGACTGTAGTCTAAGCATTATGGCAAAGACTGCAGTGCAGTAGGTGTACGCAAAAGGCTCAAGACAATAGATTTTTTAAATTGATTAATGACTTCACTAACATAGAAATATTCAGTTGTCATCTTTATGATTTTTTATAAGAAATAGATTTTATTTTTTTTTATAGACTTTGGACAGAGATGAAAAAAGACAGTTTACACTCATTTGGCAAGAGTTTTTTCCCAAACTATACTCTTTGTTTCAATAGCTGACAGCATGAATTCTTATATAAATATCTGTCTGATATTCCTAACATAATTGATTTATTTTATAGTTCATGTTTTCTTTTGCTACAGAGTCAGTTTGTAAAACCACCTCTTTACAGAGATATTTGCATGCTCATATGCATACATTTTCTAACATGTACGCTATTTGCACGTGACCTTCACAGGCATTGAAACTAAACGTGCTTTATTTACCTATGCCAAATTCCACTGTTTCACTCCATGGCCTTTGGTTTCTTAGAGTACAATGGGAACTGAGATCCTCAACTAAATAGGAACAGGATAATCCTCCACTGAGGAATCTAGCAGCAAAGTACACTAATCTCTCATTTAATCTCTTTCTATATCTGATCTGACTGCAACATGTTTCCCAAAATTTTCTGGAGAAAATATGAGTGTTTTGCATATCAAAAATATTGTATAGAAAGGAGAAATAGGATAAGATCATGAAGACCTCTCTCAGTAGACCTGAATTACAAGGGTTCAGTGGAGATTCCACATAAAGAGAGAATGTGTTAAAGGCCTTTAAGTCATTGGCCCATTCTGTGAACCTACAAGACAGAAATAATCAACAAAAAATCCTAGAATCTACAGGTTGGGAGGTGGGTGTTTTGGTTTTTTGTTTTGTTTGCTTATTTTTTTATTTGCAGCTATGCATTCTTATTACTAAGCTACAATTCAATGTTATTCTGAATTGTACATTAACTTCAAGCATAACCTCTCTTCCTCTTCTCCAAGATCACTCCATAACCAATAAATTTAGTTACTCTCTTGGGATGTGACTACAACTCCCTGCTTAGTCTAGAAGTGAAATCCCCTGAGAAAAGACTGGAACTCAAGTATGATGGATGAATACTCTGAAGTGTGCATACTCACACAAAATGTGGACCACATCCTTAATGAAGTCAGCTACAGATTTGATAACAGCTAGCTTTAGACTTCCCCATAAAAAAGTTTAGGTGCCTGTACATTGAAACTTGGTTTGCCACAAATTCTTATTTCCCCAGAAGAGACATTAACAAAAGTTAAAGTGGCTTTAGACAGTGACTTTAGTAGGGAGTCACCTAAATAGTTTATATACTCCCAGGGATAGGAACTGTGTCTTGGATGCATTCCCGCTTAACTAGTATCTTGAGCTGTTGATAGAGTTTAACTAAACTTGACTCCACCAGAAGTTCCTTTGTTTAGTTTTGAGTAAAATGTATCCAATGTAAAGTATAACCATGTTGTAAAAGCACAGATTCTATTTCTGCTTTGAGTTCTTACTTCTAGTATTCTTTTCTTCCCATTCCTCACCTCCAGCAAGATATTTTTTATTGCCTTTCAAAACTATCAGGCCTTGGATTCACAAGGCTTGGCTTAATGAGAACAAAACAACATTCTATCAAACGTGTGGGTAAAACCATAAAAAAAAACCCACAAGCAAACAAAAAAACCCCAAACCAAAACCCAAATAATGCAAGTTCTAATTATCACACAAATATCTGATGCTGATAAATACACAATAGATAATTCATTGTATGGAGAAGTAAGCATGCAGGTAATGTGTTACAATGCTGGCACTGATATCTAGTTCTTATTATACTTCAAGACAACAAAGAATACATAGTTGCAAAGATGATAACATCTTTTTCTACAGCCTGAGACTGTCAGCATGAAGTCAAACTATTCCACTGTTCAGCCTGTACCTAGGAAACAGTTATCTGAATGAGATAAGCATGTTCTGAGTGCTGTCTCGTATATGTATGAATGGTCTCCATAGGTGACCTTCTTAATGTAGCCTCATCTAAGCAGCTGAAAGACCAGCTTAACTTCTTCGTGTTCTCTTTGTAGAAGGAATACAGTGTGAGAAAAATCACAGCTGTCCCCTCTCCTCCTTTTTTATCTATCCAGATACTGCCCTACCATCTTGTTAAAAAGTTTAAAAAATCATTATCTGTCTATTTATGGGGGTAATAAGGTACTAACTGTCCCATCATATAACACCTACACACACACATACGTGCATACATGACACACACACATATCTGCATGCNTCAGCTTGGGGCAAACCAGGCAATACAATCTGAAGTAGCAGCTTATCATGCAATGGCTCTTGAAGTAGAAGGACAGCAATATGGCAAGCAATCTGTTATAAGCTTTTATAGCTAACAGTTGGAGTTATATATTTGTCAATGAATAGAAAAGCGGCTTTCCTTATTTTTTTTAATTAATGTATTTCTCAGAAGCTTGTTAAAGTGAAACAGTTGACTATTCAAAAGAATTCGTACATTTCATACAATACATACATTGTATTTCATATAATGACATAAGTTTTTTCCTTTTTCTTGAGTTTTAGAACAACTTAAGATCGACAGTTTTTTTTTTTTTTATGTTGCTTTTATTATATGTGTGAAATCGCCAATAAAAACATGGTTTTTTTTCTCTGGAACATGCAGGATGATAGTTACAGCTGAAGTGCATGCTGCTACACTTCAGAGTTCATTTGGTTTCAATAATGTATTTGTCTGAGGAGAGGTAACTTTATAAATCACAAAAGCACTTTTTCTTCATCATACGTTGGCACCCACATTCTGCTCTGCCATGAAACAAGTGTGATAAAAGCAAAGACAGTGTTGGTTACCCAAATACTTACCTCTTTATAACTTGCAGATCTGAAAAGGAAGGCAGTTCATTTTATGTTATCCAACAGAGACGCTGAATGATATTTGATGCACTTGATGTAGTGCAAGGTGGACGAGATATCTCAAATGAATCACTTAATGAAAAATGCTCAGCACTAATCTGCTGGGAAGTTCCACAGTTATTCACCTTTTGTGAATTGTGGTTATTATCCAAATATACATAATGTAAAAACTATGAATTTTATAACTAGCTTTGCAGGCTATACATGTACTAGGTATTACTTTCACACAAAAGTGGTTTCATTAAATTCAATGAGACTGTAGCTTAGTATTCAAACAAACAATGAAAAAGAATTCATTTGTAAGTTCCTTTGAAATGACATCTTCTGTCAAAGAAGACAGTATCTTGAACAGTTCAGTGAACACTGAAAGTTAAGAAAGGTTTAAAAATAATACTGTACATAAAATCTTCAAATAAAAAATGAATTAAGCCATACGTAAAGTACTACCTGTGCCACTTGCGTAACTTCTTCATGTATCCATTGATAAGAACAATTATATATTGGACTTTTTTACTCAAGCTTTTCAAGACATGAAATAAGTGAGAGTTGTTCTTATTTACCTTTTTGCTTGTGTGATATATAGGCAGATAGAAGAACAGACCATTTTTCAGGCTGTAACTTCCTGATGAGTTATTGTGTTTATTTCATCCAAAGTACAGTATTTCTCTGAGACATTTTGGACTTTCATTATTCTCGATAACAAAATCGAATGAAAACAAGTAAGAAAGCCTTCAAAATATTATTCTAAACAAGCTCTACAATCTTAATTTATTTTTATATTTCTACCAAAAGTGGTGTGGGAATGGCAGATCAGATTAGATGAATAATGTTGATAATGTTCTTATGTTACACTGGAAGCCTTCACTAACTGAATAGAAGATTGAGGGGGGTTTGTACCATATCTTCAGAATTTCCTGACTTTTTTTTTCCTTAATAAAAAATAATTATCCTTCTGACGTACTGGTAAGTAGGTTACATTTGTACTCATGCAGTAGATCTGACAGACAAGATTTCTTGGATTTGTTAGGATTCTAATAAATGTAACCATTTATTTTTCAGTGTTGTTTAGCTTGATAAGAGAGAAAATATTACCGTGGGGCTGAAAAAAATTTATGGGAAAATGGGCTAATCTGATTATTGCATGTTTTTCCTGTCATATGTAAATATACAGCAAAACTTTGTTAAAAATACTTCAGAGGAATTGACTGTATTTTGCTGACCTTCTGTAGCCTATGCAGCTTAGTTTGAATGCTTTCAAATTTATGATGGTTTACACATTTCTCAGCTTCGTCATAAGCTATTTTGCAATAAAAATTCTCCACTTCCATGCAAGACATTCTTAACTTGTAGAATGTGATTACTACAGTATATAGTCTGTTACAATATGGATACTGTTATCTAAAGCAAGCAAGCAGGGCAGAAGACCAGCTTGGCTGAACAGGGAACTCCTGGAAAAAGAAAATGAATGATCTATGGAAGCAAGGTCAGGCTTTGCAGGAAGATTGCAGAGACCTGAAAGGCCAAAGCTCAGCTGAAGCTGAAACTGGTCAGTGTTGTGTCAGACATCAAGTTTTTTTTAAGTGAGTAGGAAGAGGAGATCCAAGGAAAATATTGGACTCACTCACTGCTTTTTTTTTTTTTTTTTCTCCCCACATTCTTTAATAATACTGATAGATTGCAGACTGCCCAGTCCTCTGAGTTAGAGGACCACAAGTGCAAGAACAGTGACTTTCCATTTGTGGACACTGAAATTGTAAGGGACTGGCTATACCAGCTGAATGTTCAAAAGTCCATGGGGCCTGATGGGATTTATCACAGAGTACTGAAGGAGCTAGTGAATGTTATGGCAGGACCCCTCTCGATTATCTACCAAAGGTCTTGGGAGTCTGGGGAGTCTCCACGGACTGAAGCTAGCCAATGTTATTCCAGTCCACAAAAAGGGTGTGATGGAAGACCTAGGAAACTACAGACTTGTTAGTCTAACCTCAGTACCTGGGAAAATTACGGAGAAGATTATACTGGGTGCTATTGAAAGACATCTAAAGAATAATGCAATCATCAGGCACAGTCAACATGGGTTCACAAAAGGCAAGTCCTGTTTAATTAATTTGATATTCTTCTATATTACGGTGTCCTGGTTTCGGCTGGGATAGAGTTAATTTTCATGATAGAGACTAGTATGGGAATATGTTTTGGATTTGTGCTGAAAACAGTGTTGATAATGCAGACATGTTGTAGTTATTGCTAAGCAGTGCTTACACTAGTCAAGGACTTTTTCAGCTCCCCATGCTCTGCCAGGGGCACAAGAAGCTGGGAGGGGACACAGCCGGGACAGCTGACCCCAATTGACCAAAGGGATATCCCACACCATATGACGTCATGTTCAGCATATAAAGCTGGGGGAAGAAGAAGGAAGGGGGGACGTTCAGAGTTATGGCATTTGTCTTCCCAGGTAACCATTAAGCATGACGGAGTCCTGCTTTCCTGGAGATGGCTGAACACCTGCCTGCCTATGGGAAGTAGTGAATGAATTCCTTGTTTTTCTTTGCTTTGCTTGTGTGCACAGCTTTTGCTTTAATTATTAAACTGTCTTTATTTCAACCCAGGAATTTTCTCCCTTTTACTCTTCTGATTCTCTCCCCCGTCCCACCAGGGAGAGTGAGCGAGCAGCTGTGCGGTGCTTGGTTGGTGACTGGGGCTAAATCATGACATAAGGTCACCCACCTAGTGGATGATGGGAAGATGGTGGATGCAGTTTTTCTGGATTTTAGTAAGGCTTTTGATACTGTCCCTCACAACGTTGTTAGGTGCTCTTGTTATTCTATATCTTACTTTCATATTTGCCAGTCTTCCTTCTTCTGCATTCAGCAAGAGGATGCTAGATTTGCAGTCCATTTTGCTTGTATTGTTCTTCATCTTGCAACCTTTGTTACTTAGATGCTTCCTGTGTGGAGCTATACACATCACTGTTTGCCTCTTCTGTGGTCATATTGCTCATACATTTAAAATTCTTAGGCATTGCACCTGGCTACTCCATCACAATTTTAACAAAATATTTACATACTGTTGCTGGTTACACCATTTTAGTATGCTTATTAGGGTGTAAAGCAAACTAATATTAATTATATCCTAATGAATACACTTACGATTTTTAAATGTTTCTAGGTCTCTGCTTTGTCTACACAATTTCTAGGGAGAATGTCTGACACCATGCAACTTGTCTGGTATGGTTCTGCTGTGGAGAAGCCTTCATGCAGAAGAAAAAGTATTGACTACCTTTATGGTCCCTTTCAGAGAAGAAATCCTTGTTTCTGGTATATGTGCTTCCTGACTTCCTTGGTGCTGAATTAATTTGTAAGCAGAAATGTTTACCTGCAGGGCCCTGCTGTAGTTTGTCTGGAAAGGGCAAAACTCCTAGGCTTCTTAAATGGAGAGTTTTACCAGGAAAAATATTGGGTGCCAACTCATGAGTGCCTAACATTAGAAAACTGAACTGAGTAGTTTTTATAATTTTGCCAAACCAACATCCATAATGCGATTCAACCTAACAACCTTGGACTTTACAATATCTGAATTAGTCACCTTAGGTTTTCCTTTTAATGAACAGACAGTAATAAGTGTTTCATCTTATTCTAAAGAACATGTTCAAAACAGGCCAGGTACATTGTTCCTTGGAAGTGTTGATTTCTTAATCTTTACAAAAGAAACAATCCAGACTGGTTAACTGTGAAGTAGGCAAGCACATTACAGACATCTTAAATTAGATCTGCCTTAGTGAACATGGCAGACAGTAAGCAATGTCAATCCTACCTATTCTAACTCTCTGAATGAACAATAACCAGTCTGTAAGGGTGTTCTACTGCTAGACTAGCCTTTGAAGTGACCTCTTTTGTCAGAGGTCTACTTTATTTACAGGGTAGATATGTGAACAGAAGGGAAGCAGATTAAACCATATTTCCAGTGAGAGATCATTAAATGTCTAACCTATGGCATCACTGAGAGAATTTTGAGGTTTTTTTTTATTATTATTGTATTTGTGCTACTAACTTAAACAAAACTAATGAATTATTATTAGTCCCAGGACAAGTGGAACTGACTTCAAAGCATACAGACATATCTATGTTGCATAGCACTTGGATCTCCTCTGAACCCTGTGCTCTCCTGTGAACCCTGCTTTTGTGTGTTCTTAGTGTCTGAAATAATAGATATTTGTCTCCATCCAACAGAGTGATATCTTTATAATGTGAAATTACAGATGTGTGTTGCATATCTTGAAGAATGGTGTGGGGACAAGTGGATTGCTTCAGGGCACCTTTAAAATTATTTTTGGAGGCATTGAGGGTGTGTTTGATGCAGTCTTGTCCATACTACTGTTTGGAGAAGGTTTTGGACACAACTGTCTCCTAAACCATGCCTAAATATTGGCTTTTGAGAGCTATTTGAAACAGATAGGAACAGAGACAGAGAGTAAGCTTGCAGCGATGTAATGTAGATGATCAGAACCTGGTGGAATTTCCCTGGCTCTGTTTTATTTAGTTGTGTAGATCCCTTGAGGTAGTCTACTAGTTTCAAACTGTGTTTCCCCTTTAGCGTTTCCATGCTACTTATGACTTTTCTGACCAATGCACAATGACCAAGGTTCATCACACCTACTTTTGACATTTAACTGAAATATCTAAATGATGGATATTGTTGCTGATGGCTCCAGATGTTGTAAGAGAGAGTGATTCAGCTCATCTTCAGTGTCTGTTCTTCACTGATTCCTAAGAGAGCCTATGGCAGCTTTTCTGTTAACTCAGCTGCTTTCAGTTTAGGTAAGATGAATTTTCACAATGCTTAGAGAAAACCTGGCTTACTATTACACCTATTCTTCTGTTTTGGACATTCTGTATCACTCCTCTGCGACCCAGTCTCACTCAATTGGTTTAACCATCTCCAAATTTTAACTGAAGGAGCATGTGGAGATGTTAGCTTTTGGTGACATGTGTGACTTATATGAATGAATATCATCTGCATCTTTCACTACAAAAGTTGTAGGATGTTGTGCAAACTGAATGCAAAAGCTCCCTTGCAATTCTCATCACAATGATTGGTCACAAAGCACCTCTGACTTATTGCTTTACTAATCTATGTATTATTGGGAGAGAAAATGTCTTGCAAGGGGTGACAGCCTTGCAAGACCAATGTAGATCTCCACAGGAGTATATGAAGACACAAAATATTCTGGAGAATTCCCTAGTCTGTATCTAATACTGCCTCTGCAAACTTCTCCCCTTTT
>WEKW01017046.1:19446-40085 GCA_013389905.1 Sula dactylatra
ATGGTCAATATCATACATTATTTTAAAGGTATTCGTAAAAATCCAGCCTCAGATGACTTAAATTTAATACACTTTTCATCAGTTCCTTCGAAGGTAAATTGCCAGGAAAAAGAATTTTGGTAATGTTGATAGAAATGACAATAAGTAAGTAATATTAGTACAATTTTCATCATATTATACAATTTATAATGCACATCTTAATCCTTAGCTAGTCCATCATTAATTTCAAAACATTCATTTACAGTATGAAAAAATTGTGTTAAAAAAAAGATAAGAACTAGGAAATTGCTTGAAATAATGCCTTATGAAGAAAGTATTATGTTTAACAGATTCATGAAGTTTTGGTTCATTGAAGGAAATGTGTTAAAATATATAGTCTGTGGATAAAATACCTGATTTATATAGGTGCCAGGGCAAAGTCCTATGGAATTAGGGTCCTGCAACACATCATCAATGTCTAATGTAAGTACTAAATTTTCTGGACAAACTTGAGAAAAAGAGAAAGTCTTTTTATGTGTGTAGATCTCCCAGGTGGCTGCTTTGACTAAACAATATGGATCAAAAGAAATATTGCAAATAAAGATCAGAGTATAACTATTTACTGTGCCACTAATATGAGTCAAGTGAGAACAAAATAGAAATAAATATTTCTTTACTTTTGTAATTAATTTAAAACCAAGAATTTTGAGTTCATAACTATTTGAATTAGCAGAATTTTGGTTAGTTACAACACTATATAACTTTTTGCTGTTGCTGTTCTTTGGCTAGATGAGTTACACCAAAGAGCACTTCTGATAAATATTTGAGGTGAAATACAATCCTTTGATGATACANGTTTTGAACCTGGCCAACAGATCATGTCTGATTCATATGTATGTATTAATAAGTGTTTGAAGATTTTATTTCTATCTTCTGCTTAGCAGTGTATGGTAAAAAGATACAGAAATTCCCAATTTAATTATGAATGATAAAGCTATGGACACCAGCAAAGCTGCAGTTAGCACTACCTGTGAACTATGGAAGGATTTTAAAAGCTAAGTATGTGGAATAGATAGAAGGGCATTTTATTCTCAATGACAGCAGAAATTTAGATGAGACATCAAGTTATCATCCTAAAGAACATTACTACTTCTGTCATAACTACTTTTAAAAATAACTCCAGTAAGTATCCTTTATGTAATAGCTCTGCACTATTCATCTTCCCTGCAGTGAGTGAGTGATGACCCTTGCAACTGTAGTAATTAAACTTTTCAGTTGCAATAAGGGCCTCTGACAGTTTCAAAAGGAGAATTACAAATTAGAACTCTAACAGCCCAGCCCTCTGAAAGGAAAGAGCCTATTTTCCCTTGGCTTTTTAACTCCAATTCAATCTTGGCAGATACAGTTAGGTGTGAAAAAAAGTTTCACAGAATAGATCATGGATTTTAGGCTGGTAATATATCTAAATGTGCAGTTTCTATTACTGTAATCACAGTGATATAAATATAACATTATATCTTACAAGTTCATTAGCTCTCCATCTAGTGGGAGAAGAAGCAACTGAATATTCATTATGGACTATGCAGTGACAATGATGCAATAAAAATGAAGTAGAAGGACATGAACAAGGCCAGTGGGCGGAACACAACCTAATGTGAGATTCTTTTAGCTCCGACCACAATGTACTACTCTGGACTGTTCTGTAACAACCTACACTTAAACCATGCCCAATTCTATTGTGTGCAGAGAAGGAAGTAGCTTGCAAAACAGCCTAAAAGACTAGTATTTACCAGAACTAGAGGAGATGTCTTAATCTTTTATCCAAGGTGTAGTACAGCTGAGATCACAGCTGTACCCATTCACTATTCAGCCTTCTGTTGAAAGCTTCTCAGCTGACCATTACATATCCATTCAAGACTCTACTTAAGCTGTATTTTGAATGCCTGAATTAGAATATTTGTGCTGGGATACAAAATACAAACTTTTTGAAGCATGGCTTGTGTCAAAGAGATCTATCATAGAGCCTTACTCAGTTCCCCATAACCCTATCCTACCTCATCATTTTACCCACCATTTGGTAGTTATTGTTATCATAATTTCTTAAAACAATATGCATTAAAAGAAACAATTAAATTCAACTTCGCTTAAAGCCTGCTCTATTAAGTCTGCCCTCAACTGCCTTATTAAGCTAAGTAACAGTAATACACAATTAAATAATAATTAGATAATGACTTTTGCTGAGGTGAAATTATAATTAATGAAGTTGAAATTGAAGTATTGACCTTGAGGGATAATAAACCATGTTAATTGAAACTAGAAGTTAATACATTATATTATTCAAAACACTGGAGGCTTTAGAGAGGTATCTCTTTCCTCCTTTCCTCAATGATGTGGGCTTGGTTCACCATTTTTTTGCCTTTAGGGGTTTGACAAATGTTTTCTCATAGATTCAGATGTAGCAGTTAAAAAAGTTATTGCTGATGGTGAACTAATTTCATCCATTTCCTAGTTTGTACTGGAATGGACTGGAAATGTTCATATTGTTTTGCATCTCAACTATGAAATCCTACAGATAAAAGACCGTATTGAATAACATACAGTGTCTTCAAAAGCTCTTCTTTCTAGATTTGAAACAGAACAGCAATGATTTGTATAACTTTATCTTGGTGGCTTTCGTGATTTTACCAAGGTCAAGGTCATGTTACCTAACATGACCCACATCAAAACTGCCAATTAATTAAAAGACTAGGAATTTAAAAATGTATCATAACCCAAAATTAATTGCTTGTATGTTCAGATGAGTTTCTTCCTCCTATGTCTGTAAAGTGTGCAGAAGCATGGACAGCAGATGAAGACAGGAGATTCTCACCCTCTACCCCACTCTGGTGAGACCCCACCTGGAGTACTGCATTCAACTCTGGCTCCCCCAGCATAAGAAAGACATGGATCTGCTCAAGCAGGTCCAGGGTAGGGCCACGAAGATGATCAGGGGTCTGGAACACCTCTCCTATGTGGACAGGCTGAGAGAGTTGAGGTTGTTTATCCTAGAGAAGAGAAGGGTCTGGGGAGACCTTATAGAAGCCTTCCAGTACTCAAAGGGGGCCTACAGAAAAGATGGAAAGGGACTCTTTATTAGAGAATGTACTGATAGGTAGAGGGGTAATGGTTTTAAAGTGAAAGAGGGTAGATTTAGATTAGATATAAAGAAGAAATTCTTTTCTGAGAGGGTGGTAAGACACTGGCACAGGTTGCCCAGAGAAGTTGTGGATGCTCCATCCCTAGAAGTGTTCAAGGCCAGGCTGGACGAGGCTTTGAGCAGCCTGGTCTAGTGGAAGATGTCTCTGCCCATGGCAGGGGGTTTGGAACTAGATGGTCTTTAATGTCCCTTCCAACCCAAAGGATTCTAATATTTTATGATTCTATGATTAAAGGTCCTATTCAAGGTGTTAATACTGTGCTATAGCAGTATTTTAATTTATTTATGGCAAAGGCCTGTCTAGTAAGGAGTTTTAGGTTTTGTTTTGCAGGAAATATTATTCATCTTTGCATTTCTGCCTGAGGTTAAGGTAAGTGATAGGTTCAGTGACTGATTGGTGTTATAAAATTCTGTGAGAATAAACACCAGTGTACGAGATGTTTTTATTTTTCCTCTGAGCTATATTTTTTTAAATTTCATCTTCAAGTGACACTACAGAGCTTCCTCTCATTAAAAATAATATTAATCCACCCCACAGCTCACCTTGAAAAGTAGTTTGTTTTGTGAATAATCCCATTGATTTCAAATAAACTCAATAATCAGTATACTTTTTGAAGAACAGAACACAGTCCAGCTTCCCCACTGTTGTACAACAACATATATCCACTGGATTTAGTAGAATTGCACTTATTTAGACCAGCTGAATATCTGGCACATAAATCATGCAAAAATGCTATTCCAGTATGCTGGGAAATCAGTAGGGCTATTTGGAAAGTAAAGATCATCTGGCAGTTCTGGAATTGTTCCTATAAAGCTTAAGCATAATAATTATTATTGATGGTATATTGCTTCTCTATTTCCAACAGTGAATAAGGATGGCAGAATAATGTATAAGAATAGATGTTTTGGGATTAACTTCCTTATGCATAAAACACCTTACCTCAATTCTGATGAAGGCTTTTTGCCAATGCTCTACTAACAGTAAGTGCTGATGGAGAGAGATAAAAATAGCTTTCTGCAAGATATACTGAGAGGCCAGTCTGACAGAATAAATCTCATTTGTTTGTGTCCCAGCCTCACACTTACATTGCTAAGGCTTTATATTCTTGGCAGTATGGGGCCTGGGTCCTGGGCCCTGAACACAGATCCTCTTTCCACTTGCATTTGTAACTAGAAAGGCAGCTTGGTAGAACAGTCACCTTCACTTTGACTTATAAAAAGGAAATTGTTTAGATTGCAAGGATAGTTAGTTAGAATATGTCATGAAGCAATATTTCAGTCCTGCATTCTGTGCTTAAGTGCTTCCATCTTTCAAATAAAGCATCCACTCCTACTCAGATAAAGAAGAGGAGATCATCCTCCTCTATATTGTCTTCATCTTACTTCAGTTTTAATTCTGACCTTCTCAGAAAGACAGGACAGGGAAACTTGTTACTGAGTCTAGGGCACTGTTTTTCAGTCTCTGTTGAAATGTAAGATGTAAATGTTGATTTAGAAGGGGCTGTGGAGCTTAGCAAACACTTTGTTTCCAGACACAGAATGAAATAGAACTGATTTTATCTAGGAAAAAAATTGTATACTTAAGTTAAAGCAATGTTGAAGCCACATTAAATTCTAATTTGAAGGCAAAATAGCCCTTGCTTTTATTTCATGGATAAATTTCTGTTCAGCACCCAATAGCTGAAATGCTTGTTATTGGGTAATTAAAATAACAGAGTAATGATGTTTGTTCTTTTTATTTAGAAAAATAGGTTACATAAGTTATCCATACATTTCAAGGTCTGAATTCAAGATTTTTTTTCAGCTGTGCCTTTTGATGAAATGATATGAATACGTATTTATTTTTCCAGGTACTGACTTTACTAAAGCTGTATTTTAACATTGTTCTAAGCATCAGCTTTATGAAAGATTATAAATATATATATATGCATATACATATATGTGTGTGTGTGACTGTTTTGAGGAAAATCACAGAATGGTAGGAGGTGGAAGGGACCTCTGGAGATCATCTTGTCCAACCTGCTTGAGCAGGTACATCTAGAGCAGAGTGCACAGGACTGCATCCAGGGTTTTGAATGTCTCCAGAGAAGGAGACTCCACAACCTCTCTGGGCAGCCTGTTCCAGTGCTCCGTCACACTCACAGTAAAGAAGATTTTTCTTGTGTTTAGGTGGAAAATAATCTGTTACTTCTCCTTGGAGTGGCATGACTAATTGCATCTGAACCAAAGCAATTTTACTGTGAATACTCTGTGACATATTCGCTTTTGGCTCAGTTCTGCAGAGAGCTATGTGAAGTGCAGAGCATCTACAATGTTCACTGTCTTCCACTGAGAGCGATCAAGTACCTGCTAGGATTCACTTCTATACTGAATGACATTTAGAGGACAATGTCAACTCCAAACAAATGACTGAGTCATGTTATATTCATTAGTGTCAGCTGTAAAGCAAGGCATTTAGGTAATCATGTCAAAAAAATCCCCAACCCTCTACTGTCTGTTACACATGCAAAGCAAGAGAGAATTTTTAGTATCACCTGGTTTTCATGGTCTGGAGCTCCTTGTAATTGCAAACTCTATATTAATCTATATTAAAATATTCATACTGGATTACTGTGATTAGTGTTTATATATATATATAAAAATAACACAAATATGGAAGCACATCTCATATGCAAAAATAGTGAGATGAAAAGTGTAGAAGCTGCAATTCTGCACAAATATCTCTGATCACTTAATGACTCATAATGGCTCACTGTGAATCTGAGGCATAAAGTAACGAAGCACAGCTTGTTGACAGCCACCCACATGTGACAGCCTGTACAGTAATCCAATGATGCAGCAATGACATTACGTTACAAGGTTTTAAAAACTTTTGACTGAGTCAAAGTGAAGTTTGGACAAATGACAGAAAATCCAGGTGCCTCTTCCATTATGAGATCCATCGCAGTTAACAATTGGAAATGAGCATACAGTTTCTTCTGGAAATGGGTTTGTGGTTTGGTGCCTACTGGGCAATTGCCCACATCAGAAAATTTGCACGTTATTTGCTACAGCTCAGTACACGTTTCCATCTCCAGTTTCAGGCAAAACCCTTAAGGCAAATTTCCATAGAGTGACCTTAAAGCCCTGAGTGAATAAAAACTGTCTTATAAAGGGATCGTCCCATGTCTTCCGTATGTTCTCTGGTTTTGCATATAAACAAGATGCCTATTTTGCAGTCCTATCTAACTTTGGACAAATGATAAAACAAGGAGAATGTGCTCTCATGACACACAGTGAGATACAATGTTTTCTTTTCCTATCTCAGTAACAGCAAGCAAGTACTTCTGGTACAAAGAACACCATCCTTTATATTTGTATTTATAGGGAACTATTTTTGAATATTCTTGTAAATGAAATGCAAGCATTATAATTTTGTAAGAGCAATTACAGTTCATGTATCCTTATATATAATGCTGTTTATTTGAAAAGATATTCAACTCAGTATTTAGGATTTTTAAGCAACTCCCCCCCTCCTCCAGTTTCCTCAGTATTTCCTTAGCACTTAGGCAGTTCTGGGTATTCAAAAATGTAGACAGAAATGGAAGAGGAAAGAAAAAAAGAACATGCTTTCACAAGCATTCTTTCCTGAAGCTTCCATTACATCTCAATATTCTTCTAGCAGTTCTCATCCCAGACTGTTAACTTCATGTTCAGATCAAGGATGTACTTAATCTCATAACTCTTTTTATACATGAAACTTTCCTTATTGGATCTGAACATTCCCACCCAACCTGCCAATTGTTCTAAAAATGTATGTTGAATAAATCATGACTCAAAAGGCAAAAGCCTTTAGTCTTGGGTTTTGATTTGTTCTTTATAAAAGTAGAGAATTGTAACTAGCATGAAATGCAGATGCATTAAATACATGTGTTTTGAAGGTGTTTGGAACTGGAGTTTAGTTCTGAATTGTTCCTAATATTTTTTAGAAAGCATTTGTCTGATAGAAAAACGAGAACTGAAAACTATATAGAATTACTGTTCTTAAATGACATCCACATAAGGATTAGGATATAATAAAAGCTGATGATTCTGTAAGAAATGTATACTCGCATGCACTGGGAATGGTTACTTTTTAGGATAGAAATACACCTTTACTCAGAGCGAGGAATATCATTTGTTAGCAGAATGTTCTGTCCTTTTGTCCTGTACCTGACTGAATAATAATGCAGAGGGTATAAGGCTGAAATGTTTTGGATTATTAAAATCTCCTTTCCACTGAACAAAAATGTGATTGGATGTCTGCTGAATTGGACTGTGAAGAAGTACATAATGATGGTTAGAGATTAAGAATCACCTGTGCAGACTCTGTTCAAGTGTTCTCATAATCATTTAAATATGAAGTACGAAATAGAATGAAACACAAGGCAGTTCTAATTGACATGGATTTTAATAGGAACTTCGTGCTAGCAGGCAGCTGAAATTTCATCCATAACCAACAGTGCAATTTGATAGGTGCAAAGCGGAGTCAGAACAAACTGTACCTAGAGTTCAAAATTATATATTCTAGTCCTGTAGTAAAAAAACCTAAGGAACTATTTTTTTTTTTAATAGGAAAACTTCTAGCCTTAGACAGCATTGCATTAACAACAATTCTGTTTCTGTGTTACTCTTGAATACATGTCACTGCTGTATTGTGACTTGAAGAAATTGTAGGCAATATTTTATGAAATGAATGGAGTGGAACAGCACACATGCATGTTCATTTGCAAATGCACCCAGAATAACATATCTACTCACTAAAAAATTTAATATAATTGCAGAACAACACTCACAGTATAGATACCTCACTCCTTTGCACGCAGCATTTTAGTTTATAGATTGATAGTATTTGTTTATTCAATAGAAAGTCATTAAATTAAAAAAAACTGAAACCATACTGAAATTCTGTCATAAAAGGTACTAGGTTATCTGCAGGAGACAGTGACATGCAGTTGCTTTTCTGCAGTGATATAATATCATCATGCATTATTCTTTTGCAGTAGGCATCACTATAACTGCACAAATTATATTCCTCCTGTAGAGTCATTTAAAATATATAAACCTGGATGCTTCTGCTTTGCTCAGTACTATGGACAGATGGATTTCCAGTCCTGCCTGACCCAAGTCTGCTTCTTCCACTGGAGAAGGCCTGAATATTTTCCATACCACTTTCATAGCATGGGAAGATAATGATTGCCATACTGATGCATTTGCTACATAATAAATACCCTGAAAACTCTGGGAAGACAGTGCTGTTTCTAAACCTCTTGCCATGTCTCTCTTTCTCCCATCTGGAAAAGAATCTCTACATTCTTCTTTCTTAACATTATTTTCTTTCTCTGCTCCATTTCAATAGCAGCAGGGCATGTGCTAACTGAAAACTTCCACTAAACATGTATGCATACAGAGCTATGAGGGAGATAAAATGTTGATTGATAATTGCTTTTGTCATCTATCAGTTGCCCATGAAAATATAGCCTTCATATGCAGAGGATTGCTTTAAACTCTCTTGGCCAAATGCAAACTGATTTTTACAGGTCACCAAATGTCACCGCCAAATTTCAGATTTCTAGCAGTTACCACATGGCTCAGATGTTACAACAGTTAAAAAGTAGGATGCAAACATTATGTTAAACTGCCAGTAAAATATTTTATTTACATTCTACAGTTTTATAAATAGTTGTGGTATGTTGAACCTGGCTGGATGCCAGATGCCCACCAAGCTGCTCTATCACTCCCCCTCCTCCATTGGACGGGGGAGAGAAAATATAACAAAAGCCTTGTGGGTAGAGATAAGGACAGAGAGATCACTCAGCAATTACCATCATGGGCAACACAGACTCGACTTGGAGGGGAATTAATTTAATTTATTACCAATCAAATCAGAGTAGGATAACGAGAAATAAAACCAAATCTTAAAACACCTTGCCCCCACCCGTCCCTTCTTCCTGGGCTCAACTTTGCTCCCAATTTTCTTTACTACCTCCCCCAGCTGGTGCAGGGGGATGGGGAACATGATTTGCAGTCAGTTCATCACACGTTGTCTCTGCTGCTCCTTCCTTCAGAAGGGGAGGACTCCTCACTCCTTCCCCTGCTCCAGAATGGGGTCCCTCCCATGGGAGACAGTCCTCCACAAACTTCTCCAGTGTGAGTCCTTCCCATGGGCAACAGTACTTCATGAACTGCCCCAGTGTGGGTCCCTTCCATGGGGTGCAGTCCTTCAGGAACAGACTGCTCCGGCATGGGTCCCCCATGGGACCACAGGTCCTGCCAGGAGCCTGCTCCAGAGTGGGCTTTCTACAAGGCCACAGCCTCCTTCAGGCACATCCTCCTGCTCTGGCATGGGGCCCTCCATGGGCTGCAGGTGGATATCTGCTCCACTCTTAACCTCTGTGGGCTGCAGGAGGACAACCTGCCTTACCATGGTCTTCACCACAGGCTGCAGGGGAATCTCTGCTCTGGCACCTGGGGCACCTCCTCCTCCTCCTTCTTCACTGGCCTTGGTGTCTGCAGGGTTGTTTCTCTCATGTGTTCTCACTCCTCTAGAGAGGAGTTGCACAGGTTTTTCTTTCCCCTTCTTAAATATGTTATCTGAGAGGCACTACCACTGTCATTGATGGGCTCAGCCTTGGCCAGCGGTGAGTCCATCTTGGACCCGGTGACAGTGGCTCTATTGGACATCAGGGAAACTTCTAGCAGCTTCTCACAAAAGGCATCCCTGTAGCTCCCTTGCTACCAAAACCTTGCCACACAAACCCAGTATATTAGTTGAATGATTTCTGTTCAAACATTTCAAGGACGTCAGTTGTGCCTGGTAAATGACAAATTCAACACAAATCTCCCTGAAAAAGGCTTCAGATTTCTGAGCTCTTAAAGTGACCATTTAAACAGAAGGCTATTTGCACTGTTAAATGTGGGTAGAGTTCTGGACTGCATATGCGAAAGGGGTTTTATTATTATTTCTGACTTGTGCAAATAGGAGCTGCCTGCTGCATAGCGCAGAGCAGCCAGGCAGTACACGTGGCTTGGATCAGCTGTAAGAAGCAGCTAATTACCTATATCAGCACCGCAGCTGTAGCTCCTTGCTAAGGTCA
The DNA here is from genome assembly GCA_013389905.1 of Sula dactylatra. Classification (NCBI taxonomy): domain Eukaryota; kingdom Metazoa; phylum Chordata; class Aves; order Suliformes; family Sulidae; genus Sula; species Sula dactylatra. The sequence continues at coordinate 29,737 of WEKW01017046.1, forward strand.
AGAAATTATGTACCTTGCTTTATCAGGAATTAGTTCGGTACAGTTTCATGCATAACTACATTCCTCTATGATAACCAAAATGCCTGGGGAAAAAACCAGAAAACCAAAAACAACCCAAACCAAAACAAACAAAAAAACCCCAACAACCCCCCCACCAAAAAAACCCCAACCAAATCAACCCCAAACCAACCAAAAAAAACAACACACAAAAAAATTATCCTCTTGAAATTAGCTGAATAGATACCAGACATTGCTGTCTGTGCAATAGAAACAAAATCAAAGGCCAAAAAGTATTCAAAAGCACAGTCTGTAGCAAGCCATGCAAGTATTTGTCACTTCCAGAAACTGCAATTTTTTTCGAAGTAATAATGCATTTTTTCAGGAAATACATCTTAAATAAATGCATCTTGTGTGTATCTATTTAAGAGCATCCACCTTTGCCAAAACTGCCTCAGGTATTTTTTCCTTTTCCACTCTTAAGTGCCACATTGTCATTCCACTACCTTTACTCTTCTTGTTTCATATAGTATCCATTAAAATAAAGATTAAGGTCAGAAATACTCAGTTACCGAGAAGACCTTCACCCTTCATAACATTCAGTCCTTCAAGATTTATTCTAATTGAAAGTTTCCTTTCTGCATAAAGAGACGGAATTTTGGTTTAGATGTTCCAAACCATGTTTTGGTATTTTCCAGCTCTTCACTCACATGCTCTCAGATGGCTACCTGAAACGTATGTGCACTAGTAGCAATGAAACACTAGATGCAGCATGAACAGAAAATTACCTAGCCTGGTCTGTGACATGGACTACTAAAGTATCATTTGCATTGACCTTGCTGGCACTATTTAAGAGTTATGGTAAAACCACATTAAATATTAAGATGTTATACAAAATGACCACAGGCTAGACAGTTAAGCAAAGATGAATGGTGATTGCAGGCTATCCACCCTTGGAAGAGAGACCCGTAGACACTTTGCCTTATTATCTTTTTCAAAGATAAATAGGCTTAATACTGGATGTCTAGCATAGATCAAAGGATGAACCTGTTTTGCTTCCCTCTGGTTTCTTTCCCAAGTAATAAGCACAGTAAGAAAGAGGTATTTGTTTGCTAGAACATTTCAGTTGTGCTGAAGACATTTAATCTGAGTATTGGCAGCAAAAGAAGAATGTGAAATTTATGTAGAAATGGGACATATTATTTTATTCAGTGGTCACTGAGGGGAATATATTAGATACCACACATCTTTTCTTAAAAACAATATTCTGCTTCATATTTTTTTTGGTTTGTGATGGCTGTTAAATGGAGGCTAGAGAACTATTCAGTTAATTCTGAAGCAATACTTGGATTTGTTCTACTGAGTAGTTATCTCACCACCAATGACTACATCAATCCACTGGCTAGTTCTCTATTATTCCCAATGGAGATTCAAACAACTGGCTTAGCAAGACACCTAGACTGAAGACGTCTACATCTAAGTGTGTGTTTGGAGCTGACTCCAATCTCTGAATTACACATGCAAAAATCTTAATGTACAGGTGGCTCAGCATCAATGGTGCAGAAGCAGTGACATTTTCTGTGATTTATGTTGGTAAAGCTGATTTCTTAATCTTTACATAGGTGAATAATCCTTAAGCTATCCATTGCTATTGAAACTGATGGATAACACACAAAAAGAAGATTATTGGCATGCATAAAAGTTTCAGCAACAGGCTTTACTTGCAAATTTCAATGAATCTGCTCTGTGACAGAAATAAATTAATTCCTCATGATCCTGAATGCTCCCTTTTCTATATCTTAGTTTGCCTTCAGGAAGTCTATTGATCTTTCTTCCTGGATTACAATAGACTCTGATCTTTGCTTTATTCTGACATTTTCCCACATAAACCCAAAGAAGTCACAATACTGGAAACTATGATGAAAGCAGGTTGAGGACACACAAGATAGTGGAAGGATAAAAATAAAACAAGTTTTCCTATTGTAATGCTCAGAATGCTTATATACTACATTTATTAAAAAGGTAGAGCAATACTTGGTTGGAATTGACTGTCTTCAGAATTATGATGCTAAACATAAACAACAGATGAAACTACAATGTCATGCAGTACAAAGACACATTGCAACTACTGTAAACAGCTCTATCTATACTTTTTTTAAAGAAGTAGGTTGATTGTGAGACATCTTTTTATATAGTGGCAAACAGCCATCACTGACATCATAACGATGTCTCTGAAGAGATACTATCATCTTCCTCCAGTCTTCTGTATACTAGGCTACTAATTGCTTAATTTATTGTTCATACCTTAGCAATTAACCATTATTTAAACCTGAAGGAAATATTTTGTGATACAAACAGCATTGTCTGATGTGAATTATCATTTTAGAGTTTGTGTGTGATTTCTTTCTACATTTTTACCTTTCTAGGAGATCTTTGAAATTGCTTTGTAGAACAAACATATTAAGTGTTATTAATTTCATTACACGTAGTACTCCTGGTTGATTAGCAATTTTGCTCCTCCTCTCTAAAATCCGTGAAGTTCTGTTAAAATGGAAAGACATCCTGGTTTCATGGATGACTGCTATTAGCTTAGCTTTGCCCTGTCACTTAGATAAATTTGTAATTATTTCACTTTTCTAATATGAAACTGTGGTAGTGTCAGGTTGAGTGTTTTACCTCACAGTAATAGTTCCTTCTTCATTTTCTTATGAAACACAGGGTAAGGCAGGCCTGTACAAAGCCCAGTGAATACACCAATAATTTTGAAGTGCCCTACATCAAGGTTAGAAACAAAAGTTATGAAAGACCTTTGTTAGTTTTTTTATCAGGAGCTTAGAATCTACCTATCACGAAAAAAAATCACAGTCAAACAAACCCACCACTATTACTAAATAGTTTTATTGCATGTAAATTATTATTATCTGTTCTGGTTTTGGCTGGGATAGAGTTAATTTTCATCATAGAGACTAGTATGGGAATATGTTTTGGATTTGTGCTAAAAACAGTGTTGATAATGCAGACATGTTGTAGTTGTTGCTAAGTAGTGCTTACACAGAGTTAACAACTTCTTCAGCGTCCCATGCTCTGCCAGGGGCACAAGAAGCTGGGAGGGGACACAGCTGGAACAGCTGACCCCAACTGACCAAAGGGATATTCCGTATTATATGACATCATGCTCAGCATATAAAGCTGGGGAAAGAAGAAGGAAGGGGGGATGTTCAGAGTTATGGCATTTGTCTTCCCAGGTAACCATTAAGCATGACGGAGCCCTGCTTTCCTGGAGATGGCTGAACACCTGCCTGCCGATGGGAAGTAGTGAATGAATTCCATGTTTTTCTTTGTTTGTGTGTGTGGCTTTTGCTTTACTTCTTAAACTGTCTTTATCTCAACCCAGGAATTTTTTCCCTTTTACTGTTCTGATTCTCTTCCCCATCCCACCAGGGGGAGTGAGTGAGCGTCTGTGTGGTGCTTAGTTGCTGGCTGGGGTTAAACCGTGACATTGTCATTATTGCATGCAAATTATTATTATCATTATTGTGGTCTCTGACTGGAAAAAAATCATTCTGTGGAAGAGCTGAAATACATGCAATATAAATACAGACAACCCAGGTCTACTAGCTTCATTTATGCTGCTGAGCAGATATCCGAGGAGGAGCCTTTTGCTCCCTAGCTTAGTGCTGCAGAATGGCTCATGCCTGTATTTTTTTTCAGGGAGACACCCAGCGGCAGAGTGGCTGCATCTGCACTGCATGGAACTTGGCTGTAGGTCCCCTCTTGCCTCCATGTAGTGTCCTTGTAGCCCGGGGACCTAATTACTGTTTTGTTTAAGTGAGCATAATGGGACTTCTTACCAGTAAAAAGTTTCTCAAACAATGTGAGGAATATGCTTTAATTAAGTGAAATAGTGTTTTCACATCATTAAATTCAAGTTATGTGTAGTGTGTCCTGTGGTATGATGTAAGAGCATTATGGGGACATTTCAGGGAGCAGTTTTCTGAGATAAGACTATAGGACTATCTACAGCGGGCAGAAGTCAATATGACATAGTTTTCCAGTATCCCTTTTGGGAGTAGACTGTGGTGTGAACTATTCAACAGAATTGCACCCAGGTTTGTCTTAGAGAGAACTAGAAGTTTCCCTAAGAGGGGAGATTGTGAGTAAATTAAAAATTAAGTAGTGTGGATAAACAAGAGACAAAGACCCAGGGGACCTAATTTTCTTCACAGTCTTTACTGCAATGTTGTCTCTCTTAAAGCTGAAATGTTCATACTGCAACTCTTAATGGGGCTAACAGTTGGATAGAGTTTAGGGAAATGCAACCAAAAAAAAAAAAAGATGTTAACAGTTTTCATATACATTTTAAGTTCTCAACCAAATAAAATAATAATAAACTGGCTAGCAATAAATACTGGCTTTAGGTTAAAAAAAAAAAGTAAAATATTTGGTAGAATAACAAAGTATTAAATTAGGTTGACTACATGTATACTGTTCTAATAATATAATTCAGGCAGTGGTCCCTGGTTCCTTTCTAGTAGACCCACAGAGGCCCATGTATTTATTTCTCTTATGTAGCATTCATTAGTAGTCTGGATTTGTCCACATAATACATAGCTTAGAGTACAATCTCTCTTGGTACCACTAAAGTGGCTGTACCTATTCTTCCACAGGTCCATCAGGTGCACTGTGTACATCATACTTGTTTGTTCCTGCTCATTGCAGGACTATGGAAGATTTCACCAAGGACCTTGATGTTTGGGGGGAGGGAGGGTTAATTTTACATAGCTATTAAGAAGGCATTGAAATCCCGCAACAGGAAACTGTCTTACAACGTTCTTTTAGGTGGACAGGAAGAATGAATTTAACTTCATCCCTTCTCCCTAGGCTCAGTTTGAAATACCTCAAAACACGTTACAACAGATGCTTTGCTCTCTTAACCCTCTGGAGCTTTCTTTGAGCTGAAATATTCTGTAATACTTAAAGTGAGGGGTTTTTTAAGTGACATTATTCCTAATGTGGCCAAGGTAATCTTATTTGGGTTGTCTCACATACAACGATGTTCATGTTTCTAAGGCAAGATACCAAAGTGCCAGCATACAAGCAAAAAACGAGAGGCGTATCCTGAGAGTATTTGTGCTGTTGGAGGGCCAGGATGGCCTGAAAGAGGAACACTTAGCATGATCCAACATACACTGGTTGTTGGAGAGGTTTCTGTAAGGAAGTAATTTGTAAACAATAGTCATACAGGCTTTGCTAGGGAGAGCCCTAGTTGTCTCTCCTCCTAAGGGAACTGCACTCCAGAACGGATATCAGAAATGCTCTGAGGTTGCAGAGGAGTTGAATTGAATTGAGGACCAGTACACTGGAGCAAAACTGTAACTGTTTCCAAATGACACATTGCCTACAAAGCTGCTGAATTTATGTAACTGTAGGTTTTTAAATATTCTTCAGTAGATACCTGTCAAGAACGGTTTTATTGGAGTTGACCCTGACATCAAACTGTTGACCTCCTGTAATCCTATCCTGACCTGTTTTTATGATCCTATGATTAAATGCACAATGAACTTCAGGAGCAAGAAGCTTAAATTGGGATGGCAGCAGGTTTTTTTGTACCCAAATAACCTCAAAAGTAAGGTAGCAGACCACTTACAAGACTCACCCAACATGGCAGTACTTGTAGCCTTGTGCAAAATCAAACTTTAGGTGCATGATTTAATGTTTCTGAGTAAAACTTAGGTTTGTCAAGTACTTCAGCATTTACAGGAGGCAGAACATTGACACTACTTTGGACATCGACTTTTAAATTCCGCTTAATTTGTACTTCAAATGTAAAAGCTTGTTAACAACTTTACCCCAGCTGTATAGCAATAGAAGGTTTTTGGGGAATATCCAGAGGCAGAACTTTAGTACTGTAGCCTAATTTGTTTTAAGATGGATGATGAGATGTGTTAATCAACCTGGAAATATACTCTTATTGCATTAAATATTTCTTTTTTATCAGAGGAACACTTGTACAAAGCTTTTTGAGGTAATATATGACAAGTGGACTTAAGTTACTAAATTAAATAGCTTGCTGACTGTTCAGTCTGTTACAAATTTGTTTCAACTTGAAATATGAGGTTGTAATATAGAACTCTAAAGTCACAAGTGAGAGTTTTTAGGTTTAAGCTGGGCCATCTTTAACAAGAAATTTACCTTGACTCAAATATTTTCCATTACATCTAGTGCTCTGAGTAAACAATATTGAACATTTATAAATTTGACAAACACCATAAGATACAAATAATATACTTGAACTTGCAAAGAATTTTGTTTGTAATTATGTCTGAACATATTCTTATGAAGTGAAACCTTAAAGATCTTCAGCTAAGTAAGGCTGAAAAAAATCCTCCATGGAAAATATCAGAAAGATAGGCTGGTAGGAATCTTCTTTCTTTCTCCTAAACTGAAGAAGTATGAAGACATAGTCAGAAACACTGACTATGTTTGTGGCATATGTATATTAACTGATGAATCTCAACCTAAATCTTGACATGTCTTCAGCACCTGCAGTTCTCTGATTTGTTTGAGATGAATGACATGCCTGTCAGAGGAATTTAAAATACTAGATTGTTAGAAGAATCCTGGCATTGCAGGTTTTGTGTTTTTATGAAGTTCTTCCCCTTTATTGAAAGAATGCCTTTATGGGGTCTTCTGCTATGTTATGAGACATTTTTTAATCAAGCTACTGAATTAACTAATTTGCTCAGCATTCATGGTCTGTTAAACTCATTCCAATATGTAGTATAGAATCATCATCACTGTTGCCTTGGGCTGCCTGAGAGGTCACAGCTCTCACGTGTCGATTCACTCAGTGCCTTATACTTCCAGCACATGATTGCCTTGCGCAGAAGTTCCTTCTCCTCCTCTTAGATTTTGACATGCTATCACTATGTTTAAATTTCAAACTGGAAAGATAAACAATCTTGAACATTAAAAACAGGTTAACCCTTGTAGCCTATAGATTCTGTTCTATCTTCTTCTGACCCCACTAATACTGAATGTTTTCTGCAGGAGTATAATTTCAAAGATAAAGTGAATTAATTTGCAAACATCCTAGCAGGTAGGATGATTTTCCAGCAGGTGACATCCAAGGGCTAGCATTCAGGGATACCAGGACATGAGCTTGCTCCCACTTCAGAAGCCCATCTCCAGTGCTGCATATTGCTTAGCTCCCCTTAATTTAAGGGGCCCTGAAACATTAGTTACTGATATTCTTTCAGCTATTTCAAGCTTCAATTATTATTATTATTATTATTATTATTATTATTTTATTATTATTATTATTTATTTTCAGCAGTGTAGGGCTGCTACAAAAAAAAAAAAAAAGAAAAGGATAAATAGAATTCCAATGATAACTGCAATGACTGGCATACAGCCAGGATAAATTGCAGCTTTTGAATTTCAATATACTTTCATATGCACCTTCACTGCCAAGGCTAAACTTCTAATTAAGCAATAATCCCACAGCACTGTCAGGTATACAAGGGAGTAAGAACATCCTAGGCTCAAGTTTATGTAAGCAGTTATGCTTATTCCTAAGTTATGCAATGTCTCTATTGAATATATCACAAATCCATTAAAGATTTTATTAAAGAATGTAGTGAAGTAGACAGGAAAGGTTCCTTTAGGGCCTTGTCCTAAAGATCTTACTCACATGGAACTCCAGTTTGTCACCAAAAATCCAGAACTTCTTCCTGAATGCCACTTTCGATTATTAGTGTCTATGCATTTTGCTATTCTTTCCCCTATACTCATACAGAAATCAGACACATTGTGGCACAAAAAGGCAGGTGAGAAGATTTTTAAAGGATCTTTTAGTTACTTCAAGCTGGGAAAATTTTCTTGATGTCTTGGGATTCTGAGTTTATTTGTTTCAATGTTTCAATTCATTTCTAAAGGAGACGAGACTTAATCTTTGAGTACTTTCATGGCTAGTCAAACTGTTTAAGTTCTTAGAGGTGATGTGGTTTAACCCCAGCAGGCAACTAAGCACCACACAGGTGCTCGCTCACTCCCCCCCTGGTGGGACGGGGGAGAGAATCAGAACAGTAAAAGGGAGAAAATTCCTGAGTTGAGATAAAGACAGTTTAAGAAGTAAAGCAAAAGCCACACACACAAACAAAGAAAAACAAGGAATTCATTTACTACTTCCAATCAGCAGGCAGATGTTCAGCCATCTCCAGGAAAGCAGGGCTCCGTCATGCTTAATGGTTACCTGGGAAGACAAATGCCATAACTCTGAACATCCCCCCTTCCTTCTTCTTCCCCCAGCTTTATATGCTGAGCATGATGCCATATGGTGTGGGATATCCCTTTGGTCAGTTGGGGTCAGCTGTCCCGGCTGTGTCCCCTCCCAGCTTCTTGTGCCCCTGGCAGAGCATGGGGAGCTGAAAAAGTCCTTGACTAGTGTAAGCACTACTTAGTGACAACTACAACATCTCCGCATTATCAACACTGTTTTCAGCACAAATCCAAAACATGTTCCCATATTAGTCTCTATGATGAAAATTAACTCTATTCCAGCTGAAACCAGGACAACTCTATAGAGACACTAAATTTCTTCTGAGTCATTAGAATTCCCAGATCATAGGGAAATATATTTGCTCTATCAGCTTTCAGTAATTTGGCATTCAGGATGTTTAAAGTGTATGTTTTACAAATAGGCATGAGAATTGCTTGAGGTCTGGTAGAAGACGACTGTAGTATAATACGGCACAATTGACATATAGAGACTTCTACTCATGCAGTATCTGTTTTGGTTTGATAGAAGTCACAGCTCTAGCACTTATTTGTTGGTGGGGGTCCCCTCACACTACACAGTGCTATATTTCCTGTTCTGGTGTATTGGGGTTGTAGTACTGGTGCTGGCATGTGTACTGCTGTTTTCATTTTTGTTTATCTCAGGAGTAAAATAATTCAGATGTTACTGATGTAAGCCTCAGTAAAACTCAAGTAGGGTAGGATCCCATGGTCCCCAGTGTAAGAACTACCCTTGGTCAATAGGAAATACTGTTATGAATCAGATTTTGCCCTATTTTTTTTGTAAAATTTAACAATACAAATGACTTTAGGTCAAATTCTGTCATCCTCTTCTGTTTTCTTGTAGCCTTTCTCGAGTACATTTTAATTTTAATCTATGCGTTCCATCTCACAGCTTGAACAAGCAATTTACAAGTGTTTTCTGATGATTTATCTATAAAGAAGAGAAGTTAAATACAACTGTCATTTGAAACAAACAGTCTTGTAGCTAGTGAACAACTTACACCTCTAATGGTCTCTGGTCGATAGTCCTCCATAGTTTGAAAGAATAAATGAAGTTACAAAAAGCTTTTTAAAAGTTTACTTTTGCCATTGACTGGCAGGCACACAGCACCTCTAGTCTTGCAAATTTGTCTTATATGTCTACAAGATACTTTATTCTGGATGATAGTTGCAAAGAGGATATGGGGCAAAAAACTCAAAGAGAAAATTGATTAAAAAAGAATCTTAAAAGTATAATTGAAAATACTGCCTAGGAAACTTGAAGGGAAACAAACTAAACCAAACCAAAACAGAACAAAACAAAACACAGAGGCAGGGATTAAAATGCAGAACTACTTTTCTGCTTTGCAAATATGTCTGTGGAAACTGGTCACATGGTATTGAGCTAGAAACAAATACAGATTGCTTTAGCTGTGGTTCTGGTTTTTTAACATAACTTTGTAAAAGTGCCAAAAATCCATCTAGCCACTGCCAGAAATGGCAGACACTGTGTCAAAGAAATTAGAGGGGGGAAAATAGGAAGACCAAACAATGAAATCTAATCAGATCTTCTTGCACTGGAGCCAAATTAAGTGCATATTTTGGTTATGTGATGGTGCCGAATTCTGAAAATGACCAGTTAAACATGATTTCCTGCTGGACTTGATGTTGCTTTGTTTCTAGGGAATACCAGGCAATTACACCCTTTTAAGAAACTGTCCTAGAAAACATGTCCATTTTGGAAAACTGATACTCTGCTATTGTTCTACTGCTATGCCACAGTTGTAACACTGAATTTAAAAAAGAAAGAGAGAAACAAAGGACAGAAACAGCTGAGATGGCTTCTGTGACTACTGAACGAAGCAAAAATTCCCCTAGCAGTGGAATGAGGGCTCTGAGGAGTTAAAATCACTACTTCATGTTAAGAATTGTTAAAGTATGACCAGGGAAGAGATCATGGGTATGACTGTCTTTTCATGATCCTGGGACTGTCGAAAAGATACTAAACTCTTTAATTTCTGTTTTTCTTCCTTGGATGAGATAATACTTTATTCAGCTTTCTTTTACACTCT
>WEKW01017046.1:42058-65777 GCA_013389905.1 Sula dactylatra
TCACTAGAAGTGAACACCTACAACACATCATTTAACTTCTGACCTGGTGGCTTGGTCATGTGCTTGAGCACTGAAAACACATTTGAATCATGGTGGGATGCAGTATGCTTAAACCTACTCAAGTGGTCTGTCTGGTAGGATATTATATAAAAAGAAAACATCTCTACCCCTTGTGTTTTTAAATGAAAGATGCCTAAACTCCTGTGCTTTTTCTTGGTTTGCTTTTGGCATCTCAGTGAAGTCTGTATATACAGAATGGTTTTAGAGCATTACTTGTCAGCTGTGTCCCTCAGGATATTATGATCTTGTCAGCCTATTTTCTAATTCCAGTGGGTCTTATTTGGAGAGTAAATAACCTAACTGCTCAGATCAGGAAAGTTATATCTATTGCTACAAAAGCTCTGGAGGAAAATTTCAGATCAAAAAAGAAAGAACCTACTGAATTTAGGTAGCCATTTAGCAGGAGTCCTTCCAGTCAGAAAAGCTGAACTGAATTGGTTAAATACAACCAAGTTTTTTCTTTCAGTCCGACCTAAATATTTTTACTGTAAAGACATTGTGGGGTTTCATTTTCATGTCTCTGCATCCCTTCTGCAGCAAACAGAAATGAACAGTGTAAAGTATCATCAATAACCCATTAAGACTGGATTATCATAACATTTGAGTATTATACTTTAATTAATGTATCACCCATTTCAACATTACTGGGACTTTTCTGAAGGTACGGTCAGGGCTTCTATGTGGAACAACATATTAAGAGCTTAGTATATTATATCTTTATACTGTTTTTAGTGATAAATTTAAGAGGGAGCTGAGTGACGTCTCAGATGTCAAACGCAGTTATAATAACAAAACAATTAAAACTGCATAATTATCACAAACAGTTGTCATTGAACTGAATTTCATGGAGCTGCCTTGATCTGTGTCACCTGAAGTTCTTAACTTTTTTTTACATGCTGTTGTGAAGTTGCATAACAGGAAAAATAATTATATTCACTTGAGTTATCATTCATTTCTTTTAAGGTGCCCTGTAATTAAATAACTGCCACTCTAAAAGTTTCCATGGCTATTTTTGAAGTTACTTATTTTTAGCTTTGGCAATAGACTTCATTAGAATAATATGAGCAATTCCCCAGCTTTAATTAATTCATCATTATGACATGCCTATGAGGTAATGTCCTTGCTTTACACACCGTGAGGATGAGGCCAAATTTGCAGCATTTACTTATTGTGGCAAATATCAAAGAACTAGAAAAAATATTAAGATTGATAAAGTCAATAATTTTGAACAACTAGAAATTGAAATCTGACAAGTTTCTTCATTTACTGACATTAATAGTCTCTGTAATTAAAAAACCTTAAGTAACTTTTGGGTTTTTTTGGGGGATTTTTTTCTATACCTCTGTAAGGTTTATGCTTTTCAGAAGTCAAACAGTAATGCTTTTACACACACAGGGTAGAGAAAAGTTTTGTCCTATTCTAGAGACATGTTTTAGTATTTTATTAACACTATAATCCACATTACTTAAAATTAAAGGTTTAAAAATTGTATANATGTTCTAGTATGGAACAGTTTTCCATAAAAATGTAGTTAAACCCCTCAAAAAATAGCAGAGTGGTTGCTTTCCTGTATGGTAATTTTGATTTATAGTCAGTAGGTTTGTTAATTTTCATTAATACTAATTATAACTTAAAAATAACATATTCAGCAAATTTTATATAGTATTAATCATTAATTCAACCCACACACTAAGTGTTGACTAATCAAATCACATCTTTCCAAAGGCATTGTATAAACTTTATCATGAAAATAATTTTATAGACTTTCAAGACCTAACACTTTTAAAATGTGAAGCCTGATGAATCTTGCAGTTTGGCTTTTTTAGTGAAATCTGCCTCTGGTCAAAGCTATCAAAGAGTGATTGTCAGTACTATGATATCTGACAAATGAATGCAGAATAATATGTCTTAGCTACCAGTCACTAACAGCAAAACCACACAAACAAGTTACTATATGGCTCATTTTCTCTCCTGTCTGCTTTTAGAGAACATGTTATTGAAATTGCAGTAAAGCATCAGTCCTAAAACTTGCTTAAGTTGTCTTAGATTTTATGAAAACCTCTGGAATAGCCTGAGGTTTTTGTCATAAAATCATTGAATGCGATACTAACTGTGAATTTATCAGTATTTTAGAGGCTTTAAAAAATAATGATTTTATGTCAAAATTTGGTCTCCTTAGGAAAAAATCTAGTTTGCAATTTAGCTAGACAGGTCAAGACTGAATAACTAGCAGAAGGTCTCTCTTGACAGAAAACTTCTCTAGTTCATTTTTTGTGTGTACTAAGCAATATATATAATGAATAACATATATTTTACATATATATATGAAATTTCATCATGATGAAATGCAGGTTTATGCAGGTAATTTCGTTCTTGTAAAGTTAGAAATATTTTTTGTGTTTAGGAATTAGGCAGAAAAGTTGATTAGGTTCTTAATTTTGAGTTCTTTCAATTACTTTAAAAATATTTTGTGTGGGTGGGTTTTTTTATTTGTTTTTAAGGTTCATTTATTATCCAAAACAGTTCCCTGAAGAATCTAACAAAGTGTCAAATAACCTGCATAATTGTGTCCTTGTCCACCAGCACTGTTATGTTAGGTCAGGCTGAAGAAAACAACTGCAAATGCAAATGGCTTAAAAACTAATTTAGCCAGAAAGGCAGGACAAGTATGTCTCTGTGTTTATGAGACTTCATGTGCATTTACAGTTTTGTGTTAAACAAACATCAGATAAAATACATAAACAGCACAAGATGCTCAGGTTTCAGCTGTGCTGCATGAGTACGCAAAGTACGAGTTTGCCAAGATGATACTCTTGTTGAGTGAACCTTGAATTCTATTATGCATAGTAACAAAGACAGAGAAATTGTGGAGAAGGTTGCCATTTGGAATAGCCTGCATCTCTTCTCCACATATTCATAGTTGTTGCTAGATTCCTCCTTTCCAGAAGGCAGAATATGTCCAGAGCCTCAATGTGTCCATTTTCCTCAAAATAGAGTTATCAGTAGAAAACAAATTATCCTTCTTTTTAGAATTTTCTAATGAGATATAGGTCCTTTAAACTGGGGAGCCTGACAAACTAAACAAGGAATGTCACAGCTTCTACAGGAGAATGGAAAACCTGCTATCCAAATACCTTCTGTGCTTAGAGTTATTTTCTTGGAGTGTGGCAGATGCAGGTTCAAGCCCCTTGTTCCTGAGATGGATCTTGAATACAAGTCTTCTGCTTTCTGAAATACAAACTATTATGCAAAAAAATGGACATCACTTTGAGTTAAAGTTAGACTGTTAAGCACCTAGAATCATAGCTGTTAGCCATCCCATATATCTCAAAAAGGAGGTTAAGTGAGGAGGTTTAAAATTCATTTGCCAGCTTTCTACTCAAATGGCACAGTGCATGCATAAATCCTTTCTTGGCTAGCTACAGCCTCTTTCCATAGGAAAATACCAAAAGGTCTAATAATCATCTTCATCTTGTTTGGGAAACTTATGGTATTAGTTCAGTTCATGACATGATATGACATGACATAGCATAGTATAAAAATTTTTTACATTTCTAAGACAGGACTCCATCCTTTCTTGGCTAGATAATTGGTCATCTGCTATGTACCTAGTGTTTATAATCATGCTGATCTTATGCTATTAAAAGTCTTACAGAGTTACTACCATTTCTGTCCAAGGTTACATCAGCATTTCAGCAGTGTATCACTTGATCTGATACACCATTGGGGGAGAAATGTCTAATCTTTGTCTCTGTATGTTAGATCATCTAACACATTTTTGCCTTGTCACTGAACCTAGGATTTCAAAGGCACTTTTGATCTTGGTTGGATGCTAGATAGCCCACAGGGACAAAATGCCTGAAAACTCAGTTTCTAGATTAATTATTCCTTGACAGAGTATTAGCAGGCATCAAACACAATGTTTAAAGCTATGAGATTGACATTCTGTTTTCAAATTTTTAGCCTCTTAAAAGTTTTCCTTCTTTACATCAGACAGGATAACTGATGCATAGGTAAATAGATAGTGCTCTGTAGGCATTTATTACCCATTGCTGCTCTGCTTCTGTACTTCTAGCATGAATCTTCCTTTAATAAACAGGCAGCTGTAGTACAGTTTAAGCTTATGAGGGACAAATAAACAAGAAAGAGAAAAAAAAGAGTTAAAGATGTTTATTTTGGTTGTATGTTCCAGAAGGACATTATTGTCTAAAAATTTCGCTTTGCACACTGACTTCCAGGAAGGTGTTTAAGAACATGGCATACAACTGCACAGCATTATTAGATGTTGTATTAGACTTCATTCATCTCACCACACTATTAGAATTGAGCATAGGTTGCTCACACTGCCTGTACAGCTGGGTTTGAGTCTGAGTCAATCCTGTCCGGTTCATTCATCTTTTACTTTTGTTTTTAAAGGAGTCAATCTCAAATTTTCAGGTAAGTGTATGAGTAAGTGCTTTATATAAGTAACAGGAAGCAGACTCAGACTACAAGCTCCAAAGTCCCCAGGCCTTCCCAAAGACACCATACAACAACTATTTATGTGGCTGTCACAACTTTGAGAGACCAAACATTTCTACTAAATTATTTTCTCTCAGAAGCCCTAGAAGTAAAAATTAGATCTTGTTAAAATACAATTTGCAAATTGCAACAGTGTTAATGGGAAAGTCATGCCAAGTTTATTTGTTACAGCAACATCAAGTACTAAGAACATCTGTCAATGACTGCTTTAGCTAACATTCAAACCTGGTAAAAAATTGTAAAAAACAAAAGGCCAGAAAATTGCAAAAGTCCATATTTTTAGAATTTATGCTGTTTGATGCTGAGACATCAAGCAGTTCACAGTGACATAAGCAGGTTTTAGGCCTACTATTATATTTTTCCAACCAGGCCAAGAGGCTTTTCTCAGAAAGTCTATTACAAATAGGATGATAATTGAATAGAGAGACCTGGAAAAAGTTAATACAATTTTCCACAATAACCTTGTCAAATAAAAACATAAAACCTCAAAATAATCCATGGCCTGTCTTTCTTATCTAATAATTTAAAATATACCTGATTGTCTAACCCCATTCACAGAATCACAGAATCACAGAGTGGTAGGGGTTGGGAGGGACCTCTGGAGATCATCTCATCCAACCCTCCTGCTTGAGCAGGTACACCTAGACAGGGTGCACAGGACTGTGTCCAGGCAAGTTTTGAATATTTCCAGAGAAGGAGACTCCACAACCTCTCTGGGCAGCCTGTTCCAGTGCTCTGGCACCCTCAGAGTAAAGAAGTTTTTTCTCATATTGAGGTGAAACTTCCTGTGTTCCAATTTGTGCCCATTGTCCCTTGTCCTGTCCTTGGGCACCACTGAAAAGAGTCTGGCCCCATCCTCTTGACACCCACCCTTCAGACATTTATAAGCATTGATAAGATTCCCGCTCTCAGTCTTCTCTTCTGCAGGCTAAACAAACCCAGGTCTCTCAGCCTTTCCTTATAAGAGAAACGCTCCAGTTCCCTGATCTCAGTAGCTCTCTTCTGGACTTCTCTCCAGTATTTCCCTGTCTTTCTTGACCTGGGGAGCCCAGAACTGGATGCAGGACTCCAGATGTGGTCCCCAGTAGAGGGGGAGAATAACCTTCCTCGACCTGCTGGCCACACTCTGTTTAATGCACCCCAGGATACTGTTGGCCTTCTTCGCCACAAGGGCACATTGTTGGCTCAGGGTCAACTTATTGTCCACCAACACTCCCAGGTCCTTCTCATGTGAGCTGCTTTCCAGCAGGTCAACCCCCAACCTGTACTGGTGCATGGGCTTGTTCCTCCCCAGATGCAGGACCTTACACTTGCTTTTGTTGAATTTCATGAGGTTCCTCTTGGCCCAGCTCTCCAGCCTGTCCAGGTCTCCTTGAATGGCAGCACAGCCTTCTGGTGTATCAGCCACTCCTCCCAGTTTGGTATCATCAGCAAATTTGCTGAGGGTACACCCTATGCCTTTGTCCAGATCATTGATGAATATGGTGAACAGAACTGGACCAAGTACAGACCCCCGGGGAACACAGCTAGTTACAGGCCTCAAACCAGACTCTGCACCGTTGATCACAACCTTCTGAGCTCTGCCGTTCAACCAGTTCTCAATCCACCTCGCTGTCCACTCATCTAACCTACACTTCCTAAGCTTACTTATGAGGATGTTATGGGAGACAGTGTCAAAAGTCTTTCTGAAGTCGAGGTAAACAACATCCACTGCTCTCCCTTCCTCTACCCAGCCAGTCATGTCATCATAGAAGGTTCTCAGGTTGGTCAAGTTTGATCTCTTCTTCATGAATCCATGTTGACTAACTTCTCTTCCTCTACATGTCTGGCGATGACCTCCAGGATAAACTGCTCCATCATCTTTCCAGGGATGGAGGTGAGGCTAACTGGCCTATAGTTTCCTGGGTCCTCCTTCTTGCCCTTTTTGTAGATTGGAGTGACATTTGCTTTCTTCCAGTCCTTGCGCACCTCTCCTCTCCTCCAGCACCTTTCAAGGTGATGGAGAATGGCTTGGCAAGAACATCTGCCAGCTCCTTCAGCACTCATGGGTGCATCCGGTCGGGGCCTGTGGATTTATGAGGAGCCAGTTTGCCTAAATAATCTCTAAGATGATCTCCCTCAACCAAGGGGAAGTTGTCCTTTCTCCAGATTTTCTCTCTCACCTCCGGGGGTTGAGATGCCTGAGGGCCAGCCTTAGCAGTAAAGACTGAAGCAAAGGAGACATTCAGTAACTCTGCCTTCCCTGCGTACTCCAGGGCACCTACCTCATTCATCAGTGGGTCCACAGTTTCCCCAGTCTTTCTTTTGCCGCTGATGCATTTGAAGAAGCCCTTCTTGGAATCCTTGACATCCCTTGCCAGACTGTGTTTCAAGTGGGCCTTGGCCTTCCTCATTGCATCTCCGCATAGCCTGACAACATTCCTATATTCCTTCCAAGTGGCCAGTTCCTTTTTTCACATACTGTGAAACTCCTTCTTCCATTTGAGTTTCTCTAGAAACTCTTTACTTATCCATGATGATCTCCTGGCTCCTTTGCTTGACCTCTTCCTCAGAGGGATGAACCGATCTTGAGCTTGGAGGAAGTGGTCCTTGAATATTGACCAGCTCTCTTGGACTGCCCAGCCTTCTAGCGCACTAGCCCATGGGATTCCTCCAAGCAGGTCTTTGAAGAGGCCAAAGTTGGCTCTCTTGAAGTCCAAGGTTGTAATCCTGCTTGTTGCCCTGCTTCTACCATGCAGGATCCTGAACTCCACCACCACATGGTCACTGCAGCCAAGACTACCCCAACCCTCACATCCCCAAACAGAACTTCCTTCATTAGTATAAGGTCCAGCAGCACACCTTGCCCAATTGGCTCCTCCACCACCTGCGTCAAAAAGTTATCCTCAGTGCTCTGCAGGAATCTCCTGGATTGTGCGCGTCTCGCCGTATTGCTTTTTCAGCAAATATCAGGGTGGTTGAAGTCCCCCACGAGAACCAGGGCCTGCGATTGCGAGACTACTTCCAGCTGTCTGTAGAAGGCCTCATCAGCTTCCTCTTCCTAACGAGGTGGCCTGTAGTAAACGCCCACAACAGTGTCACCCATATTTGCCTGCCCCTTAATTTTTACCTGTAAGCTCTCAACTCATTCTTCATCCACCGCTAGGCAAAGTTCGATACATTCCAGCTGCTCCCTCACATAAGGAGCAACTCCCCCACCTCACCTTGCTGGCCTGTCTTTCCTAAAAAGCCTGTAGCCATCCATGACAGCATTCCAGTCATGCAAGCTATCCTACCATGTCTCTGTATTTGCAATGAGATCATGGCCCTGTGACCGCACACAGATCTCTAGTTCCTCCTGTTTATTCCCAATGCTGTGTGCGTTGGTGTACATGCATTTCAGAGAGGTAATTGAGCATGCAGGTTTCCCTGGAAGGGTGCATGAGGATCCATTAGAGCCATACACAACTTGAGATGGTTGGTCTTCTGATTGTCATCTTGTGAGGCAGCTAAGGCACCTTTGTTACTGCTCTGGTTGGCCCAGCTTATTCCCCCATTGGATGTGATGGCACAAGCATTGCCATTTTGACTCCGCCCCTCGAGGTCTTCAGTTTAAATCCCACCTCACCAGGCTGGCTAGCCTGCTGCCAAAGATTCCCTTGCCCCTTCTAGACAGGTGGATTCCCTGTGTCCCTCCCTGGAACCATGGAAATGATTCCATGATAGTGAAACAGATACAGCTGTTTCTGATGGGTTTCTGGTTTAGGTCTCCTACATACGAAGTCTCAGGTTTCAGCATTTCTAATAGGTTTCATATATTGGTAGCACTGACAATGGGTTGATTGATCAGTTTCAATTGTTGATTGAACTGCTCACTTGTATTTCTATGCAGGAAAATCACTAATTTTCAGTTTAATTTAGTCAAATGTATTTCCTCTCAACACAGTTATGAAAAAGCCTAATAGAACTCTACTTTAGTTGGTAGTCATCTTTCCAGCTCATATGTCTCAGTTCCTGAAATACGGCATTCAGATAATTTACTAAGTCCCTGTCCATGTCAAAATACACAGTGTTGTTTTCATAAAGAAAACAGTGAAAGATAGACCAAATTCAGTGTACACACTGTACACTGACCTGCAGGTTTGAGAAACAAATTACTTATTAAATATATTACCAATAAGGCCAAAATTTAAAGAAGAATTAATTTTGATGCCTAGGCTTCTAGAACTACCTTTTGCCTTATCATATAACTTTGCTATATTTTATCTCCCTAGACAAAAGGGTAGATATGTTTGAAAAATAAAACTTTAAATATCTTCTCAGATAAACTAATATTAACTTCACTGCTTTGATAGTATTATTCCTGATTTACAGTAGCAACTGCAAAGGGAATCAGGTCTCACCACTTTATACTGCTTTAATGTCAGAGGCATTTTCTTTCTGTCCCTCATGTTATATTTTTACACTTTCTCATGCTGCTGTCATTTTCAGTATCTTATTCCATAAGCTGCCTCTCACAGCATGTTGCTGAGCTGGACAAAAATATTTTCATCACCCTGTCTACACCTAATGTCCTAAAGTGATAGAAGATTGAAAGGAAAGTTGTGAGATAATTGCTCTGACCTATTTACTGCAGCCTCCTGTCACTGTTATGCTCCTGCAGCAGTGTTGTCAGCAGCCTGAAATAAGAAAATAGAAATGGACTTATTACATCAAGAAGACTTGAAAAATAGAAAAAAAGTTTGCATTCATTGAAATCTGGCAATTAGAAATGAAGTGTAACAAGTAGTAATAAGTAAAGTAGTGAAGTATATATTCATATGGAAACAGGCATCTATGATTTAACTATAGGTTGTTAAGTTTCTGCCATCTCATTAGATAAATTACTCTTTTCTTTAACATGCACACATCCCAGTGGGGATATAATGAAGCTTAAAATCCTGAATTCTGATTCTTTTGTTCATTAAACAATACTACTTGCAAAGGGTCTAATGACTGGGTGATGAAAACTTAAAAGTGATCAGTGCCATTGGGCAGATGTTCTCAAAAAAAATTTTTTTTAATGTTGTTATATTTTATAGTAGTTTGAAAACGACAGTTCATGTTCATTCCCTTTTAACTAGAGCTAACTGTTGCTATCACTTAACAATGTAGTGTGGTAATGCCTGCAATAGCTTAGTGCCATATAAACAATCAGTAAATTATTGTCCTTACTATAAGAGCTTATAATTAAGAGAGAAACAAGCAAAATTAAAATACCTCTTATTTTCTAGGATGCAATGTAATGTCAATTATTCTTTATTTCATGGTAGTGTATGCCTTCAGTTACATTTGAGTGGAGAATTAAGAAAAGGGCATAGGCTTTATAGAGAACTTAGCAATGAACAGGGCTTGCTGTGAGTAAAAATCAATTTAAATACAGTATGAAACAAGGCACATATTGATACATTGGCAGAGGTCAGCTGTAGATTGACAAATCAGACAAGCAACAGGATGAGCAGTTTCTCTAACATTTATCTATAATGAGAGTGGTGAAATTGTTTTCTGAGCAGTGAAAATAGTGCAGCTTCATTTCCTATAGCTTTCTGTACTATGCTGCAATGACAGAACAAATTCATCTCCCCTGACTTATGTCCTATATCTATATTTTCTTTTCAGTATTTCCCACACATCCCTACACTTTTTCCCTCTGACCTTGCACACTCTGTTCTCAAGATACCTGAGACTCCCTCTTTCGACCATTAATTACCTGTTACATAAGAAGAGGTATATGTTAATCCATTTGTTATTTTTTGGCTAGTAACAGGCAAACAGAACAGAAAATTAATGAGCTGAAGGATTTCTCAGACTGTAAGGATATGGGCTAACCTTTCCAGCTACCTGATTGATGAAACAGAAGACAAATTGCCTTTTTGAGTTTCACTTTTCTCAATGATCCAGAAATGGATCAATCATTTAAAAAAATATTGGGAGACATGACAAACAGATGGACAGATCGTTAACTCATGTAAGCTTCATTTCATTAAGGAATTTACTAAAAATTAATTTATCATAGCAAATTTTAAGGAAGCCAGTAAATACAATGTTTCATTTTGTGCCTTGTCTAATGTCATTATGAATTATGCATAATTATTTAAAATATAAACTAAAGCAATCAGCTGAACTAATTTTATTATAGATTTGATACCTATAGTGCAGGTTCAGCTAAAACTTGATAACTGCCTAGGTATAAATATATATCATCTTTTTCTCTTCTTGTGTGAAGAAATTATATTTTTAAACACTGATGTTGCTATATTTATTTAAAAAAAAAGTCCTCAAAAAATCAGTACAACTATGAACAACCCTGAATATTAGAAATAGCTAGATGTAAAGTAGTAACAACTGGGAGGTTTTGGGAAAGTTTTAATTAAGAATTTTAAGAAAAATACCAATTCAAAATCTGTTCTTTAGTTAATAAGAAAGAAAGTGAATGGGGGGGAAAAGTAAGGAATAGCAAACTGGAGAAAGTCCAAAACAGTGACTTAGAAACTACAGACAGATTAAAGTTTCCTTTTGAAGAGCACTAGTTCAGAAACCGGTCTGGACTAGTGGTCTGATCTCCTCTGGCCACTAATGGTTAGACCTCCACCTCTCCTTGGTCCATACAGAGACTGTAGCCATTTTTTCCTATCAGCCTTGGATTCCTATCTTATAGTAAGATAAGCTGTGCTCTGAATGTGCTTATCTCTATCCACTGATGGAAGAGAGCACGGCTTCCACCAGTGCTACCATTTTAGACAACTAAATGAGGCTGCATAAAATCTGTTCTACTTTTAGCAATTAGTGAATCAAATAGCATCTGAGGGCCATAATGTTAAGATTACTAGTATCTCAAAAGACCAGGAGTAAGTAACAGTTATTAAATAATGACAGGAATATGTTATCTGTAATTTTCATAATGTGGTAAAATGGATTTTGGGGTATCTCTTGTTAATCTATTCATATACTATGTTATACATCTAGGAACATCACTGTGCTTTCATTTACAGTATGTCATAAATGGAAAGTACTAAATCCAAGTACAGCTATCAGAGTTATGTCAGATTATAACAGATCATAATATGATACTGTAACTAAAACACCAAAGATCCTTGGATTACAAATGCAAGACTGTCAGGTAGTTGCAGGGAGAGGATCAATTATCTAGACATATTCCCATGGAGATTATAGAATCATAGAATCATTTAAATTGGAAAAGACCTCTAAGATCACCAAGTCCAACTGTTAACCCAATACTAACATGTCTCCTAAACCGTGTCCCAAAGTGCCACGTCTACACGTTTATTTGAAATCCTCCAGGGATGGTGACTCCACCACCTCTGGGCAGCCTGTTCCAGTACCTGACCAACTCTAAATATATATGCTGTGAAGCAGTTTTTCCCTCCTGTGAATAAGGCAGAAAGGCAGAACACAATGGAAACAGAACAACAGAAATTTCAGAAAAGCCTGATTAAATGGTACATACAGTAGTCTGCAGGTGAAGCTTTTGCATGGAGTGTATTAGTGCATAAAGGTGCTTTTATATTTCTTGATACATTTTAATGATCGATATAGATGTTTTGTCTGGGTATACTAGTGGTTCTCTAATTTAAAATAAACAAAACCTTCAAAAATTACAACTAAAAATAGCTCTTCACAGCTGAGACATTGCTTGCACCGTTCAATGTTTTATTGTTTTCATCAGCTACAGCATGTCTATAATATTTTCAGTTAATTTCTTTGCTGGATATTGAAGTAGAAAAATGCAACAGTAAACGTTGCATACCATAAAAAAGCATAGGCCATAAAGGCACCAGCTGTAAAACATGACATTAAGCATCTTTTACATCACTGTGTGCTCAGCAAAAGTCAGTTTGTAGCAAATTTTTCTAGAGTTATTATCTTACAGCATGAAAAATTTGGCTCATTGGGTTTAAGACCAAAGAAACAGAACACTTCTCTGAACAACAACTGGATGGAAACTGCTAGAAACATTGGTTGTTATGAGATCAAAAAGAGTGTTCCAAAGGAAAAGCAGTACACAAACTTCTAAAATTAACTACTACCCTTTAAAGGGGCAATATTCCACACAAGGTTTCATTAAACAAGAGGCAGCAACAGCTTGATTACTATCTGTGCTCATTTGGATGGAAGATAATTTTAATGGTTGTGAAGGTTTATTGGACTCCACAGTAAAGAAAGATTTGCTGAATATAACTGAGATGCAGACTTAAAATGCAGTGGATGCTCAAGGTCCTGAAGGAAATGAAAGGTAAGAAGCTGAGGGAATTTGGATGATCTACACACCTGAATGGTGTTGGCAGTAGCTACAGTAAAACTAAAAATTTATGAACAATTCATTCAATTCAATTTATTCAATTAAACATCTTCCCTAAAGTCATAAAATATGATGTAGTCATGTTACAGCCTCACTGCTGCCATGTTGCACCATCACTGCTAGGCACAAATCTATTCTGAGTGTTTGTCAAATGAGAGACAAAAGCAATATGCCTTCAGTGAGATGTAATAGCAGTTTGGTAGTACCAAGGGCTTCTCATCAAGCTGTTTCTAAATGTGTTGGTTTAAATGAAAACCAAAGGTTCTACCCTTTTTGCAGAAGAGACCCCATACATATGTTTATAATGCAACAAGGATGAGAGTACACAGTGCAAAAGGGACTATGCTGGACCATGCATGATTATCAGATATCAGATAACAAGTTTACAGTATGCCAAAGCACTGTCATCTTAAAAAAATGGATTTGTGCCCATTCCTGAACTTAACTCCAGTATTATTACCTGTGGAATCACAGTCCTGAGTAAGGGCAAGGTTTTGTCTGAATACCCCACTTAAGAGCAGGATGGAAAGAGCCCCCTGAGAGGCAAAGAAGGAGTTATAGCCTTTGTATATTACTCTTGTCTTAAAGTTTGGCATTCCTAGAGATCACAAAGCCATGGAATAATTGAGGTTGGAAAGAATCTCTGCAGGTCATCTTGTCCAGCCTCCCCGCCCAAGCAGAGCCTCCTACAGCAAGTTTCCCAAGAATGTGTCTGGATGGTTTTTGGATGTCTTTAAGGAGGGAGATTCCAAAACCTCCCTGGGCAACCTGTGCCAGTGCTCAGTTACCCTCATAGTCAAAAAATGTTTTCTGATGTTCAGAGGGAACCTCCTGTGTTTCAGTTTGTGCCCATTGCCTCTGGTCCTGTCATTGGACATCACCAAAAAGAGCCTGGCTCCCTCCTATTTGCACCCTCCCTTAAGATATTTGTAGACATTTATGAGATCCTCCTGAGCCTTGTCGTCTTCAAGCTAAACAGTTCCAGCTCTCTCAGCCTTTCCTAGGCTATAAGAGAGATGCTCCAGTCCCCTCATCACCTTAATGGTCCTTTGCTGGACTCTCTCTGGTATATCCATATTTCTTTTGTACTGGGGAGACCAGAGCAGGACACAGCACTCCAGGAATAGCCCCCTGTCCACCAGGATTCCCAGGTCCTTTTCTGCTGATCTGCTTTCCACTAAATTCTTGTTTAGACACCTCCATTTGTAACTGCTTCACCATGGTAGGTGATGCCTCTAACATTTGGAACGTAGTAAGTCAACTGATTTGGGAATAGGAGGAGCTAGTTCTAGATGCATTATGAGTCCATTTGAAGAATCACCAGAGAAAGATATTGGAGAGATTGATTTACATTGTGACATTATCTCTGTTTGTAAAGGAAAATTTATTTTCCTAGACCATTTATTTAGATATGTATTCAGATTTTTCAGTAGTTTATTCAGATAAGTATTTCAGATTTTTCAGTGGTTTTGTTTTTTTTTTCTAAATCTACACATACCATTTCTTTAACTGCCATTTTTTTTAACAACTTTTAACACTACCATTTTGTAGGGAATTCCTTAGATAGACCTGACAGAGGCACCAGTCATTACCTCTCCAAGCAAATTTAAGATTAATTCCTTGTCTGTCTCTCCCACTTTTCATTTTGGCCATAAAAGGAATGGAAAAAACTGGCCTTTCACAACAGTACCTCATACTGTTATGGGAAATGAGTGACTCAAGAAACTAAAGATTATAGCACACCTTTCAATTCCTGTTTTAAGGGTAAGGCACATTTCTTTGGCTTTCCTCATCATAATATATATTAACATCTGTTTGTTGTGAAAATAAACCCACAAAAATCAAAATCAAAACCCAAAAGTCTTCCAGATTTATTTATTTTTCTGATGATAGTATTAAAAAAATGACAGATGTCAAGCACATTACTTAGCAGAATATTTTAATATTTACGTATCATAGTGATGAGTGCAGAATTTACCTATAAAATAAACGATTCTGTGCCGCATTGTCTGTGTAAGATTAAAACAAGGAAAGAAGTTCAAATAAAGGAAGGGGGAGATAGCCTGATAACGTTAAACTTATCTATAATATTTTTCAGTTGTTCTGATTAATACCTTATAATTTCTTGTTTGACAGATATTCATGGTATGATGTGGCATACATTTTAACAAAATAACATGCTTGGCTATGTTGCACTCAAAATCTTGTAATGGGCAAAAAAGATACACCATCTGTATAGAGTCATTCCAAGTTCAACTCACTTTTCACAGTGTAGTAGTTCAATTCATGTAACTCCTAGAGGAAAGCCTCACAAATAAGAGAGTTTAAATGTTCTACATAATGTTTTTACTATCTAGTGCTGTTCTATGATGTTGCGCATGCCTTTTGTTTTGGTCTAAGATTGATGGTGCTTGTCTTCTTCAAACAGAGACATGGCAGGGTGTAACAGTGTGTCGTTGGGGTCCCAGACTCATTAGGAGGAGTGGAATGTTCATGGCAGTGCCTTCTTCTTCTTCATCCTTTGGTCATCTTAGGACTGTTTTTGTGTGTTTTCATATCCCTGTCTGCTCTCTCCTCCTTGGTTCCCAGCTGAAGTATATCAGTTTCTTCCTAGATTTACTGGACCACATATGCACAGACAAGATACACATTCATGCATATCTTTTCTTTAATCTATTCTCATTTATAGTTCGATGTCAATGGATTGTGTTCTAAGAAGAAAATGTGACTTCAACTACTCTGAAATCAATATTTATAAGAGTGGTAATTCATGTATCTTCATAGATCAGGTCTAAGTGAATTCCTTCATCTTATCTGTAAATAAATGATATTTAAAAAAAAAAAAGGAACCCAGCCACAGAACTGTCTGTGCTCTTCCGACAATACTTAATCAGTTTTAATACTGACCCATATGCACCATCAGTAAAAGCAGTACTGGACCTGCATGTCATTTTACACGATCCCTCTGCCATATTCTATCTAGGGGAAATTGTCAACCAGAAGTTAGTTCAGAAAATAATGTTTTTAAAAATACAAATTACTTATTGCATGATAGTCTCGGTATATAATTCTTAGCCTTTCCCCACTATACAGCTTAGGAAAAAAATACTTCAGAGATCAAAATGTTAGGTAAATTTTCAAATTTTTGATGAATATTAATACATGCATTGTGATTAAGTTTCAGATCCATTGGCATTCTAATACATTTCATGATTAACAGATGTTTTTAGACCTAAAGATCAGCTTTTTTGTTCTCAAACAAGTAAAGCAATAAAAAAGATTTTGTTTGAGAAACACAGAGGCATTGACTGCCCTCTGTAATTAATAAATCATGATTTGTAGTCACAGACATCTGGGGTTTTTGCATATCGACTTAAAATGCACTCATGCAGAAAAAGTAAGAATTGGCACTTTCTACTGATAACCAATAAAGCAGAAGGAACACCTCATGGTGTTTGCTGAAATTCTGCTGCTCTGTATTGTTTGTACCTGCTGAAGTAATAGAGGCCTCTCATTCCTTATTCATAAGGACTGATTTACCCTTATTATTATGTTTTTGCATTTATGGGCTACAAATAGCAACATTTTGTAGGACTGTCAGTGGACATGTAATACCAAGAAAGCCTCGTGGCTGAAGAAGGGCAGTGTACCAAAGCAGCCATTTTTTATTTAGTGTACTGATAACCAACTTCTACTTTTTCACTCCAGAGTCTTTAAAGAAAAATTTAATATTTCAAGGATAAGAGTAGAAGTAAACCAGTTTTAAAACCTTCTTCCAAGCTTTTCAAGATGGTTCCTTTGTACTCTGGCAAACACAAACTCTGATATTTATGTTTGTAGTAGAAGTTCGGCTTAGTAGACTAAATGGTTCCTAATAGAATCTTCCCTCCTGTTAAAACATATCTTTAGGCTAAAGATTTCTGGATCTTCTTTTAAATTAATACTAATTTGAAATGAGTTGGACTAATTTTTTTCTTCTCCTTGAAGAATGAAGAATTCAGTGTGTTTTTATGACTGTGTAACTTTAAATGGTTTTAGAGATGATAAATATAATTATATATCTCACTTTACCTGTCTCTCCTTATTCTCCTCACACTCATCTCAAAGACCACAGTTAGCCTTAAAGATATTCCATATGGTATAGAGTTAGCATAGTGTCTAAGTTTTATATCCTCTTTCTGCTCCTGCCATGAAAGAATACCCTGACTGCTGTTTTTCACAATGTATACCAAATTCGGAGTTATAGTGCACAGGTAACCTAAAAACTCACAGCCCCTTTCTCTCATTGCACTTAAAACTCACAGCCCCTTTCTCTCATTGCTGTCTAACATATAACGCAGCAGAAAGACTAGAGGCGTGGCCTTAGTGCTTATGAGTTTCTAATAATTTCTTATTATCTGGAAGGAGAAATGTTTGTGGGGGGACTCATTTGCTTGCTTGCTTGCTTTCTAAGAATGGTGAGTTTCTAAAATACATTACTTATGACATGAAAGTCAATTGTTTGTTACTTTCTTGCACAAGTCCAGACTTGACTTTTCAGAGAGAATGAGCAGCCTCAGTTCCAGACAGAGCCTCTGGAAGCTGTGAGTGTACAGTCCTGGCAGCTCATTTTTTAATTATAACAATAACACCATTTTTAATGACCAACTATTACAACAGTTTAATTCTTGAAGTAGTGGAAGTCAGTTGCTCTCTGTTCAGGTGTAGACATACTACTTAAAACCATAGACATTGGTTAAAAAGAACATGAATGAGAGGGAGGAGATTGAGCATCTTTTATGTAGGGGTCAGGATAATGCTGACATTCAACTGCATTTTACTTTAACACTAATCATTTCAGGTGCACTCTCACTGATACTCCTTATACTTTTAGCTGAAAACCATAGGCTGGGTGCAAATTTTGTAACCACTTTAAGATTTAAAATGCTGGATTTTTTTTTTTTTGTCATAGAAAAATCAAAAATGGACTAAATCTTTATATTTTTTTCCTATATTTTATTTTCTATTGTACAACATACAATGAAATGTCTTTAAATGGAAATATAATTAGAAAAAAAACATGGCTCCAAAATAAATCCTAAATAATTCACTGAGAATAATAGACTTCAATATGCCTGACAATACTGAAATGGGTGTTTGAAAG
The DNA here is from genome assembly GCA_013389905.1 of Sula dactylatra. Taxonomy (NCBI): domain Eukaryota; kingdom Metazoa; phylum Chordata; class Aves; order Suliformes; family Sulidae; genus Sula; species Sula dactylatra. The sequence goes on from WEKW01017046.1 coordinate 60,121, forward strand.
TTATTTTTGACCATATTTCTGTTACCATTCTCCCTGATCAAAAAATAATGAATCCTCTACTGATATTGTGCTTCTTAACTTTGTACATTTCAAAGGAACACAGATATTCCCATGAATTCAAGTTCTACTTTAAGCACTTAGAAATCTTTTGATTTGATCAAAAATATCATAGGATAGTTTAAGTTAGAAAGGACTTCAGGAGGTCTTTAGTCCAACTTCCTGCTGCAAGGAGGATCAGCTGTGAGGTCAGAGGAAGACGTTCAGGGCTGTATTTAGTCAGTTGAAAACTTCTTCCTTTGCACAGCCTCTGGGAGGACATGCTCCACTACCTAGCTACCTTCATGGCGTAAAAGATTTTTTGTCATACCCAGTCTGAAATATTTTTATTTCTGTTGTCTCCTGTCCTTCCACCAAAGGCCGTTATGAAGGACCTGACTCTTTCCTTGATGACCTTCCCACAGACACTGGGAACTGCTGTTAGGTGCCCCTGCAGCCATGTCTTTTTCAGGCTGACCAAATCTTTGTCTCTCAGCCTCTCCTCACATGGCAAGTATGCTAGCCCTTATCATCCTGGTCACTCTTCCCTGGACCTCCACTCCAGTGGATCAATGCCTTTCTTGTTTAGGAATAGGAGGTTGGCAAGTGATGGCAGGCAGCAAAATGGATGCAGTATTCCATATGTGGTCTAGTAAGTGCCGAGTAGAAGGGATAATCACCTCCCTTACTCTACTGTGCTTCTTGTAAAATGGCCCAGGATACAGTTGGCCTTGTTTGCTGCACAGGTACAGTGCTGGTTCATGTTCAGCTTGCTGTCTACCAAGACATATGCACAGAAAACTATTACATTGTTGTGGTGTATAACATTTCAGTTAAATATTTTTGTAAATAAAGCTCTACAGGAAAAAATATGCAGTATATATTTATACATTAAAAGCATAAGCCAACTGAAAAAACTGTGCTGGAAAGTCTCTATCAATAAAATTATCCAGACTTAGAATTAAGCTTCAAGTGTATGAAATTTACTGGAGAGACCAGTTATGTCTCATTAGGTCATCACTTTTCTTTCTCACTTATAATTTTACAGAGTCTTTCATATTACCATAGAGATGGTTATCGTTGTCTTTATGCTCTTTATCTTAAACATTATCACTCTGGTTGGTCTTGTTTTTCTTGACTCAGAAATATATGCCAAGTACTGATATATATATTTTCCAACAAAAAATGTGTCATTAATGCAATAGTAATTGGATGACTAAACTGCAACAGAAAATAAACATTTAACATTAAGTCTATTTCCTGCACAAGGAATTGAAAAGTTGGATATATTTTAATATTATAAAGACATGCTAGATTTCCATTTATCCTAGCTAGAAATCTTCCTTGGACATGAGAAAAAACTTTAAGTTTAGCTTTACATCTTAATGTAAGTTACAACAACCGTATTTCTGAACTTCAGGGCTTATATTCAAAGGAATTCATATAACATTTAGTTTCCTGAGCAAATAGTTCTTGCACTTCACAGTGACCTCATACATGCTCATGGCAGTCAGTTATCTTCCTGTAAATTTTGTAAACTCTCTGTTGTTCCATGGACAACAAATAATTTAAAAAAAGTTATGACTTAGTTGTCTTTCAGATACCCATGAGTATTGTACATAATATGGCTTCTGAAGAAATCAGTTTTAATTGCATTAATATTTGGTTAAACTATTAAGTGATGTGTTGTTACTAGGAGTAATGTGTTCAGCTCTTGAGCACCCTACATAAGAAGGACATGGACCACTTGGAGCGAGTCCAGAAGATGGCCATGAAGATGATCAGAGGGCTGGAGCACCTGAAGACAGGCTGAGAGAGTTGGGCTGTTCAGCCTGGAGAAAAGAAGGCTGTGGGGAGACATTATAGCAGCCTTCTAGTACCTGATGGGGGCCTACAAGAAAGCTGGAGAGGGACATTTACAAGGGCATGTAGTGATAGGACAAGGAGTAATGGCTTTAAACTGAAAGAGGGTAGATTTAGATTAGATATAAGGAAGAAATTCTTCACCATGAGGGTGTTGAGGCACTGGAACTGGTTGCCCAGAGAGGTTGTGAAAGCCCCATCCCTGGAAGTGTTCAAGGCCAGGTTGGATGGGGCTTTGAGCAACCTAGTCTCATGGAAGATGCCCCTGCCCATAGCTGGGCAGCTGGAACTAGATTATTTTTGCTGTGCCTTCCAGCCCAAACCATTCTATCATTCTCTGATTCTATGATAATATTCTACTCCAGGTACTGTGTGCCAAGGTTAGAAAGATATGTTTATCATTGTGAAAGCTTGCTCTCTATGCACTGAATACACTGTCCATCACCACATTGCCTGTTCAACAGAAAAAGTTACATACTATTTTTAATCTGTTTTGTCTCCTACCTTAATTGAAGTCACACTGAAATCTCTATTTCAAATCAAAGATCCTTCACTCTATATAATATTTTAATGATACCAGTGCATATTGTTAATAGCAGAAATAAAACATATTGAGATAGTTCTTCCTGTAGATACAAATTGACCTTCCTCTCACCGTTATTCTTTCTATTCATGTTTTTATTAGGCAACTTTTTTCCTGCTCAGTGATCTAGAGAGCAATAATAGAAAGCCAAAAAACCAACCCAACAAACAAAAAACCCAAACCAAAACAAAACAAAAATTAGGAAGTTTCTATTGTCCTTGGAAAATGCTCATAGACTCAAAGATGGACCAGAGAAAAAACACCACAAGCCAGACATCTGGTAGGAGATTTTTCCTCTTGTTTTTTACACATCTTTTTTTGTATGAATGCTTGGATTATTGGCTAGTTCCTGAATAAAGTTTTGTCCAACTGCTATGGGCCAAAACTTGTCACAAATACATAGAAACAACTCTGGTCAGGCACATAATGAAAAAGAAAACTTTGGCTGAAGCTAGGAGAATACTTTGGCAGGAATACATTATTTCTCTTGGTTCTTGAAAAATATGACATTTTCATTTTTCATTTTAAAGTAATATGATTCCATAGAGTCCACATGCTTAGCAAAATATCAGATTGGATTAGTGACCTTGTTCCATATTATTATTAAAGAATAGTGGCCTTCAGCAGGGAACATGTAGAGTTCAGATGACTCATTTAGAGAAGACCTTCCAGATGTTGAATACAACACTCAGTATTAAAAAAAGAATATTTAAAACATGATAACTCATGGAGCAAAAAGTTATCTGAAGACTGTGTCTCAGTCTTTTCTGAACCAAGGTTCCAACTTGCCTTCAACAGGAATGTAAAGCTCTGCTCCTGTGCAATCCTGCATGAACACAGTGTTTATGAACTCTGTAAGTGTAGGCAACCTCTTTTTTCCTAGCACATGAAGTATGAACTGACTGATTTGTATGAAAACATTAGTGTGAGGATCCCATAGTATAAACAAAATATAAATTATGAATTGGTAATCTATTTTATGCATAACAAACATGATCTACTGAAGTGATGCTACATACAGGAGAAATGTTAGTGATTCTGATAAAGCTTTCACCAGTGTTAACCAGAAGAAATTCCACTTAACATGTTCAGTACACACTGGTTGGGCAAGTGGAATGAGACCATAATAATGCCTACCTGTCAGGCAATCAATACACAGAAAATTCTGAAAATCTTAATGTGTTTACAGATACACATGCATGCATCATATATTATTTTTTTCTTCCATATTTCAAGGTAGTAGACAAGCAATTTATGAGTTTTTTCTTTTCAATGCCTCAATAATGAGATTTGTTACTACTTTTGACATTTTTATTTAATCTTTTGGATCTAATATTTGTTTTTACAGTTTTACCTTTTGCTGGGGTTGATAGTCATGAATTACTTGTATTAGCAGGTTTTCTGCATGCATGACCTCTTTTACAGATGTCTAGGTAGTTTTATCTTCCCCTTTATATACCTAGTCATTGGTTTCAATGTTACCTATCCTTTTAGCTTTTACAAAATACTGAAACAATGTTGTTGCCTTTTCAAGAAAGCTAGCTGCAGCTTGGTAATAAAGTCGCTCCGTTAGCACTTCTAGTGTGTCACTGATTCTCATATACATAGTGTTGTCATCCAGATACTTGTCCAAATTTTAATGGGACTATTTGTGTAAATAAATTCAAGTATATACTACACTTTCGCATACAATGAGATCATAATGGAAGCAAAAGGTTTTGCTGGACTGATAGAATTTGTTTTAAGAAGGCTGAGGCTTTTGTCCTTGGATTACAATAGCTAGCAGATCCACTCTTTGGTGCCCGAAGACAGGCTCATGCTACAAAATAGCAGTCCACCCATTTCAAGGTGTAGAAAAGAGACATGGATGGTGGTCTGACACTTCTGAGAAGTTCTGTAAATTAATCTTTGTGTAAATGTGTGTAAATAAAGGGTGGNTTTTAATGGGACTATTTGTGTAAATAAATTCAAGTATATACTACACTTTCGCATACAATGAGATCATAATGGAAGCAAAAGGTTTTGCTGGACTGATAGAATTTGTTTTAAGAAGGCTGAGGCTTTTGTCCTTGGATTACAATAGCTAGCAGATCCACTCTTTGGTGCCCGAAGACAGGCTCATGCTACAAAATAGCAGTCCACCCATTTCAAGGTGTAGAAAAGAGACATGGATGGTGGTCTGACACTTCTGAGAAGTTCTGTAAATTAATCTTTGTGTAAATGTGTGTAAATAAAGGGTGGGTTTTTTTTTTTTTTTTTTTTTTTTTTTTTGAAACGGCATTTCCNTTTTTTTTTTTGTCTCAGTATATATTTAGATAACATACAATATTTGCAACAGAAAAGAAATTGAAACAGTGACTGGTACTTCAGACTAGTGACTTCCCCACTTACCTACAGAGCAAGTTTTCAAGATTCAAATCCCATGTTTAATCAATGTAGACCTGACATCCTTATTATCTTCATTTAACAGCAACATTTTCCATAGAATGCCAACCACACCTGATGCATGTGCTTTGCATGTACAGTGAAACTGATACAAAATCTCTGTAGTTTATTTTTTACACTAAATTAAATAATTGCAAAATACTAAATCTCCTTTCAGTCAAATCCTAATATGACAGTTAGTGAATCACTGTCACCTTTTGTAAAAAATTCTTGAAAGGTCTTTGGGTATCCATTCATGATGAAAAAAAAAACAGTAGGTGATGCTGCACAACTACCACACTTCTGTAGGCATTCTCACAGCTAAAAGGTAATATGGAATGTATTAATAGTTAATCTTTGGTTATAGGAACTTTAACACTTTAATTGAAGGGTAGAATACTCTTGGAGAAGCATCCAGGAATCTGTTAAGAAAAGTACATTTTCAAAGAAAAATGGGTCAAAGCAGAGTATTTTTTACTGTAATAGAAACACAGAATCTCACAGTTCTACAGCCAAATATTCTTTGGTAAATGGAATTTCTGCAGTTAAAAATGCAGGATGAGGCCTTTTTCACTAGAAAGGATAGGATGTTGACTTACTACTGCTGCCAATACCTTTACATAGAACTTAGGAATTTATAGATTCAAGGGTAATTTTGTTTGTGAGTACTATGATGTTAGCATTAATTTATTATGATTTTGGTGATGTGTATATGGTTGTCCTTTGTTGCTTATGACCTGGAGGCATTGCT
>WEKW01017046.1:65800-100532 GCA_013389905.1 Sula dactylatra
GTTGTATAGCTTTCCACTTATAAATCTTGAGTTGCCTTCTATTTTTCATTGTGCTGTTTACGCTTCATTAGATTATCTTTCTTCATGTCAATACTTCTATGTGATAATGCCATTTTTATGGTGAATGGTAGCTTCATATATATATATATATACACACATACACACACACATACTTTGAATGTAAAAACAATAAAAGATGCTTGAAGATATAACTATCACACTTAGAAAACTACCTGAAGATTTTATTCAAATGATCAAACTGCTTTGGCTTTACCCCTAGCTGCTTCATATTGCTGGAGTCACACAGAGCAAATTTTTTATTGGATATTATTATTTATTATTGTTGTGAACAGTCTTGGCCCATGCAGGTTAATAATCTAAGAGTAAAACAGAAAACAACAGGTGGGTATTGTACAGCAGAAGCACACAGAAAAAAGTCAGTATTGATCACTATGATAAACAGTGATCACAGCATGTCAGATGTCCAAATATGCAAGAATGAATGCTTTAAAAGCTGACTTTAAAATTAACTCTTTTCCTGCCAACTCTACTAGATACAGAATAACAGTTCAATTTCTATATTTTGTAATGTAATCAATCTAAAATAAATTGTCCAAACTGAGAAAAAGAGTATATTGAACAATGAGTTCAGAGGCAACAGGAAAAAAGTGAAAAATAAACCTAAAGATAGTAAAATTAAGTAAATAAAAGTACTTTTAACTGCATTTTACATTCCATTAATTTCATTATGCTCAAATTATTGCCAAATGTGGATTTGTATCAACCATTCTATTTTGAAGTCATAAAGATGTGAATAAACTACTCAAAGGGAATGTCACAGTTCGTAACAGGGAAAAATAAAACAGCTTATTAAATTGGCTATGTGATTTTGTGTTTGATTTATGACTTTTTTCCCTTTAATGAATTTTTTAAATAATGAGATGATTTTGGAGTAAAATATTTGACTTCTTTTGAATTTAAAGAAAAACAAAATGTTAATGCAAAAAAATACTTCTTTTTCACACACTCTCAATACCTTACTTTGTGATTCAGGCTGTGAACTTATTTCTTAAGAGAATTTTAAGATATTGTAAAGCCTCTTAGAGACTTTATGAAAGATTTGTGCAAAGACTTTGTGGTTGCATGTTTCCAGCAAACTTGTTTCCTATGGGCCTCTGAATGGAGCAGAGTCCCTTTTCACTGTAAGACATATGACAAGGCTAGTGTCTTTTCTGAACCCAGTGCCCTCCTGAACAGTATGACTGGACACACAACCATTGTATGGATTAGGGAGATTTGCAGTCCCTTCATCTTTCATTATATGACTTAATGTTTGTGCCGCTTTTCTGAGGATGTGGCTTGTACCAGGGCAACTCAGAGGTTGATATTATTATGAAGGGAAGATCAGAAATCTGTATTGCAGTGCACTGACTTGTCAAGCAAGAGTCACAGTTTTAACCAGCTTACAGTATGCCTAGATAAAGCAGGTAATTATGAGAGGAATGGAAACAGCAGATAAAGTAACATGCCAGAGATTAAATGTAAAACCTGACTGCTGTACTCCTACATCTCACATAGCTCTTTGCTAGAAGCTTGATGCCAACCTTATATTATCATGTCCAGCCAATATTCTGCCTCCATCTGTGATATACCTATCAGTTACACATAGAGTATGAGATTTATGTAACTTTACCCTTCTTAGAGATGAACATCCAGAACAAGTCATCTACATTCCCTCTAAGTCAAAGAAATGAGACAGGTAACTCCAAAAGGTAAGCTTTTCTATGCTATAGCAAATGCTTAAGAAAAATAAGATGAATTGCTTCTAGGAGATGCTTATCTATCTCTATTCACCAGTTTAGACAAGACAACTGAAATTTAGAAGACCTACAGTAGAAAATACGAATCCCATCCTTAAATTTATGAACACCAGGTGCACTTTGTTTGCCCTTGCATAGGTGTCCACTGACATCTGAGATGCACTAAGCCTTCTGCTACAGTTGCCCTCAAGATCCTACATGAAACTTTCCAGCTCTGTGTCGATACCTTGAATACTATAGGCCATCACACATAGTGCTGCATGACTACTTGTGGGCAACTGAAAAGATCCTTTCAGGTTCAGTGAGATGCATCTAGGGAATGACATTGAAGTTCCACAGTTCAAATATTTAATTCCCAATTTTCACTAATATGCCATTAAACAGCAAGGACCCAAGCTCTGTGTAGGTATATTTTCATAGTTTTCACTGACTGCACAGGAATTTGTTTGCAAGGATCTTAGATCACAGTTTGTGGCTTCCTTTTATTTTTCTTCTTTTTTTTTTTTTTTTTTTTTTTTTTCCTTCTGTAAGAATTGAGGACTTAAAATCTACAGTCACTCTCCCAGTCTAATTATTTTTTAAAAGGGAAAGCCTTATTCCTCTTTCCTGCTGGCTGTATCTCCCTTCTGCTACTAACATAGTCTGGTTTTTTGTTGTAGACATAGACATCTATATTTATATAAAAGAAAGCCTAGCCCTTCCAGCAAGTTTTCATGAAGTCTGTGTCTGCAATAATCACCCAGTCACTTTGCAGCATTATGCCTGCAGGGATCTGAGTTGCAGCTGCCCTGTCATCCTGCCGTAAGGAGTGGAGTGTCCACGTGTGTGTGGACCCCTCAGCCTGGGGCCTTGCCTGAGGCTCTGAGGGTGTATTTCCCCCCCCCCCATACTCTCCCCTGACTCCTTCTGGGGGTCCCACGGGGGAGGGCAGCGCATGCCTGTGACACAAAGAGGCAGTTGCCCCCACATGGGCTGGCAGCACACCCCAAGCCAGCTGCAGCTCCAGTGGGATGGTGACAGACATATGAGCATGGCAAAAGGAGGCACTGACCAGCTCCAACTACCTCCAACTGGCTTCAATCAGCCAAGGCATCCCTGACCCCCTGAGAGCAACATGTCCTTCTTCTGCCAGGGGCAAAATGCCTGGAGGTCTACTAGTGATGGCAAAAAATCAGACTTACTGGGCTGAAATTCTACTAGGCATTTTGCATTTCATGAAGTAAACAGGTACTACAGAAGCAGAGGAAAAGGCTGTACAGTAATGCAAAAAGGAAGCTTTAGAAATGTGCATAAGATGTAACTTGAGCATTATAAATTATGCATCGGTGTCAGCACACTTGACTGTCCCACTAAAACACACAGGCATGTATGATGAAAAGAAACATCAAACCTGAACAGTGACAACCAAACAACAAATTTAAGAAGCAAGTTTTGACACAATTTTGCATGTAATTTAGATATAAAGTCGTGAAACAGAAACATTACTGCTGAAGGTAACAAAACAAGAATAAGGGACATGCCATTGTTAGGAAATAACATCTTCATGTGCACTAACAGTGAAATTACATTCACTGGGAGGTTATCCCAGAAGTCTTCACTAGATACCTGACTGACTGGGAGATAGGGACATTGTAGGTAGATATGCATTTTCACTTTCTTTATTCAGCTTTACGTCCTGTTAGTGATGTCCTTGATTTACTAAAATATTCAGGCCCTGATAGTAGTGAGTTGATGGGGACTGAAAAATAATGAGAAACTTTTATCAAAATTATTAGTGAACTAGGAACAGCTCATCAGACTCTTAGGCCTTTTGCTTCTACAGATTTCAGCTGAATATGAAAAGGAAGAAATTATTCAAAGATGGGTGAGCTGAAACAGATTTTATACTTAGTTATACTAGAAGATAGAAAAATCCCCCAAAATTCCTTCATTTCCCATGCAAATGTGTTGGATATGCTCAAGATGGGTAGAAGAAATCAGATTTGTGTAGAACCAAGGAGGTTATAAGCAGTGACTGATGGTTTAGGAGACTGGAGAAAAAGAAACAACAGAACAAACAAACAGAAAATAATTTGTTGGCCTAACATCACCAAAGAATATCACCAGGACTTGAGAAATATCACTAAAACCTGGACTTCCCTGACGGTTTGTGTAAGACTCAGTTAAACCCTGCTTAACCATAATTTGCTTATTTGTAGCAGACCCAGAGCTGATCTGTTCTATCCTGTAGAGTTTGTAAGCCCCGTCTTGGTTAACATGGTGTACTTCATTTGTACGTTGAAGTGATATGGTAAACTGCAATAGCTTCTTGCCCTGCCTACACAAATTTCTTTTCCCACCACCTTTAAGGATCAGCTGGTGAGTGAGCTGAAAGTACTCCCTCAGTCAGCCAACCCTGTTGGTCATTGGCCATGGTCTTCATTTGGTGTGCAGTCATGCTGATCCTGCACAGAAGGTAGGCTCAGCTGGTGGTGGCTGGAAATGCTTGAAGCAGTTGGAAGAGACTGTGAGAAGCAGGTGAAAATGCAAAAGCAAATAGAAGTTGCTGCCAGTAAGTCTTAGTAATACACTGGGGTTGGGAAAATCGATACATTGGGCTTTGATGTCTTTCATTATTCTTTTGCCTGCACAATGTCAGGATGAATAGCTCTAGTAAGAATTAGGTTCTCCATTCTGAAATAGTTGCAGGGATGGATGCTTCTCATGTATGCCTTACCATAGCTCCAATCTCCTGTAACATTCCTCATCCATCAAGTCTATGGTATGGTACTGGAAAATCAGTGCATCAGAAATACACAAAAGAAAATCAGGATGCAGCTAAAAATAGCAAAGTTAATTTAAAAAGGATTGATCCTCACTGCCAAATTGTCACTAATACTATTTTAACAAGCAAATACATAACAAAAGAGGAGTCAAATAGTGAAAAACAGTATAACTAGGACATTTTGAAACAGACGTAACTTATAGATTTATGCATACCCCAAGTAGATATTATATATTAGAATATCTAGGAATATCTAGATATTTTAATATCTATTTAAATTAAAAAAATAGAAAAGGAACCCTGAAAGAAAATGCACGAAACAGAAAGAAAAAATCCTTTTTCAAAATATATCTCAAAATCTGAATGTTGATATATTCTAAAGCCAGAAGTCACTGTAAACCTTATTTTTTTAACATTGTTGAAAATGAGTGTAATTAAAATTATAATTCTTTCTATAAGTAAGAAATTTCAGAAAAAAAGAGTCAAAAACTGTAATGTTTTCTGCAAGACCTTAAAAATACAAGTTTCAGAACTTAAGAATTTTAAATAAGTTTAAATAATTTGCACTGACACAGTTCTTTCTTTTTACAGGTCTTTCTAAATTAAATAGAACTTTTCACATGGAGAAAAGTACTTAGCTACATAATTTGTAAAGAAGATGTTTGGGACAAAGGTGATAACATCTGCATATGACATTTTAAAAGAATATGAAACAGAATTAATATGAAATGTTCCAAATACATTTAAGAATAAAAAATCTCCCAACATTGTCTTTTAAAAACTGTAGTTTCTTTTCATACCTCACTGACTGCATAACATGACAACATGCTCATTATCCTTTAGTTACCAAGAAGCACTTAAAGGATGGACTTCATGTGTACTTAGAAATATTAAGGAATAGATCTGTTCATAATAGAGTTTAAAGCAGTCACATTCAAATCTCTTTGGCTTTATGTGCATGGTCGCTATGGTAAAAGTCTTTATACTTGGGATATGGACTAATAGTGAATATCACTCAAGTGTGTAGAAGCATAATGGTTCATGGGTACAGAAGAAAAGAAGTATTGCTTTTTGCAGGTTACGCTTTGACAAGAAAACTTTATTGCTAGATGCCTGAAACTAGAGAATTCATGCAACTTTCTACTGAGACTGTTGAAGAGAGTAATATATTCTTATACCTTGCATATCATCCTTTTTCCATGCAGAGATTCAAGAGATGAAAAATAATACCCTTAAGGCATTTCTGCCAACTCAGATGTCCTCACTGAGAGATTCCTAAGAATTTATAAAGTTGAGAAGAAACAACAGATCGGCTTTAGGTGTGGTAAGTAACTATGCTGTGTCAAAAATCTGCAATGCTGCTCCCTAGACGTTCATGTTGAGGGAGCACATCACAGCTTCTTTCTTGGTTATTTGCTAGAGTTTCTTTCTGAAGAAAATGATAGCAAAATATTACGTGTCCATAATATTTACATGCATGGATTAGTATCTCATTTCAACATACAATGGGGTTACAGTCAGTGTGCACAGAAAAAGGAGGAAAATGAGAAGGTTTCCTAGGTCCCTTATTTAGAAATTTGTAGCTGGAGAATGATGAATAGGAATGTTCTTGCAGACAGTGAGCTTGAGAGTAGACAAGTGTCAAGGTTTTGTTCTGTTATTAAATGGCTGTCCTGTTCTTCAAAGGGCTGGACACTGAAGACAATATGATATCAGAACCTTTGAGAATCAGGCACCTGTACATAAATGAAGATGTGTAATTGAATTGAATTAATTTACTACTGCATTCATAATGTTCATTGGGAAAGTTAATTGAATTAAAAGAATAAAAATCTGTACAAGAAAAAAAAAAGCTTTGAAATTTTTTTCTTCGTTTTTAACTGTAGTTAAAGTCAGTGGCCAGGAACTAAGTTGGCAGTGAGAGTAAGGTGTCTCTTGGATAATTAAAAGATATAGAAGGAGGTCCAGTGTGTGTAGACACCTGTTATCAGAAGGCTGCTGGAATTCTGGCAAGATAACAGGACTTACTCAGAACAAGCAAAAAAAACATGATGCAAAAAATGCAATATAAACATTATGATAAGAAGGTTAAGAATTAACCAATTTAGTTTATTGAACAAAAGACATAGAAGTGATTGAGTACTGGTGTAAAAGAGATTGGTAATGCAGGGTTTTTTCAATAGTCTTCAGTGGACAGAAAAGATTCACAGACTAAAACCTTAAGTTAGGTAGATTCAATTTTTAATTAAAATGCGTATTTGTAAATGTGAAGGTAATTTTCAGAGAAGTCATTTAAGAAAAGTGAAACTTTTTTTTTAATTAAGTGAAATTTAGAAAGAGAAAAAATTAACTGGGAAATCTTTTTGAAGGACAATGTTTATTTCTGCATCTGGAAGTTTTGAGATGATTGGTGGTCACTATGTAGCCTTGAAATATATAAAAGTTATGACACATAGATTAAAAGGCCAACAAAACATAATTTTTGGTGATTTATATTGGGCCTAATTCTATTAAATTGTTTCACTCTGAAGTATACTCCTTGTGTAAAAGAAGAGTATATGGAAGTGTCACTTACCAGGAGATCTGTCGTCTTCATTTTATTTAAAAAAATAATAAAGGTGTTATGACTGCAGGGCTGCAGAATAAATATACTCCAGGGGCGGAAGGAGAGGCAAGTATATTGTTCATATTCAGCAGAATTCTTAACTAAATTCTGATGGAAAAAGCTTACTTGTGCTACCCCATTATCTACAGTTTCTGCCCTCATTTTGCACTGTGTATCCTGCTAGAGGTAATAGGATTGCAAAGTTGTTTCTCAGAATTTAATTTGAATACTGTAATGGCAGCCAATAACAAAGAACTTGATCTGAGGAATCTTTGACATAAATGATGATGAAAAACCTCAAGTTTCTTGGACATTAGACTTAATTTGAACAAATGTTTGTTAGGAAAAAAGAAAGTCTTCATAAACTATGCAGCACATTGTGCAATAACTTGGGGAGAAAAATGTGTAGTTGTTCACCAAGAGACTGATTTGTAATTAGTCACCTTGCAAAATCCTTCTTAATTTGGATGCCATGAATACCAGATAACGACAGCTGGCCTCATTTCTGTTATTTATGCACCTTGTCCCGTGCTGTATTCATCAGTGTTGGCTTCAGGCATGGGAAATTTTAGGCAGCTAGGGCAGCAGACTGCCAGGGTAACAAAGTGAACACAAATCAGTTGTGTACTTCGCACATATGAAAGTATGCTTTTGTATGAAAGCAGAAGAAGTTGCAATTGCTGCTCATGGAAGTGTGGGACTGAACAATGGTTGCTACTGTTGAAAATAAAAAAAACCAACCCAACAATCAAACAGGAGAAAAGAAGAAAAGAGGGTAAAGATATTTTTCCCTACTGATAGCCTTTACACGGTCCTGCTTTTCAGGGGTCCATGGGTCTGTCTCAACAACTAACCATATTGTTCTTTTGTTTGTTTTTTTTTTTTCTTTTCTTTTCTTTTTTTTTCTTTTCTTTTCTTTTCCTTTTTTTTTTTTCCCTTTTTTTTTTTTTTTTTTTTTTTTTTTTTTTTTTTTTTTTTTTTTTTTTTTTTTTTTTTTTTTTTTTTTTTTTTTTTTTTTTTTTTTTTTTTTTTTTNTTTTCTTTTCTTTTCTTTTCTTTTCTTTTCTTTTCTTTTCTTTTCTTTTCTTTTCTTTTCTTTTCTTTTCTTTTCTTTTCTTTTCTTTTCTTTTCTTTTCTTTTCTTTTCTTTTCTTTTCTTTTCTTTTCTTTTCTTTTCTTTTCTTTTCTTTTCTTTTCTTTTCTTTTCTTTTCTTTTCTTTTCTTTTCTTTTCTTTTCTTTTCTTTTCTCCTATTTTTTCCTACTCTCCATCACAAAATCATATATGTCAAAATGTGTATGTATAATCTTGGCATGACCCAACTCATTCCATTAAAGACAATCTAAGCTCTGCATCTTTAAGTCATAAGTGAATTAAATTTAATACATATTTTTATTCTGTCTTGCTTATTCTTCTTAAAAATTTCGAAGAATGACCTTTTATCTTACTTGCCTTATAATATCCCAGGAAAAAACTGCATTCAGTAGGAACTTTTAACTTATTTTCTTAATGAACAAACAGCAAAAGATTCCCAAACCAACCATCAATTCATTTAAACTGTGATTATAATCCGGGACAATCCAGCTAATACAGTTCTTGATTCTGAGGGCTCTTCTCCTGTCCAGATGTAAATGCCTCTTGTCGATGAGCTAGATTGATCTCTAACCTCCACTGTCAGTACTGAGAAGAAGCTTGATCCGCTTGCCTAAATATAGGCTTCTAGTGTTATTTGTGATGTCTTGGGGTGTCTGGAACATCTGCAGAGGGCCAGCAGGTATGATCGAGGGAGATCTGTGCCTTACCGACCAGCAGCCAGAAGCCAGACAAGATACCCTGAGGCACCTTTTCATAGAGTTGTTTACATTTAGGTAACTAAATCTTCCCTTAGCTCTACACTGAATTGTAATAAAAGCTGAGACACCTTTGTAAACAAGTATCTTAAACCTTAAAGAAAGATTTTTAGTGTGATTTGGAAGGCTGTATATGCTTTCCACCTGGTGCTCCAGATGGCTGTGCTTCTCCTGTAGGTTTTGTGTCTAGTCTGCCAACCTCGTGCAGGTAATATGGATTTCTTAGAGTCTCATATTGTACTAGATACCTAGTTTTAACTAGTGAATTAATTAGTTTAGGAAATTAATATTCCATACAACTTAAATGATTTAGTGCTGCACCTGCTCTTTACTGGGCTATTATGGATGCTTTGAAGGAAGATTAAAACAAATGGACAATGCATAGGTATGAAGAAATCTTTTCCCTTCTATTCCAGTCTCAAATTTTTCATTTGTAGTGATTGTTTCATAAGCTGATAGGTGAGATTAATACACCTTTTAAACCATAATATAAAATGAGACAAGCTTTTTTTTTTTCTTCTTTTCTTGCAGTAATTAATTCTTTCTTGTATGCATTGTAGCCTGCTTGCACTCACCTTCATTTAGATTTGTTGCTGGCCTGGTTACTACGGCTTTATTCAAATCCAACTGCGCTTGGTATTTTTCTTGTTATTATACAGAGGAATCAATTGAAACACACATAAAATCTGCTGGAACACCTCCCACGCCCAACACCACCTACACATGACAGAAATGTACTGCTGAAAGCTACAGTTTAGATGCTTTAGTCAAACTGAATAGATATTTTTTATATTCCTTTCTGCCCATATAAGCAGCAAAGGATTCCCTTTTCAGCCTTCTATCTTTTTATCTGGGTGCATTATTTCTGCTTCTCTTTTCTAAAACTTTCTGGACCTTCAGAACAGAGTGATTAGCAACTTAAAAGTTCACATTTACTCTCACATTTTNCTGGTAAAATATTTCATAGTCTATTTATTCCATTGGGGAGGATGTTACTTCATAGCACTACTAATGTGGGCAATGGGATAATGAAGTATCCATGCTGTATGAATATATTTTTGGATTTCTCAATGAACCATCTAAAGTGAAAGAGGATAGGAGGATGCAAAGAGGCAAATATTGCAGGATGAGTGTTTCACTCATATTTATTATAAGGTAAGTTATTTACTTAGGCTACTAAAATAGTCATTGTATTTATTAAGCTCTGCCAGTAGGGCTCTCTCTTGCATTATATTTGAATTCAATCAAGACATTTTCATTTTGTGTGGATAGTCTCCTTTTCTAGGCGATTTTAACCCTGAAATGATAAATCACTAGTCCTAGCTATGGAAACTATTAGCCAAAGAATTAGAGTGTCTTCATTTTCAGAGTTCCAATAGGAAGATATTACTAAGATAATTTCTTTTTAAGTAATTTGATTCCTGTTTAGTGAAGAAGTGCATATACATTTAATGCCTAATGCTTTTAACTGCAATCTCTCCTACGAAATTTAAATAGCCAAGGTCGTAAAATTTTACTACTTCCCACTGAAGACTCAGAATCTTAATATATCTCCAAGAAGTGGAGGAGGTCCCGATGGTGCTCCAGATCTCACAGATGTCCCAGGACAGACAGATATATCTCTACCTTGAATCTGTGTTCAGACAAGACTCAGGTACAGGACATTGTTCCATGTCATATTGTTCCAACTAGAAAGAAACCCAAGCCAGTGTACAGGTCCCCCATTCTGAACAATCAGGGATTAGGACTAAACCCGTAAGAAAACCCATAGCAAAACCTATCTTCAGTTTATACCAGATCAACTAGACCCTTAAATGGATCAAGGGCCTTCCTTTTGCAGAGGTCAGGACTCCCACAAAACACATACACTGTACATATGCTTTCTTAGCAGGTAAGATTTTAACAATTTTTCTTCACAACACCTAGTACCCCCACTGCCAAAGATACCCCTGTGTATTTCTGTGTAGCAGTTTTGTTCTGATATTTGTTTCCAAATATCTTAAGAAAGTGAATCTTCTTTTAAATACACAGAAAGAAAAAAAATTACAACGTGAACAAGAGCATCTAGTGACTTAGTGGTCAGTAGAAAGAGATTTATCCCATTTGTCTCAAACACCTACCCATGCCTTTTGAAAGCACCTGTCTCTCCTCATTAGATATAGCTAAACCTGGCTTAGGCTAATCACCTACCTTTTTACACAGTAAAAATTAGGTTAAAAGCTTCTAACTTTCTCTTCCTTTGGCAATTTTCCTTTTTATGTCCAATGGCTATGTATAGACTTTATTACCCAAATCCTTGACATCTTCAGAAACATTACTGTGATGTAACTATAAAAAACTCATGTGAGATAGAAGAGTCATAGTAGACATAATGACAGTGTTCCATGAGTACCTAACTCGCCTAAGAATAGGTATATTTCTTGGCAGCAGCTAAGACTTTGGCATAAAGTCATCTTCAGGACTGGTGTAATTTTAAGTCTCTATGATAAAGGTGCATTTTTTCAGGCCAGCTGGATCCATCTGTTACACTTTTATTGTTATTTTTGAGAATTATTTCCCTAGAGTTTGGTATTGATGCAAACATTCAGAATTCTCAGACTGTCCTTCCTAAGTTTGGGGTTTTTTTGTGTTTTGTTTGTTTGTTTGTTTGCCTTTTTTTTTTTTTTTTCCATGGGCTATGTGTATCCCAATTAGCACGCAGGAACTTTTAGCTGTTGCATTTATTCCAACATCATAAAAAGAGCTTTAAGGCCAGTATTTTTAGAACAGAGATTTTCAGGTCTGGTTAGCTCTTCATGTTCTAGTTTACAATTGTATTCAGACCCCTAGAAAATCCTAGGATGGATTCCAAAAACCTGAACATCCAGGCAATGCATTTAAAATCAGGTGCCTAAGTAGGATTTTAAGCAATTAGTTTGCAGACTTACATTCTGCTAAATATGTTAACTGCATATCACAGCAAACAATGATCCAAGATTCAGCTCATCTAATTTAGATCAATTATGAATTAGATTAGAAAGTGATTCAGAGCACAGAATAAGTTCAATATCTTCTTAGTAGTTTCTAGCTTTTTCCGTTGACTAAAGACAGAACTTAGATGGCTGCCTCTGAGGCAACTCAAGATAACAGAGATTAGTCCTTTCCGAAGTGACCATATTGTGAGTACATTTAAAAATTGAAAGTATGCACTAAAGTTTCTTTTAAATACTGGATATAATACAATGCAACAGGGTAAACAAAGATTGAACCACGACTTAAGTTAATTCTGAATCAGTAGGCAGTCAGGAGATTCTTAATTCTTTGCCTTTGCTTTTAATTTCCAGTAAAGGATTATATCTGCAACCAAGATCCAAAAATGATAAAATACTGATAGAAAGGTTATTATTGCAGAATTTCTAGCTGTGAATGGGACCAGAGCAGAAATACTACTACACTACTGCTACTCCTCCTCCTCCTCCTACTACTACTATTATTATTATTATTATTATTGGAAAATAATATAGTCCTTTCAGGGTTTTTCTAATGGGAAGAAATCTAAGTTCTGATAAACTCTGGACCTTTATTCAAGCAAAGCAAAATTGAGTACATCTTGCCTCATGGCCTTCTGCCATGGAATACTGAACATAGGCTGAATAGCATTGATCAAAATGGGATTCCATGTAAGTCACAAAGCTTTATAACATATCAGGCAGCTCTAGCAGAAACTAAAATGTTGAGAGTTAAGGCTTTTTTAAAAAATTTTTCCTCCCTCCACATCAGTGCTGCACAATGCCAGGTTTCATTTATGATTCTTTGTTCATACCCCAGTTAATTCATTTCTCCCAGGGTCAACATGCTGTAGTATACAGTAACAGCAAAACCCCACAGAAATCCCACAGTAAATTTCATTTAAGAAATTAGTCTTCCCTTTAAAATAACAAGATCATTTATAAAGATTATCTCTATAAAAGTGAAGTGATCATATTTAAAGGAATACATGGATAGCTAAAGGTGTACATAGTGAAATTGTGGAAGAAACATAAAATAAGTAAATTGCCCTTCTGTATTTATTTCTTAACATTAGTTATTCCTAGCATTTCATGGCTGCATTTTTTGTTAGCAGAACCCTGTATAAAAACAGCTATAAGTTTGTTTGAGTAAATCCATATTCATTCAGTTTACACTCACAAAACTACACATTTAGAGTATTGCAGCATTGCTGGAAATGACAGAGGAAAAAGGACAGCAGTAAGGCAGAGAATGTCATTGCCAATTTATCACCTTTTTTCTTTTTCACTATTAAAAAATAATAAAAGAACCTTTGGGTGGTGGAGGGGAATCTGGCATAGGTTCATAAGTTTCATATGTAAATTCATGACCATTCATGACACAGAAATGTGCACAGAATCATGAGTGACAATCATGTAAGAAATATTTTTGTAGAAATTAGGTACATGAGCAATTAGCATGATTAACCATTCCACTTTAGTATGACATCTGTTCACACCTTTAATAATATGCTTTCTACCACCAGGGATTCATATGTGATAGACTGTTGGGGTTTTTTTAAATAATATTTAATATTCTCTGAGAGATATGTAATTGCAGTCAAAAGACAAAAAAAAACAAACTAGAAAATATTCAGCATCAGGAAACTTTGCTTTGTTGTTCACTGATAAATGATATATAGATGGCATTTTAATAGTTGGAACTGTAAAAATTGTGGCTGTATTTGAATTTTTTCTGCAGAATGTTAATGTCACCACTGCATGCTATTGACTCTCCAAGTGACCTTGCAACTTCTCAGATAGATTTAACCGAAGACATATTTGTTTCCAGGCCTATTCCTGTAGTAAATAGTTTCAGTTTTGTCAAGATGATACAAATCTTGTTTTAGAGGTTAAATTACTTTAAACTATGTCCATGGCCTTGCTTTGCTTTGTGTCTAGCACTTCAAAGCTTAAAGCTGATACCAACTTAAGACAGACCATCCTTCTCTCATAGTGAAAATCATCTACAATTTGCTGCTCATTCTCTCTTATTTTATCACCAGAAGTTACATTTAATGTGATGAATTGAGAGTCAAGATGTACTGTAAGCGCCCCAGCTGCCGCTCCCCAGGGCTTGGGTCTCCTTTAGGTTCTGTCACATTTTGTCTCATGCCCTGTCTTTAGTTCCTCTCTGCTGCACCAGCCAAATGTGGATGTTTCAGATAACCTAGGGCAACTTAGAATAGTGTTCTGGAAATAATACTGAAGAAGCTGAGTCTTTTCCATGTCACTCACCTACTCTTGTAGATGTCCTTTGGAATTCTACATGAAATTCATACTTCAAAAGCAAGGTCTCCTTAGGGTTGTGACTTTTCTTCGGTGAAGCTCATGAGGAACCTTATTCCATGCTACTGTGGTAGTTACAGAAGTGCATCAAACACCTCCAACTTTTCATTTAATCTGTTTCTTTATTAGACTGTTCTCAGTCTTTCATTTAGAATTTACAATAACCATTTGTTTTCTTACCAGTTTCATTAAATAGTTACCTTTTTGGTCTTTTGCCATATTCCTGACAAGATCCTTAAAATTATTTTTTAAATTATAATAGGTATTGTCATTATTCTGGTTTTGAAGTCAGGGAGTAAAATTTATTGTCAGTAGAACTGTTTGACAATGCCATGGTAAAAAACAAAACTAAAGAAAACAAAACAACCCAAAGTAACTCTAATAATTAGATATTGCAAAAAACTGCTTCGATGAGGAGTGAATACAACGTCAGGAAGATAGCTTTGAACTTATGGTTGTATAAGTCTCTATTTGAAGAAGATAATTCAGGTGATGGGAAAAAAAAATAACAAACTAGTAAGCAAACAAGCGAAGAAACACACACACATACCAGAAATCCCAGGAATGATATATACAAAGAACATAGAGGCTAGATGGAATTGAGAAATAATCAGGCAATGAGATTATCAATAAAAAGATAAATGAGGAGAAAATTGGTTTATTATGTTATCAACCCTTACATCAAAGGTGTTTAAGAGAGATTCATTTATTATTCTTCAACTGAATATGAAACTTTTATCTAAAACAGGCTCTTTGTAGGATAAGAATATTAGAGTTGTTTTAAATAAAAACTATGAATAATGAATTCTTTGAATAATTGTGGGGGGTTGACCTTGGCTTGCTGCCAGACCCCCACCCAGCTGCTTTCTTACCCCCTCTCCTCAAAAGGACAAAGGGAGAAAATAAAAGAGAAAAGCCCAATGTTCAAGATACAGACAGGGAGATCACTTACCAATTACTGTCATAGGCAAAAGAGTTGACTTGGGGAAAATTAATTTATTGCCAAATAAAACAGAGTTAGATGGTGAGAAACAAAGACAAAAATTAAAATACCTTCCCCTGACCCATCCTTTTTCCCCGGCTCAACTTCACTCCTTCACTCCTGACTCCTTTATCTATCCTTAGCCTGAGCGGCACAGGGATGATGGGGAATAGGGTGTTGTGGTCAGTCAGCTCTGCCACTCCTTCCTCCTAACAATTTTCCCCTGCTCCAGCATGAGTCCTTTCCATGGGTTGCAGTTCATTTAGGAAGTATCCACTTGCTCTGGTGTGGGAAACCTCATAGGCTGCAGTGTGGATATCCATGCTGACGTGGTCCTCCTCACAGGATGCAGGCTGCAGGAGCACCTCCTCCCTCTCCATCTCTCACTTTGGTGCTTACAGGGCTGTTTCTCACACTTTTTTTAATTTTTTTTTTTTTTTAATTTTCTCCTCTCTACTCCCTCCTGAGCAGCATTTTGCCTTTTCTTAAATACATTTTCTCAAAAGCACCACCGTCTTGGCTGAGGGGTTCAACTGTGTCCTGTAGTGGGTCTGTTGGAGCCAGCTAGAACTGTTGGTCTCCAGCACAAGGAAGCCAAAGTTCTCTCCTCACAGAGGCTACCCCTGAAGCCCCTCACTGCCAGATCCTTGACACCTAAACCCAGTACAGTGACCTTCTCTGTAGTTTCACACCTTACTTCTTTTTGTTCCATCTGTAGTATATAAATTGCTTTGTCAAATATGTGTGTGTCTTCTGACAGTAAATTCTTTGGGCTGTATGGATTTCCTAATCCACACAGGAAAATATTTCACAGAGTGTATACCATGTGTATTAAGTGACAATATTACAATTTGGCTGCATTTTTTTCTTCCCTTCATTGCATGACCTGTTCTGTTTAGGGTATAAGCAATATACCAAGTGGTATCTGTGTTTGCAGACTATTGGCAACTCTGAGTTACACAATATGTTCTGCCTTTTCCCTTTCACACACTGTTTTATAAGTCTCATGATAGATATTTCTTTTCTAATAAAAGGTTATTGAAATCTTAGAAAGGCTCCCAAATGAGACATAATACCAGCAAAATCCTCAGGGAGGGTACCAGACTTCTTTCTCTTAGATTTCTCTTTTCTTGATGATACATTCAGAAAACCAGAATCTTTCAGATTTTTATAATACGCATCAGGTGGTTTTGATTTTCTTTTCCTTTTGGTCATTTACTTGTGGGAAAAAGGTAATATTTTAATTTGTCCATGAAAGACATTTTGTCCTATAATGAGATTTCAAAGGTCTGAAAAAGACTTCAAACTGGTTAAATGCATTATCTGTATTAGTCAGAGGGAGAAACTGAAAATCAAGGTCATTATGGGCTAGCTTATCTTTTTGAATTTTAATATAAACAGTTGTTTAACAGTACATTAAACTACCACCTTTTAAGTTTGCAAAACAAAAAACCTAGTGATTGACTTAGATATTTAATTATACCACCACCTTTGAAACACCAAGGAAATGTTTGTGGGTATTTTTTGCCTTTTGACTGTTACAAGATATAGCAGAAATCTACCATGGCTGATCTTTCTTGTTTGTGCCTACCTTTAAGAAGTGGTTCCAGATTTCAGGTTCTTAGTAGAGAGAGGCACCATGTGCAGTCAAAATTCAGATCTGAAGAATAAAAATATTTCAAACACATGTTTACTTTTGCCTATGATAGGATTTTTCTCATTAAATTTTAGCCATCTAAAAGTCAGGTGTCTGTAAGTTATTAACGGAAGCTGCTTTCACTGGTAGTAGAGAAAGAGAAGCATCTTCATGAAGCTGTTCATCATTGTAACACATGTAGGAGGAAGGATTAATTCCCCTGAAGGGTTATTATGTTTCTCCATTAACTGTAGAAGAAATTTTAATAACTAAATAGAGATTTCTGGAGACCTGAAGTTAGGTGAGATAAATCCTATTCTTTTTTAATTTTCTTTAGAGAGTATTTTTACTCTATGTGCTTTTGTCTTTCTCTAGACAAAATATGAATTGGAGCAGTGCTATGCAAGCAAACTGATTAAAAGAAAGAAGAAAAAAAACCTTCAAAGAATATTAATCAGCAATATGCAATTAGTGGCTATTTTCTAAAAGCTGGGTCTGTTATTGGGATGCAAAAGGCAGCTAAGAGATGTTCAAATTCACTGGTGTTATCTTCCCTGCTCCCTTGAGGGCTGGATAAATAGTGGCTCTGCTAAAGGATAAGAAACCTATAATAGCATTTTTTTTCTCTGTGCATTATATCATACAAACAATTTTCTGTCTTATACAGAAGCTCATTTTCTTTAAAAGACCAAAAGTGATCATTAATCTCATTCATAACCACTTTTTAAGTGAATCTGAATTTAATCAGAAACTTTAACCAAAGGGAAGCAAGTCTTTTATTGTTTCATTTTTGGTTTCTTTTTTTTTTTTTTTATGTGAACTAAAGGGTTGTCATAACCTTTATAGAAAGCAACATGAAATTGTGAGAGCAAGATTTAAGTAAGGGGAAGTGCAGAAAACTATGTTTCTTTTCTGTTTTTTGTGAAGCATGTAGTGTTTTGAATGAAATTCTTCACATTTGTGAGCAGCAAAGTAGTGAAGAAATTACCTATATGACAAGTGCACTACATTTCGGATATCTGTCTGCAAGAGGCACTGGTAGGGAGACAGAAAGGCAAAATGTATTTAGAAAATCAGATCTGGGTCAAATTTCCACTGATCTGGATCAAATTTAACTTTCCCTTATATCTAAGTCCTCTGAGTATTTTGTGTGAGTTTTGCTGCTCAGTCTAATCCATGAGTCAACATTTTTAAAACACATAGTATATAATCATACTGAAGACTCTTTACCATATCCACATAGATAGCTTTAATGAAAAATTGTACAGACTTTCATAGAAGTGAAGAAGATTTACTGAAGTTTATGACAGTTCTGAACAAATTACTCTAGAAAAACTCTCAAATTTAATAGAGTGCTATTGTTTTTCTATAGGTTTTATGAATCATCCCAAAAAACCCATGCTAGGAAATATAATTCTCTATTTTATTTGTAAGATGATAAAATATTTATAAAAATGTCTTTCTTATGTTCTATAGTTTTTCCTCAAATTATTTTTAAAAGTAATAGAAACTGCAGGTTTTAATGAATGTTGATTCAGTTTCAATTTCCTGTAATAGTTCTTAGCATTGTTTCTCCTTTTTTTTTTTATTTTTTGGGGGGAGGGAGAAATTTTTTCTCTCAATATCTGTATAATTCCATGGAAACCTCATTCCTTGAGTGTAACATCTGTTGTGTTGTTTTTCTGTTGGTTTTTTTCCTCCTTTAGTATTTTTCTTTCTTTAGTACTTATATTTGTAATGGAATTTTTTCGAAGTACATCTAATTGATTCATACAGGAATAGCGTCTTTCACTGCCACTATCCCATCCTTTTCAGATGGAGGGAACTGGTTCTGCTGCAGTGTGCCTCAGTAAGTTTTCCATTATCTATGAGGATACAGGTGGTCTTTATTTCCTTCATCTTATTTCTTTAAAAAACATTCATACCCAAAAAGAATTCAAATCCTTTTTACATGTGCAAAGTAGTCAGTAAAAAAAAAAAAAAAAAAAAAGTGAACAGTTTTCCAGTACTGGTTCTTATGGCAAGTTCAAAAAAAATTTCTTTGCAATATTTTACTGTTTAAATGTTTTACTTTTTTAGAAGGATGTTAAAAGCCTTAATATCATCATGGTGTAATGCAACAGTATGTTGATGTGATTGAACAACAGTAAGAGAGCACAATATTTAATAATATGATGTGATAGACAGTCATAGTTGTTCATGTTACTTTGATGTGCCAGTCTAAACTGCTAGTGTTTCAAAAGACATCATATCAGAACACATAGACTGCATACTTCTCCTGAAACCCTAAGACATGATTATAATAATCATCTTACTGCTTTATACTTGCTGGAAGCTGTTTGCTATTTCTATGGGTTCAAACTAGCGCTGCTGTGTCATCTCAAAGAATTTCAGATGAGGTTGAATCAGAATAAGAACATTTATTTGCAGATTTTTTATACATTTATGCATCAACATAGAATGTACAAAAATGTAGCTTCTGAAAATACATATTGCTTCAGAATTACAGTGAAGTAATTCTTATGAGAAGGAAATATTTTGGAAATTCTCAGTGCATAGTCAATCACCTAAACACATCTCTTTTTGCTAAAGTGTCAGTACTTTTTATGTCAGCTTTCGGATACTTTTTTATTTACTAAGCTTGAAGAATTAATTTCAAGGAAAGATTCCACAAAATGAATTAATAATAGCATTTGATAGGAATTTAGACTAATTTTATTGTGGATAGACTACAAGTCATTTTTGAAAAAGCCATGTAAAAGAGGAGAAAATAAACACAACATCACTACCTTCATTATACTGCATGTGACAGTATTAAACAGAATATCAAACCTTATCACATTATGTTACAGATTTACTAATACTATGTCTGGGTCTTCCTTCATTGCCTGAATATCTTATCTGTGTTCATGTTTACAAATTTCTAACTTCTATGGCAATCTTCTGTCAATTATATTTTTCTAAGACCTCCCAAATTTATACAGTTAGTATCAGTCCATATTGCAGTATGCGAGGTGACATTCCCTACCTCAAAATACTCAATGCAGTCAAGATAACCTTTATAGATTTACATATTTATAGATCTGCAAGGCTTGGTGGAATGATTATGTCCTCTTAACCTGATCCTCCATATGACACAGGGTTAGTATTTTCCTGTATCAATCTTTTTTGGACTAGAACATATCTTTCAGGAAAACAAGCAAACAAACAAGCAAACCCAACACATATAAAAACTTTGCTTTCTAGTAAGCTTCAGTATTAACAATCCACTACACATTTAATAAAATTTTCCAGTATCAAAAGTAATCTCTGGTAAAGATTTGTCAATTTCTTTCTAGTTTAGATTTGATTTACCCTAATAGTCAGAAACCCAGGAACAGGTTGTCTATCCAACTGTATAATAAAAAATTTCTGTATTAAAAGTCTTTATCCTTTGCTTGTAAATCATGCTGGTATTCTTTCAAAATTTCAATATTAGTATAACTGTTCTTTTGTGTTAGAGGGATTAATGTCTGCCTACCTATTATGAGCTAAACTGTATGTTCTTTGATGAAGCCACTACTGGTTTTCTCTAGGATAGAGTTAATTTTCTTCATAGTAGCTAGTATGGGGCTAAAACCAGTATGGATAATACAGGGATGTTTTAGTTACTGCTGAGCAGTGCTTACACACAGTCAAGGCCTTTTCTGCTTCTAACTCTGGCCTGCCAGACAGTGCACAAGAAGCTGGGAAGGGACACAGCAGGGACAGCTGACCCCAGCTGACCAGAGGGATATTCCATATCATATGGCATCATGCTCAGCATATAAAGCTGGGGGAACAAGAAGGAAGTGGGGGATGTTCGGAGTGATGGCGTTCGTCTTCCCAAGTAACTGTTATGTGTGATGGATCCCTGCTTTCCTGGAGATGGATGAACAACTGCCTGCCCACGGGAAGCAGTGAATTAATTCCTTGTTTTGCTTTGCTTGTGCGCGCAGCTTTTGCTTTACCTATTAAAACTGTCTTTATCTCAACCTATGAGTTTTCTCACTTTTACCTTTCTGATTCTCTCCCCCATCCCACCAGGGGGAGTGAGCAAACAACTGGGTGGTGCTTATTTTCCAGCTGGGATTAAACCATGACAAAGCCCTATAATTATATTTTCCTGATATATTGTGAATATATATGATGTATTCTGAATATATTCTATTTCCTTATACATTCTGAAATAATTTTGCTTTGCCTTAGCTCCCAGTGTATGTGAATTTGCTTTGCTAAAGTTCTGAGATGATCGAAGTCTATGGGACTGTTAACACAGACAAAACCAAACCAAAACAAAGCAAAACCCCTTGAGTTAATGAATCATTTTCCCCAGTAAGGTTTATAAACTTGGGCTCTGCATCTCCTTAACACTGTTACTGATCTTTTGGTATGTGCAGAGCTCATGTCTGCCCAGTACGTATCATGTAAGCAGTATGACTTCTATACATAGGAAGGACCTTGTGTCTATTAGGAGGTGTAATATGAGTTTTCTGTGTCTCCCAAACAGCTATGTCATTCACCATGATGTGTTAGAAGTCCTCCAAAGGGACCAAACACATTTCCACCTCTCCAGGGCCAGAGTAGTTTTTCTCTTTTCATCATGCTCATCCAAAGAATCCATTTATATTTTCAAAGTGCATCCCTCCTGACTTTCATTTTGATAGGTTAAGGAAATCAAAACTTTTAATTTCTTCCCATAAAACCTTTCTAATTTCTTCCAGTTTCCTCAGTTTTAACAGTAGTCCTCCTCAGTTCATCTTTCATAAGCATGGATGAGCTCTTTCAAGTACCTTGTATACTGTAAATACAGCTCTCCTTTTACTGGAATTATCTTTACTGATCTAGTTTGAGATTGCTTTTACAAACTTAAGATGCTGTATGAATCTGGAAAGATACCTGGATGCCAAGGTATGTAAAATGACACAAACATTATAACTTTCACACCTAACTTCTATGTAGACACCTTCTTTACATTTAGGTGTGTCAATTTTGAATGCATTGACATCCTATTTTGAAAAAAAAAAAAAGGCTAATATGTCTGCTTCAGAACACTATTGTTACTGTTAAGCAATGATGCAAACAGCTAAAGAAAAAGGGAAACCATAAGCAATGACCAATATGACAACTTTTACAGGTTCTAGAAATTAAGTAGTGTCAGCATTGAGAAATAAACTGATAAAAGAGTTATATTTAAAAGCATCTATTTATGATTTCTTGGTTGCTTTATTGGATGCTTACGTAAGTGTCATGGGTTTCACTGGGATAGAGTTAATTTTCTTCGCTGTACCTGGTATAGTGCTGTTTTGAATTTAGTATGAGAATAATGTTGATAACACACCAATGTTTTAGTTGTTGCTAAGTGGTGCTTACACTGGTCAAGGACTTTTCCAGCTTCTCATGCTCTGCTGGTGCACAAGAAGCTGGGAGTGGAGGCGGGGCACAGCCGAGACAGCTGATCCAAACTGGCCAAAGGATATTCCATATCATGTGACATTATGCTCAGTATATTAAGTGGGGAGTGGCAGCGATTGCAGCTTGGGGACTGGTGGCTTCAGTTGGTGGGTGGTGAAAGGTTGCACCACTTGTTGTTTGTTTCGTCCCCCACGCCCCCAGGTTTCGTATCCCTCTCTCTCTCTCTCTCTCATTATTTTCCTTTTAATTATATTATTATGTACTATTACTATTATTATTAATATTGCTATTGCTACTGCTATTACTATTTTATTTTAATTATTAAATTGTTCTTATCTCAACCCATGAGTTTTCTTACTTTTGCTCTTCCAAATCTTTCCCCCATCCCACTGGGTTGGTGGGGGTGAGCAAGTGGCTGTGTGGTGCTTAGTTGTTAACAGGGGCTAAACCACTACAATAAGGAAAACCAAGATTACAAATCTAAACTGTTATATACAATTCCATATTAAATCACACTACTATTCAGTTAAATCTAGTTAACCAAATTCAATGGCAAAAAGAAATATGAAAAATAAAACACATAAAAACTGATGGATGTAGATATAAAACTCTGTATTAATTTAATTCTGTTTTTATCTAAAAAAATGAAAAATACAACTGTCAATTTTCCAGAATTAGTGTAATATCCACAGTGAAAGAAAGAGATATTCTGTTCTTTTTTGCCTTATTCTAGTAGGATAAAGGAACTCATAATACTGGGACATATTTCTGTACCTTTCATCCACATTTTAATACACATAAATGCATGCTGACTTGTGAGAAAAGGCCGTAGTATTTACAAAAAACTTTCTTCAGCCCTACAACTCAAGTCAGACTTATAGGACAGTTTGCCAGTTGTGCTGCTTTTAATCTCCTCTAAGTTATAATTTACACTTCAACTTCTTTTTTTTCTTTTCGATGTTCCTTCTTCCACAGAAAATACCTCTTCATTTTTTAAATCCCCTACCAAATTGCAGCTCCTACTTGTTTTATTATTATGTTGAAAGAAGATAATAATTTCCTTTTTTTGCACGTTATTTCCATATTTGTAGTTTTTCCTCCAAATTCTTTCAAATTAAATGAGTTTTACTTTTTAAACTATTATTATTGCTATCAGAAAACTAATCCTTAAGCAAAAAACAAAAAAAAAAGAAATAAGGATGCAGTCTTCTGGTAGTCCATTAACCAGCTGGTTAATGAGCTCATCAATAAATCAAAAACTGGATGCTCAAATCAATGAAAGAGAAACAGATGGGTCATTATTCTGAATATCCATTGTTAATCAATCTACAGAAATTCAGAATATAAAAATAAAGTATATTTGGAAAATAATGAACTTACTCTACATCTAAAAGAACTTACACAAGCTAAGTGAAGAGGCTGACTGAAGCACAGTGAAAGTCCGTAGGCCAGAAATCATCTCTCAGTTACAGAACTCTAAATCCAGAGTAGCACCAGAGTTCTAAATTTTTCCCTGATGTGAAATTTAACTCAGTGCAGTGTAATGAATAAAATTAGTGTCACCTTAAATATTTAACAGAATTCCAGCTAAATTTAAAGGGGATTCCCCTAGTGATATAAAATACATGGGTATATAATTTTTATCTTGAGAAAGCACAAAATGCAGAGCTTTAGCTGAGCCTAAAAGAAGCAGTCATGAATATATCTCCTGCATTTTTCCATCGCTGATGTACTTCCTTCATCTCCTGTCTCTTCCTCATTTTTTACTTCTCCATCCATATAAAACTTCATTACTGCCTTTCAGTTCATTATTAAATTTAGCCAGAAAAGCTGGTTTAATTATTAATATTTGTAAGAGGAATATAGTTAGAGATATTGCATCAATTTAAACCAAGCATGGTATTTTTTTTATGCTAAATGAAAGCTCCATATAGCAGTTTTATAGAATGGAAAAAAATAGCTGATTCAAAAAATTTTTTGAGATTGTTAATTTTTATGAGTTTTTCAGCTCTCTGTAGGCTGAAGAATTTCAGTTATGCATTTCTTTTTGCCTAAAGAAACCCATTTTCACTTTTACAAGTTTTGTCTGTCTGAATGTCTTCCTATATAGATCAAGATAAAAATAGGTTAACTTTAAAGAAGTAGGCTTAATAATAAATTGTGGTGTTCTGGTTTTGCGTTATTCTTGCTGTAGACAAGAAACTATGCATAAAAGACATGTTATAATTTTTAAGCTCTAAAATAGTAAAGAGCCATAGAAGTTGCCCTTAGAAATTTGAAAATACCCTTATTTTCTATTTTAATATTTATTAAATTGTTATCAAAAGATTTAGAGGTAAGTGACACATTATAATTTATTTCCTTTTTTCCTGGTTTCAGCTGGGATACAATTAATTTTCTTCATAGTAGCTAGTATGTGGCTACATTTTGGATTTACGCTGAAAACAGTGTTGATAATGCGGAGATGTTGTAGTTGTTGCTAAGCAGTGCTTACACTATTCAAGGACTTTTTCAGCTCCCCATGCTCTGCCAGGGGCACAAGGAGCTGGGAGGGGTCACAGCCGGGACAGCTGACCCCGACTCACCAAAGGGATATCCCACACCATATGACATCATGCTCAGCATATAAAGCTGGATGAAGGAGGAGGGGG
Source organism: Sula dactylatra (assembly GCA_013389905.1). NCBI lineage: Eukaryota > Metazoa > Chordata > Aves > Suliformes > Sulidae > Sula > Sula dactylatra. The sequence goes on from WEKW01017046.1 coordinate 90,854, forward strand.
ACATTCAGAGTTATGGCATTTGTCTTCCCAGGTAACCATTATGCATGATGGAGCCCTGCTTTCCTGGAGATGGCTGAGCATCTGCCTGCCGATGGGAAATAGTGAATGAATTCCTTGTTTTGTTTTGCTTTGCTTGTGTGCGCAGCTTTTGCTTTACTTATTAAACTGTCTTTATCTCAACCCAGTAATTTTTTCCCTTTTCCTCTTCTGATTCGCTCCCCCATCCCACCAGGGGAGAGTGAGCAAGTGGCTGTGTGGTGCTTGGTTTTTGACTGGGGCTAAACCACGGCACCTTTACAATAATTTTTTTATGTTTTTAGAAGGGTATTACTAAATAACTTTATTGGACCTTTTTTTTTCTTTCTTTTTTTTATCAGGGTATTCATTCTAGTAGGGTGAATGTTGTAATTAACTCTCTCATTCAATATTCCTCTTGCTTTATCTGTTGCACTCAGCAATTTGGAGATGAACATAAAGGTTTCAGAAAATGTTTAAAATTATGAAACACAATTTTCATCTATTAATTTATTGCTAATGTTGCAAACATTGCATAAAATTGTCTTAACTAGCAGTGCAAAAAAGGATGCCTTTAAAAAAATATTGGTTTCTTAATTCATTAGATAACCATGCAGGTTTTTGTTATAATATATCTGTCAACCCCTTCTTGGAAAAAATGAAAGACTTAAACACAAAACAGTTTTCATTAGTATGTTTTTTTTATGTCAGGAATCTTGGTCAAGGAAGCTAAAGAAGCAAGAGCCTAACACATTCTTACCTTTACATTATCTGACTGGCAAACTCTGAAGCTGGGGTAACTGCCTATTTCTGCATTTTAGTCAATGACTATTTAATACAAAATTAATAGCCTGCTGAGAGGACAGGACTAAGAACCACATAAGCTGCTTAGTTCTGGATGCCCTAGAGGATGTATTCATGAGGTTGTGGAGAGAAGTTCAAGAATGATCAAAAGAGACTTCAGGGCACTGGGGTGATCAGTTGAAGGAACAGGAGCACAGGCAGTGTTTTCTTCAATCCTGTCACTGGCCAGAAAGAATACTGAAAGGAACAGGAAAACTCACCTGATTAACACGTGACTCAGAGGCTGGTGCCATTGATGGTATTTTGGTTTTTTTGATCATGGGGAGGTTTACACAGCACGGGGCTGGCTGGTGGCAGATCGAGTTCAGCTGTCTCAAAGGGGGAAAAGGATTCTTGCACATGAGTTGGCAGAGCTCACAGAGGGGGCTTTAAACTAGGTTTGAAAGGGGAAGGGGATATAGCCAGGCCCACTAGAGAGGAGTCTAGGGGTGGCATGCCAATGTTGGGGATGAAATGGACAGCCCAGCTCAAGTGCATCTACACCAATGTACGTAGCATGGGCAACAAACAGCAGGAGCTGGAAGCCATTGCACAGCAGGAGAGCTATGACTTAGTCGCCATCACAGAGACATGGTGGGATGACTCATGACTGAAGTGCTGCAATGGATGGCTATAAGCTCTTCAGAAGGGATAGGCAAGGAAGGAGAGGCAGTGGATGGCTCTGTATGTTAGGGAGTGTTTTGATTGTCTAGAGCTTAGCAATTGTGATGATAAGGTCGAGTGCTTGTGAATAAGGACAAGGGGGAAGGCCAAGGAGGCAGATATCCTGCTGTGAGTCTATTACAGACCACTCAACCAGGATGAAGAGGTAGGTGAAGTGTTCTACAAGCAGCTGGCAGAAGTCTCACAATTGGTTGCCCTTGTTCTGGTGGGGGACTTGAATTTACTAGATGTCTGTTGGAAATATGACACAGCAGAGAGGAAACAGTCTAGGAGGTTCCTAGAGTGTGTGGATGATAACTTCCTGACACAGCTGGTAAGTCAGCCTACCAGGGGAGGTGCCTTGCTTGACCTGCTGTTCACAAACAGAGAAGGACTGGTAGGAGATGTTGCGGTTGGAGGCCATCTTGGGCTTAATGACCATGATATGACTGAGGTCTTAGTTCATGGAGAAGTAAGAAGGGGGTTCAGCAAAACCACTACAATGGACTTCCAGTGGGCAGATTTTGGCCTATTCAGGGCACTGGTTGGGAGAGTCCCTTGGGAGGAATTCCGGAAGGGCAAAGGGGTCCAGGAAGGCTGAGCATTCTCCAAGAAGGAAGTCTTAAAGGCACAGGAGCAGGCTGTCCCCATGCACTGCAAGATGAACTGGTGGGGAAGGTGACCAACCTGGCTGAACAAGGAGCTTTTGTTGGCACTCAGGAAAAAAAGGAGAGTTTACCACTTTTGGAAGAAGGGGCAAGAAAATCAAGAAGAGCACAGAGATCTCATTAGGTCTTGCAGAAAGAAAATCAGAAAGCCAAAAGCACAGTTAGATCTCAATCTGGCCACTGTTTTTAAGGGATAATAAAAAATGTTTTTACAAATACATTAACAACAAAAAGGGAACCAAAGAGAATCTCCATCCTCTATTGGACGCAGAAGGGAACATTGCCACTGAGGATGAGGAAAAGGCTGAGGGACTAAATGTCTTCTTTGCCTCAGTCTTTAACCATCAGACCAGTTATCCCCAGGATATTCAGCCCCCTGAGCTGGAAGGCAAGGATGGGAAGCGGAACAAACCCCCCATAATCCAGGAGGAAACAGTTTATGACCTACTGAACCACATGGACACTCACAAGTCTATGGAGCTGGATGGGATCCACCCAAGAGTACTGAGGGAGCTGCTGGAGGAGCTTGCCAAGCCACTCTCCACCATTTATCAGCAGTCTTGGTTAACAGGGGAGGTCCCAAATGACTGGAGGCTTGCTGATATGATGCCCATCTACAAGAAGGGCCGGAAGGAGGTTTCGGGGAACTACAGGCCAGTCAGCCTAACCTCGGTACCAGGGAAGATTATGGAGTGGTTCATCCTGAATGAGCTCACCGGGCAAGTGCAGGACAACCAGGGGATCAGGCCCAGCCATCATGGCTTCATGAAAGGCTGGTCCTGCCTGTCCAACCTGATCTCCTCCTATGACCAGGTGACCCACCAAGTGGATGAGGGAAAGGCTGTGGATGTTGTCTACCTGGACTTTAGCAAAGTCTTTGACACTGTCTCCCACAACATTCTCCTAGAGAAGGTGGTGGCTCATGGCTTAGACAGGTGTACTCTTTGCTGAGTAAAAACGTGGCTGGATGGCCGAGCCCAGAGAAGTGGTGAATGGAACTAAATCCAGCAGGCAGCCGGTCACAAGTGGGATTGCCCAGGACTCAGTGTTGGGGTCAATATTGTTTAATATCTTTATCAGTGATCTGGATGAGGGGATTGAGTGCGTCCTCAGTAAGTTTGCAGATGGCACTAAATTGGGTGGGAGTGCCTATCTGCTTGAGGGCAGCAAGGCTCTGCAGAGAGATCTGGACAGGCTGGATCAATAGGCTGAGGTCAACTGTATGAGGTTTAACAAGGCCAAGTGTCGGGTCCTGCAGTTTGGTCACAACAACCCCATGCAACGCTACAGGCTGGAGGCATTAGTAGGCATGGTGATGTTGGGCTGACAGTTGGACTTGATGATCCTAAGAGGTCTTTCCAACCTTAATGATTCTATGATTCCATGATTCTCTTATGCATGGCTTCTCTTTGGCCTTCTCTTTAGAGTATTAAGTGTAGTCCCCTCCTTATTTCCCTGTGATGTCAGGAAAAATTCCTGAAAAGTGGGAGCTGTGGTTATGTTTTTCTCCAGGTTGGCAGGGAAAATAACAAACTATTTTCTATGTTCTACCGTGCTCTAGCTATGAAGCTATTTTGCAAAGGGGTGGGAGCACCTCTTAATTTCCAGAAGTCCTTCTTTATGATATTTCCTATCAGGTTACTTAAGCCTTAATAGAATCAAAAGGTAGGGTGTAAAATATTATTCTTAGTCATTTGACTTTGCTTAGTTTATACAGAATTAATTCACTAATGTGATCTGAGGAAAATTTATGCAGTCTGAAGTTCACTACCACAACATAAAAGGATGTTTAGATAATGTTCATGGTATCTAAAATACGACATTCTGGACACTGCTTTTGTGCAGTAAGATTTTCTGGTTTTCATGTTAGTAAAGAAGCAAACAAAAGAAATGGGGAAAGAAGAAATACATGTAAGGGTGTGGGTTTTGTTTTCATATACTGTTTTATATTTTTGAACATCAGATTAGTTTCTGATGTGCATGTCTAAATCTTTAGTCTCAGGTTTTTTCTTAGATCTAAAAAGACTCCTACACCTGCTTTTTTATGTCCTATCTCCTCCTGAAACACTTTCAAGAAAGAAAAAAAAAAAAAAAAGAAAGATAAATGGAAACTCTATCTGCTGTGGAAAATTACAGGAATCCATCTGATAAGTTCAAAGGGCAGAGATTTATATTGTTAAAAAATGTCAGTCATTATACCTGTATGATGAAGTCTCTCAGAGCCTTAAGAAAACTTTAAGAATTAGATGGTTAAAGCTCTGTCAATAATGCAATCACTAGCTGTACTGGTTTTGGCTGGGATAGAGTTAATTTTCTTTCTAGTAGCTGGTATAGTGCTGTGCTTTGGATTTAGTATGAGAATAATGTTGATAATGCACTGATGTGTTAGTTGTTGCTAAGTAGTGCTTACACTAGTCAAAGAATTTTCCAGCTTCCCATGCTCTGTCAGGTGCACAAGAAGCTGGGAATGGAGGTGGGGCACAGCCGAGACAGCTGATCCAAAACTGGCCAAAGGGATATTCCATATTGTATGACATTATACTCAGTATATCAACTGGGAGTAGCTGGCTGGGGGTGGCAGTGGTCACAGCTTGGGCACTCACTGGTGGGTGCCATTGGTGGGGTGTCAGTCAGCAGGTGATGAGCAGTTGCATCATTTATTTTTTCCTGGGTTTCGCTTCTCTCCTTGCTTGTTGTTTTCCTATCCATTACATTATTATTATTATTATTAATACTTTTTATTATCATCATCATCATTATTATTATTATTAAACTGTTCTTATCTCAACCCACGAGCTTTCTAACTTTTCCCCTTCCAATTTTCTCCCCCATCCCACTGCGGTGGGGGGAGTGAGCGAGTGGGTGTGTGGTGTTTAGTTGCTGGCTAGGATGAAACCATGGCATTAGAGAAAATCAGGCTAGACTATCTTGCAAGTAGGTGAAGTGGCCTGGGAGCTGGAGAGGTGTATCTCTAAGAGCAGGACCACAGGGAGAGCTGACTATAAGAGGGACCCAAGGCCAGCTGCTGGAGCGACTGTGAGGTCTGTGTGTGTTTGTGTCTAAGGATGAGGCTCCTGGGGAGAACAAGGATCCAGGATTACCTGCTGGATGGACAATGTGTCCAAGGCCAGCTCCTGGGGAATCTGTGGTGTGTCAATATTTGTGTGTGTCTGTGTGCGCGCCTGCATGTACATGCATGCGCACGTGTGTTACTCTTGTGGTTTAGCCCCAGTCAGCAACCCAGCACCACACAGCCACTCGCTCACTCCCCCCTGGTGGGATGGGGGAGAGAATCAGAAGAGGAAAAGGGAAAAATGAGAAAACTTGTAGGTTGAGATAAAGACAGTTTTAATTGGTAAAGCAAAAGCCGTGTGCATGCAAACAAAACAAAACAAGGAATTCATTCACTACTTCCCATCAGCAGGCAGATGCTCAGCCATCTCCAGGAAAGCAGGGCTCCATCATGCATAATGGTTACCTGGGAAGACAAATGCCATAACTCTGAACGTCCCCCTCTTCCTTCTTCTTCATCCAGCTTTATATGCTGAGCATGATGTCATATGGTGTGGGATATCCCTTTGGTCAGTTGGGGTCAGCTGACCCGGCTGTGTCCCCTCTCAGCTCCTTGTGCCCCTGGCAGAGCATGGGGAGCTGAAAAAGTCCTTGAATAGTGTAAGCACTGCTTAGCAACAACTACAACATCTCTGCATTATCAACACTGTTTTCAGCGTAAATCCAAAATGTAGCCACATACTAGCTACTATGAAGAAAATTAACTGTATCCCAGCTGAAACCAGGACAGTTAACAAGGGGGATCTGGAGTGGGGCTGCGGTCTTGGGGGCTTGTACATCCAGGTGATAGCAACTGAGGAGACAGGGATCCAGGGGAAGCTAGAGAGACTGAGTGTCTGAGCCCAGCTGCTGGAGCCCATCATATTACACATACGGATAAATTTTGCACTAATAGAACTTCATCCTGCTCTGCCTGAGAGGAGAGAGGAGCAGTATGGGGCCCTTAGTACTGTGTTCATGTGAATGCTCTGTGTGTCTGTCTGTGATCTTCGTGGTCGGATGTGTTTATATGTGCATGTATATTGTATATGTGAGTTTGTATGCCTACTGGGAAAACATGCTTGGATTCACTACTGGTTGATCCTGGGGACACAGAGCTGTGTCAGCCTTGTCTCTGTTAGGCAGCTGGATTTGGCTTTCCAATAACACATACTCCAAGATATCTTTGCCTTGTGTTACTTGGTAGTTTGGCATAGTGCTCTAATCAGTATGATTTCCTGAGACACTTTTTAAAATTACTTTTCCCTCCAGTCAATCTCTGGTCTATGTTGGGGGTATGACTTCAGCTCAGCTGGTTTGGATAACTAGGCTAGGACAAACTTGTGGATGTTGTACTGACTTGCCCAAGGAACTTGGTCTTAAAGAAGAACTATTGAAATATAGGCAATGACAGAAAGATAGCTTAATAAACTGAAGCAGAAACAGGGAAGAAAACTGGCAACATATGTACATTTTAGAATTGTCTCAGGAATAAAATTATCTCTAATTAAAAAAATCAAAGAAAAGGAACAAAAAGAAAGGAAACCAGAATGAAAATTATATTATATAAAGAAAGTGAGAAGTGTTCACAACATAGGTAGGTTGAAAACCAGATTCAAAACCATCAAAGAAGATGGAAAAGGAAGAATATTTATAGAGATTAGACAAAACCAGATTGTCAAATATCTATGTGAGAAAAGAAACAATGAGGCAATGACAGGCTTATATGCATATTTTTTATAAATGGAAGCACACATTAAATAAATAAAATCAGAGAACTGTGACTAGACAGGGATAAGTAGATGATGGAAGTTGGAGTGGAGAGAATGCTAAAGGAAGAATCTGGGACAGGAAAAAAAAAAAAAAACACAGAAAAAACTTGGAGACCTTTAGACAAAGTGTTTTTTGTAACAAATTACAGAACTGTTACACTGAAAATGGAGAAGAATGATTTCAGTAGGAAATGTTTTGAAACATACAGAATAAGATGTCAATTTATCATTGAGTTTAGTCCCTTGCAATCACATACACCCAAGCACTTCAAAATTTTATCCATAGTGTCTATAAAGTATCCACTGTAAATTCTACCACAGCTCACAAAGCACTTTCCAGTTGTACAAAATGAGGAAATCTATATATATACTTAAAGAAAGACTAAAAGTCACAGCTGTGAAGTTCTGAGAAAAGGGAGCAAGAAACATCAAAGCTGCTGCAAGTATTCTACCTTCAGCAGTATGAAATTTGATGATCTCCATGCCAAAGGGAAAAGAAGAATAATCCCAAACAGTTTCTCAAAAATTAATGTGTTGAGAATTTCTTCCTGTGCCAAAATCTGGTGATCAGGTAAACACTGAGTACTTGAGCATGACATCAATAAGGAAAATCTAAGATTTTAACAGCACTGAAAAAAACTATATGGTCTGCTATGCACACTGTCTTCTTCTGTGATAAATATCTAATGTGAGATAGGAAAGTGAAAAAAACTTAAACATTTAATATGAAGGGCAGTGAACAAATCTTCCCAGGCTGCTGTAAGAGATAAGCAAAGCCATGAAATATACATTTAATACAATAAAATATTTTGAAAAGTAGAAGTATAGCTGAATCTAGTGCTAGGGTTATTTGAAAGGGAATGAAAGTGGGACTACAACTGGTAAAAAAGTTCTTACAGACAGACACTGCATTTTTCAGATGGAAAAATGTCATAAAATCAAAAGTTTCAAAGTTTGTTTGACATTTTTTATCTACCCTTTCCATTAAAGAGTCTGGAAAATGTATTTTGTAAAAAAAATAATGTTTTCAAATGTTAGTGTAAATCTCCACTTAGTGCTTGGTGGTTACAATTTACTGTTATACCTGCATTGGATAATAGCCTAGAGTATGCTAACCCCAGTAGCTGGTGACCTGAATTACTGTTCTCTTGACATTAAAAATGATGCTAGTGAACTGTTACAGATGTAACTGTAATATTTTGTGAACTCTCCATGTTTGTAGGCACAGTAAAAGCAATTGAAATACTCAGCTTGTCGGTCTTTCTCCCTGCCAAAGCAGTATGCGCTACAAGAATTTTTTTGTCTTTTTGAGTGATGTTATTTACAGCATGAAAGGCACTGAAATTTCCACTGATTCCCTCAAAAAGTCATTTTATATTTCACTATGGGAACTCTTTAATATAATAACTTTTTCTTAAATTTATCTGTTAATTTCATTTTCTTTGCACCTGGTCTGCACCTTCTCACTCTTCAGTACCAATACTGTCATTTTTCTTTTTAATCTTTCAGCCAAGCATTATATATTTAATTTATTTAAGACTTGCTCATATGCCAGTTCTTCAGGCCCCTTATTTTGAAGTCTTTCTGAGTACTGATTATCTTTCTTGTAAAGAGTTACCTGTAAGTGAAAGGAATATATCGAGTACAAGGGGCTGTCTCCAGGCAGATGTATATAAGGTAGTTATACATCCTTGGTCGATGGCATTTCTGTTCAGATTATGAGAGGATTTTTATCTACTAATAGGCCGTCAACTGGTTTCTAGTGTTCTGCTTAATATCCCCTTTAGGTGTGTTTTATTGTCACAGCTTAGTGGTTTTTCAGAGTCATATTTCTCTGAGAGATGAGGGATAACATGAGGATTTCTATAGAAAGCATGACTGAGGTGGAAGTGTTACTTCTTGTCCTTAACATAGTTGATATGATGGCATTTATAAATTTCGGATATGGTGAGGCTGGTAAGTGGAAATGTGTAGCAGGTGCAGAATCCCACATCAAGAACAGAAGTAAACCCAGGAAATGATTCTTTAATGAGCTATTAAGCAGATTATTACACAATAAACATATCCTTTAACAAAAACCAAGCACAGTAGGTGCATTTTATTTCTTTATTCATCCTTAAAAAAATCTGGTTTATTTTTTGTTGCCCTTGTTCTTCTCACTTCTCTTAAGTGCAGTTCTTGGTCATTTAACACTTGCTTTCCTCCAAAACAAAGGCTTGATCATGTGGGTTTGCCATTTTACTTTCTGTTGCTTTTAGTAAAGATAGACCAATCTGATGGGTGGTAATATCAAAATACTCACTGTGCTGAGAATATCTTACATGGTTTAGAAATGTAATATAGTTGTGTGAGAGTTTGTCAGCTTATCTAGAACACATTAACAAGTTGTTCCATACTTCTAGCAATTGCTTTGAGTTCTTAAAAAATCATTACAATTTTTCTGTGTGGGATACTGAAAAGAATGAATCTCTCATCATTTTGTTCTTTAAAGGATACATGTTGTCACCTAACGCAGAAAGCATAGCATTTGCGTAAGAAATTATGTTATCATCCATGGCATAATTATTATCTGGTCACTAATAAATGATAACTGACTCTCACTACAGTTTTACAGTTTGTCCAGATACAGATGCCCAACCTTAGAAATTTTTACTGAAACCTGAAGGT
>WEKW01017048.1:0-12992 GCA_013389905.1 Sula dactylatra
CCTTCCAGCTGCATTATGAACAACAGAAGTTACTGGGTAGGTCCTGCTTTGCCCTTGCAGGTTTTAAAAGAATAATGCTCAGTCATTCTGCAACAGTGGCATGTGTCAGCTATCTGCAAATGGAAGTTATGGAACAAATGAAGTTACTAAAAAGGTAGCATATAAAGTCTTATCTTGTCTCTGTTAGGCATATGTGGACTGCAATAGTTCAAAGTTTTATGATTTAGACAAATGTTTACAGTTTCAGTAAACAACTAAGTTCAGCAGACAGCACATATGACTTCTCATTTGCCAAAACTTTGCTTCAGAGAAACCTTAAGAATTAATTAGTTGCAGGCCAATTATATTGTATTAAGAGCTATAATGTTACAGACTACAGAACTATATTTGTGGAAACACATCACATGTGCTTTCTGTCCATATATTACTAGTAATATAACACACAACTATACTAGCAGCAACATGGAACATTTATCAAGTAAAATTTCAGTTTATGTAGCTACCATTTGGCATGGTTATCTGTAACTAAAAAGAAGCTATTTCCATGAAAAACATCAGACCACCTTAAATAGTAACGATACTAACAAATTCATCTGTAATAATGAAATTATAAATGTTTGTAAGACAAATAAAAAAGCAAGAGATAATTAAAACTAAAAAAAGAGTTAGAAAACAAAGAAAACAAAAGAGTTGATTTACAATGCAGTTTTCAAAAGCCAGAACAGATTATCATAAACAAAGAATAACTAGATTGAAACAAAAAATAAACTAAAACCAGGGAGAAGTGAAAACAAATAAAATACAATGGCAAAGAAAATCAAAATAACAGAGGGACTACTGAAAGAAATCAGCATTAAACAAGACGAAATGTAAAAATGGAATGACAGACAACAGATAGCAAAATCCATCTACATATTGGACCCATTAAGAGATAATATAAAAGATGAAAAGATTTCCTCTTGATATTTTTTAAACTAAATAATACTTTACTTTGGGTTTGGTTGTTGGTTGGTTTGGGTTTTTTTTGAGTCAGGAGTCCAAGACAATTAAAATCTTTGAAGAGGAACTGCTTTGGCTTACAATGAGCATACCAAAGACAGCAAAAGTTTCCAATCTCCTAAATTGTGTTTAATTACAACACAAACAGAAAAACTGCTACACATCAACCTTTTAAGCAGTTTTGCTGTGATAAAATAAAGTTTTAATTTAGAACAGAAGTTTTGAAGCAGATTTTTGCTGTGTCCTCACTGAAGCAGAACTATTCCTGTGATTCTTCCTTTCTGCATGAAATTTAGTTGTTTGCCATGTTGCAACGAGCTCCCTGAAAAAAAAACAAAAACAAACAAACAAAAAACCACAACAAACTAACCTAAATCTTTTGATTCTTAGGCTTTTTACCAATTCTAAGGTGAGTCTTTTGCTCTGATGCCTGTTGGCTGCAACTTTCCTGTTCATCTCAGGAATCTCAGTTGAGACACGTAATACAGGATTAGGGTACACTGAAATAAATCCAGTTGCTCTCAGACAAGGAGCATGCCCTTTATCCCTCCTTCCAGAAGATTGCCTCTGCTTTGTAATGCAGTAGCAAAAACAAGGTGAACAGTCACTATTTTTTAAACAGAAGATCAGACACATAGAAAACACGTGGTAAACTGTGAAAACAAGGTGAACAGTCACTATTTTTTAAACAGAAGATCAGACACATAGAAAACACGTGGTAAACTGTGAACATGCCAGTAAGTCTGCTGACATACATTTCTACAAGCCTGAACTCATTTTAGTATGGGAGTTATAGCAAAACAAAAATCATAATAACACCGTCAGCTTGTCAAGGTAGGACCCATTGTGCCTTAAGTAAATTCTATTAAAGGAGAAGAAATGCATACAGATGAAAACAAGCTCTTTGCTGCCTAGAATTGCAGTTAAATACAACTGCTTAGCTTGTTCTTGGAGTGGTTATATCTCACTACCTACTGAGTCTGGTTTTGTGTTTTGGGATGCACCTCTCTGCTGTAATAATACAGCAGTAGGCCTATGAATACCAGTGTATAGACTCTGTGAATGAAACTATTAATTAATTTAGTCTTCATGCAATTTCTTGTAAGGTATGTGCCTTATAAGCAGAAGTCCTTTGTCATGGCATTTTTCTTGTGGTCTACCAAATGGTTCATACTGTCCTAATTATGAGTGTAGCATTGCCCCATTATGGCTTTACCCTGAAATATTTTCATCCTGTCTTTCCTTCTTTAATCTTATTGAGTACAGTGCAAGGCTTACTATAAGAAGCAAAAATTATTTAAGATTTTTTAAGAAAGAGGAGAAGCAATTAACAGTAAAACAACAAAAATGAAAAAGATAGTTGAATAGAAACAGAAACAGAAAAGTGGACAAGACTGAAACTAATAGCTTGTGGGAAGGAATTGCATTTCCTACAGTAGCTGACACCTTTCAGAACTTTTGAAATCTTACAAGACATTTTATTCAGTGTTAAAACTGTTAAATTTCTGAATAAATAGTTCATGGCATGGCACTGATTTTTTTTTTCAAAGGTGTGGTTAGAGGAGTAAATTTTTTTCTTTTTATCATAATCACTCTGGTTAGGCTTAATTCTGAATGCAAAGTTTTTCCCTGCTCATTGTAACCATGTAGCCCTGTAGGACAGTATTGCAACTGCTAGTAGCTAACCATAAGCTTTGTATGGAATTTGCAAGGACTCAAGATCAAGGTGCCTTCTTCACCCTCCTGCAGCTTTGTTTTACTTGGTTTAGCTGTGACAGTAATTTTTCTAGTTGACCAGATATCTAAGGGTAATTTGTTTTGCTTTTGTTTATCTTTCTGTGATACAACCGTAATTTTATACAGATAGCTGTAACAAGCAGGTAGTCTTTGTAGAATGGCATGTTTGTGACTCTAAAATAAAGATGAAGTATAGATAAATACAGGCCTGGTACACTAGCAAAGGTTTTGAGAACAGAAACACAATGAGGTGCAGAGGAGCACAGGCATGGGACGAGATAGGGCACAGGGTCAGCAATGGAGACCCCACAGCAATACACAACTCTTCAGTGGTCTGTTAAAGAAATGCAGACCTGGATCTAGACAAAACTGATCTTAAGGGTAACAAAGAGAATTAAGAAATTATGTATAATATACATAAAAGGCATTTGGATGTAACATGGAGCTGCAAACCAAGGAAGAAAAAGAAAGGTGTAAAAGCATGTTAGGAAACATATAAAAATGATCCCAAGTAGATTCTATAATGAGGATGAAGAAACCATCAACATGAACATCACATTCCTCCTGGAAAAGGACTCCAGATGCTGACAACTCACCCAACACCCCCCAGCCACCACCACCATCAGAGCGAAACCACTGACCACCTGGAGCAATAGGGGAATTAGAGCATAACATTAAGAAAAATCATAGAAACTAAGGAGTGTTCCTGTTAAAATTTTAGCTGTGCTACTTTTCTTTCTTTTTCTCTAACAATATTTCAGTTAAGCTAACAATAATGTCTTGGTTTTACTTATATATAAGGTCTGCTTCCTCTTTGCCATGAACAATATATGCAATATTTTGAATGCAACATCTTCAGGCATATATTGAGGTTGGGATTCTCCAAAGAAGGGTCCTACGTATATTCTATATGTTGCAGAAGGCCTGATACAAATAAAACAAGTTGTACTAAAAAGCAAACTCCAGCTTTTAGCACAGAGTCAATGTATAAGTCACCAACATTTGCTGCCACTTCAAAATTGTTATGACTGGCTGAGACAGCCATATACCAGTTGAATTAGTAATGCTGTAAATTGAAATGGACATAAAGATTCCCAGATTTTTACTTGCCTGTCTATTGAAGGGGTTGCTGAGATATCATGAATATTAAAACTCATGACTTAAGATGCCAAACTTCTTGAAACCAGAATATCTGTTCCAGGAAAGAGAAAGTCTAGAATTCTGAAGGAATTCAGTGACATTTTGGAATGAAAAATGAGATTTTAAAAATTTTCTGCAAAAGAGAAAACAAAAAAAGTAAAAGAGATGGTTTAAATATAAAAATGAGGTTGAAAATACAGACTCTGAATTCATAGCTCAGACATAATCCCCAGGGTTTCTAGTCCCGTGGCACAGCAATATGGAGGCAAGTGAGAAACGAGCTGGAAGCCCAGAAATCTGTGAGGGTTAGGAGCCAAGGCTCCAATGTAGGCAGGCAGGAACCCAACTGCCTCTGTCTCATCAGAAGTTCGGCATGAATAATGTGTTCTCACTCTTCTCTCACCCCTCCAAAATCATTTTCTGAATGCAACCTGTGACACTCAAAATCTTCCAGCCAACTCTACTATGTTGGAAACTGGAATGGTACTAAGTAATACCATGGTTGTCTTACAGTATTCTGTTGTTTTTCACAAATGGAAACTTTTCTGTGGCTATTAAAGAAGTTTTATTGCTGTCAATTTATCTATTATAAGATTTATAAAATACCACTTTGCTGCTATCAGATTAACAATGCTGAATTAGCAACTGCCAGATGTACTTGCAGATGTATATAAGATGTATGCAGTCTTAAACTTAGCATTGAAGTTGGTTTAACACCTCTGTTCTCTAGGAAAATCTTCTTACTTTTGATTGACAGTATTTGTTAAACCCTGATCTAAGGAAGGATTGTGACTGGTTTTGAAGGATGATAGGGGCTTTAATGTACCATGGGATCAAAAGGAGTAATAGTAAGGAAATAACCTGTTGTATGGACAGTGTGTTCTGCTAATAATAACAAACTAATAGCAGTCTTCTGGATTTTGCACTCATTTAAGTATTTTAGCTACTATATATCTACATTTTTCTTCACGTTTTACAGTGTACTTATTACCAGACTGTCTCAAAAGGATATGAATAGATTAGCTCAGGGAGAAGACAAGGTTATACCACTTACACATGTCATATTAGATTGCCTGAACAAGTTTAAAAAAACAACCCCGTTGAATTGCAGAGGCAAGACATTACACACAACAAAACATTAACAACATTTCCTTTAGAAGATGATAGGTTTTTTGAGTCCAGATGCAGACATTGTAGGAATTCCCAACATACACCACAGGAAAATAAGAGGATTTTGTGACTGACACTGCATTTGTATCTTCAACATGGGAGTGCACAATTTTGAATCAAAAGTGGGAAAAGGAGAGAGAAAATAATTTGTTAACCAATCACATTATGGGATTTGGGATTACAGCTTCAGCCCCACCTGGAAAGTTCCAAACAGAAATACAGTCATTTTCACTACATAACACATACATAATGCCTCTGAAGTTTCCCAGAAATGACATGCAGTGACTCTGTTGTGTCCAGAACACACAGATCTTACTGCAGCTGTGCAGACCGCCTGCACATGTTTTGCACTGGGATGACTAACGAGGATTGGTAACTATTGCCACACTGGCAAACCTCTGCCTATTGTAAACAAAATTTCCATGCATTGAGACAGAATTGCACTGGAATGAGAGAGTCCCCTATAGCACTTAGGCTGTTTTGTTGCTGGGTTTAAATTATTTAAAACCAAAATCCTAGTACCTTTTCATTTTAAGGAGTGGCCAGGCTTCGGGGAATGCGTGCAACCAACACCAGCAGAAGAGGGCAGTTTCTATGTTCTAAAAGACATGAGGTTTGTATCTTGGACCCTTGTGTGTAAGGGAAAGAAAAAGGTCTCCTTAAACCTTTCTTTACGCTTCCACAATGGGTGGGACAATCTGACCTTCTGAATTTATCAACCATTGTTAAAAATAGAAAATAAAGAGAGAAGCAAGGCAAGGGATGCAGTATTAGCATAAAGCAAACTTGACATTAGCCACCACTATAGGAGAAGTCTGTAAGACATAACAAACTGAGAAATAAAAAGTTAAAAATGGGGTATTTGAATGTTAGGAGGAAATATAATAAGGTCACTAAATAAGCATCCATGCCTGGAGTAAATTATTATATAATTGAAGAATCATAAACTGAGAAGAAAGATATGGTAATAGAAATTTTTATATGTTGAACTAGATAAAAGTGTAGTACTTTCAATAGCCATATAGAACTAAACTTTATTACAGTTATACTATTCTTCAACTGACGACTCACTATTGCGAATCATCTGAACAAGCATTTACTAATCAAACATTTCATAAGCTGGTGGCATTGGTTTTTTCCCTCACTGTTTTGTTGAAAATGCAACAAATATTATATGAAACTACTATAAGATATAATTTCTTATATTATATGTGATCTCAGATTCATCATGATACATGTTTGAAATTTCCAACTTTATTCTTTTCTTTGTCATTTTTAGATTTTTACCTACCAATGGTGATTCTGCCACAGTGATGCATACAGATCAAGCTCACTACCTGTTATTTTTCAAAAACCCCAACTAAAAAAAAGTGTACTACAGATTTATATTCTATTAGTGAGGTTTCTATACTGAGGTACTTTCCTCAGATTATATACGTGGTCAAAACTCAGCAATTTCACAGTTCCATTTTCTTTTTCTTTCCCAATGCAAAGACTAAGGTCATTGCATTGCCATTCTGTAACTACTTAAATGTATGTCTTCAGGTGGCTGATGCTTAATAAATATTATAACTTTTTTTGGCTGCTAGAAACAAACAAAATAAACCAAAATATCAAGTTATGTTTTAAGTGTTTTAAATGCAATTACTGTGACAGCATCCACCACAGAGTTATCTGTGACCTCTCCCTAAGCCTTTTCAGCTGGTTGCTTTCCCCTTTGCTTTTCACCACCACTTCTGCAGCTGTGGGAGGAGCACTTTGGGGAGCACCAGGCCACACAGCAGGAAAAACAGCCTGTGCTCCCTGTTCCAGCACTGGCTTGTCAGACTGAACACCCCCTAAGGAGAGGATGCACACTGGCATCTTATTCCCACCTTGTACCTCTGTCTGGCGGGACAGTAGGTCACAGAGCAAATCAGTGGGTGGTTTCCAAAACTGGAGTCAGGGATATGACAGTAGTTGACCTACACAGAGCCCAAGCAGAGCAGAGAGAAGATCAGCACTCCTCTAAGTAGTTAACACCATCAGAATTAATATTCTCCTTTTCCTGTCACATTGGACCCCATACGAAGGGGTCAGGAGCCTTCCTGTCTTGCAGAGTAGGGACCTGCACCTCTTCTTTCCCTGACCCTGGTGGCCCTGTGAGGGGAAAACAGGGACCTGACAGGAGGCGGGTCGGCCCTGATGCCCTGGCTTCCCCCAGATCCAAATGGTGATCCCACCTGAATCATAGAATCACTCTTGGCCCCTTTGAAGGTGGGCAGCCACCCGTCGGGCTCCTCTCACCAGCATGCCTTCCTGGCACAAAGCAATGCCAGTGGCTTGCCTGCTCTCCACGGGCACCCCACAGCCAGCAGCAATCAAGCATGCATCTGACATGGCAAGTGGAACAGAAACAGCAGATCTTAACAGGTAGATGAAAAGTGAGTAAATGACATACTGGCATATGTGGAAATGTAATTGTATCAGTGATTGCATGTAAGCAGTGGCAAGCAAATACATATACACACAGCAGTGCTGTACAGCAAGTGCTGCCACGGTTGAACTAGATCAGGGTGTGACACCTGGATGAGGTTTGCAACCCCTTTCCCACGAGCTCGCTCCTGTGACAGTCCATGAAAAGCTCAGTGAGGGACACTGCAGCAGGACTGATTCTGCTTTCCTGGCCAGCCTGCCTGGCTGGCTTCTGGATATAACATTTCAAACCTGTTTTATCATGATACAGAGAATATGAGGAGATAAAACTCTTTAAAAGCATATTACAGAGAGAATGAATATATGCATATAATATTAAACAAACAATAGCAATATCATGTTTTAGACTTGCCTGACATCACAACAAACGCTAGCAGATTGAAAACTCAAAGCTTAGAGAAAGGGTAAGTGTCCCCCTGTAAAATTACTGAGAATTTGGGTGGATATTAATACATCCTCCAGCTGAGTCTTTTTGAAACAAACTACTTAGTTGCATACTTAATTTTCAGCAATCAACAGCTACCTTGCAGTAGACTGTACTTCCAAAAGGATCTGAGCACTGCCCTTTGAAATAAGATGGCTGAAATAGACTATAAAATACATTTTAAAAGGTGACTATTTTCACCTCCCCCCTATATATTTGCAATGTATGTATATATTTTTAAAAAATTGTTACTTCAGCTGTCTGCTTATTGTGCTAAAGAGAGACATGCTGAGGTGAATAGATAGTCCTGTGGCTTTTTTCCTTCTAACATTCACTTAATTGTAAAATAGTTTAATTAAATGGGACAATGTAACAGGCATTCTAACATTGAAATCAAATTCTAAGTTCATGTTTCTAGCTAAAATAAGATACACTTCTCAATTATTTTACATGTCTCTCATTTTGGGGAATATACAGAATTATTCCTCCCAGAGGTATTTGAGAAACATACTTCTGACGGTTTTTACTATATAAGGAGATACAATAATGGCATATGTTGTCACACTGTAGAGCAAGAATATCTTACTATGTTAATTCCAGGGTCATCTCCAAACAAATTCTGTGGTGCCTTTAAACCTCTGCTACCCAGACCCTGAAGCAACTGTTAAGATCTTACCTGACGTTTCTTATTTGTTAAAAACAGTAAGTTTCAATGACATAATAACAATGCAATATGTAATATATATTGACTGTGGTCTACATTTAAGGGGCATAAACAATATGCTCTTTGTACAAAAAGTAAATGACAATGGGAGTTAATGGCCAAGGCTATGCGCTGAGTGCATTATGGGGCACTGGAAGCTAAAGATTCAACCTGGGATGCCCTGGTTGTTTTAATAAAACAAAATCTCCAGTCTTTGCTGAGTTTATTATTTTGTTGTTGGATTTTGTTTTTTTTTTCCAATAGACAATAGGGATGTAATTCCTGATGTTCTGCTAACAGCTGTTTGTATCTTGGATTATTGTAAATACACTTTCTTCATTTTGCAGATTCTTCCACAGCTGCCTATTTTCAACTGAAAACTCAGTGGGTCTTTGATATAAAATCAAATAGAACTGGAATTAAATTTTATTTGGTGATACAGTGTAATTTTGTTCTCTTAAAGCTGTTAATACATTGTATGATGATTCTTTGAGTAGTCATTTTATACTCGGAGGTGAAGAGAAATTTGTTAAACAGTGTTGTTGACAAGGCAAAAAATTTGATGAAACACTCTGCTTCACTAATTTATGGTATATGCATGTTTCAACTGCAGCAATATATTTATATCACATGTAGTTTTATGTTTATGTTGCATTTTAATTGATTTTATTTGAGCTTTCTTATTCAGTGGTAGGGCAGATTTTTGTTTTGCTTTTTTGTAACACTAACTATAAAGCAGATACACATTCCGAGATAAAAGTACATTCAGTGTTTTTCACTAATAGTTACATAATACATTTTATCTCACAGGGAAGACGTTAGGTTAAACTCTCTGGATTTTGTAAAGTGGGTACATGTGGTGATGTCCTTTGCAGAAAAATCCTGCAAAAAATATAAATGTTAATGGTAGTTTCTCATTGGGTGATTTAATAATTTATATGGTAATTTTAAGGAGCCTATAGTGCTGATTCAGGAGATTCTTGAAGATATAGTTATAGGAATTCATTTATGGAAGTAGTATGTCTGAAAATCAGGTACTACGATGTCCAGCAAGGAGGATCCCAAGGCCCTCTTTTAGATCTGGGTCTGTTTTTCTAAGGAAATTGTATGATCTGAGAATGTGACTTATCTAGCTGCAGGAACCTATTAATGACATGCACTTTGCCCTTATCTTTTTGTCATTCAGTATAGTACAGAATAGTACATTGTGTTCAGAAGTGACAATGAATCAGTATCAGATGGCTGGGGAATGTGAACAGTGAAATAATATTGAGGAATTCTGCTAAATACTTTACATGAAGTAACAGAATGGGATACATTCTACTTCCTTCAGATAATTTTATGGTTTTGATTTAACAAAAGATCATGCTTGCTTTCCTTCTTAAATAAAAAAGTCCATCTGTAATTAATCTAAAATCAGTAATGCTTCAGTTACATTAGAATAAATATTATTGTACTTTAACACATATTAGAGAGGTGTCAAAAATCTTTAATTCCATAGAAGTACTGGTTACACTCATATGTTTGTAAACAGACCGTCTTTTCTTTCCTCACTACTACATTTTCCATCTTTCCCTGGCTCTGAGATCTTTCCCTTACATAGATGACATGAGTATATGATTATCTAGTACTTTTATTCAAGCAACAATGTTTTAGAAGTGTTGATTAAGACAGTTTGTAAGTATGAAAATGAAGTATCATCCTCATTTGCAGTTCATTAAACTGTAAAATAGAGAAGTGAAATTACCTTGTTCAATATCCTAACGTAAATGTGTGGCAGAAACCGGAACGATAGAATCATAGAAAAGTTTGGGTTGGAAGGGACCTTTAAAGGTCATCCAGTCCAACCCCCCTGCAATGAGCAGGGACATCTTCAACTAGATCAGGTTGCTCAGAGCCCCGTCCAACCTGACCTTGAATGTTTCCAGGGATGGGGCATCTATCGCCTCTCTGGGCAACCTCTTCCAGTGTTTCACCACCCTCATCATAAAAAAATTTCTTCCCTCTATCTAGTCTGAATCTGCCCTCTTTCAGTTTAAAACCATTTACAGTTATCTACTTCACGCAGTTTATTTTTTTCTTTTTCTGTGCCACACCTCACTTGTAACCTCAAATAACCTGTTTGGAATTTTACTTAAAATCATTTCTGTTATCACATTAATTTCAGTACTTCTTTTGCTTGACACTTACAATGTCGTATAAGAATACCTTGAGTTATATGCTTGTTAGTTGTTTCAGCACCTGATGTTGTAGAACAACAACAATAAAAGCATTTAAATATATTACTGTACTTCATTTTAGCATCACTGCTATCCCTCAGGTCAATTGCTGTTCTGCTGTGATTGAATCAAATTCTAAGGGAATACTGTACAGTCCAGGGATTATCTTTTGTTGAATGAACACGTTCAGATACAGTTCTGAAATCAATGAACTGGAAAGATGTCTGCTCATGCTGGGAACACAGCTGTATGGTAATAAACACACAGGGAAGGTGTCATGCAAACAAAGCCATAGCCTGCAGCACCAAATGACAGTTCTCTGAATTAGTATCCTTGTCCTTGAGCTTAAATTTTGATATGCTTCATATCTTTCTGATAAAATGCTTGATACTGCACTGTGAAGTTAGCAGAGTAATGCCTCTCTGGTTGTGCTGGAGAAAAATGACAAGAAGTGCTATGAAACAAAGGAGGGGGGGGAAGTTCACTCTGCCATTTTTTTCCCTTTGGAAACAAAAATGTTGCAAAAGTTATGGTATTCCATAGAAATGTCAGCACTGCAATCTGTCTGCAGAAGTCTGCATAATTGGGAGAACTTTCACTAAACACAATGTAGAAGCAGAACCAAGTAAAAGGTCATGTGTTATTATTCACTGTGTAGTGCAAGAGGGAAGAGCAATTAAAAAAGCCAGAGGGAAAGGCAAAAGCAGCAGCAGTGCACCTAAAGCTCTTAGCTAAATTTTAGAAGTGGCAGAGTGGGAGGATACCATATGTATTTGTCCCTAAGGCTAGCATCTTTAATTTCTGGTTGAGATGAATCAAGGTAAAAACAGGAGTCACAGCCTAAGCTATCAGCAAAAGTAACAATGAACTAATTAGGAAAAAAGCTATTATTAAACAAAAATACAGTAGGAGAAGAATAATAAGCTATAATAAATCATTCAACCCCCTGCCCCCAACACACCACTACCACCACATACAAGCCCTGATATATTACTATTATGGATAAAAGAAAGCTTTTTTTTTTTGCAAAATGAGAGTGCATCTGGTCAGATTCACCAGTATTTGTTTCGTGAATTCCTGGATTACAGTTATTTTCAGTTTTTAAATACAATTTAAGAAGCTGGGGTATGCACATTACTGGGTTTTGTTTATCCCTATGCTCACTTTTACTTCATTCACAGTAGTTAATTTTTCATCCTGAGTCAGAGTAATCCATTGCTAAAACCTGTTGTGAACACAGATGTGACTGACTCTTTGTGCAAACTCATTTTCTTTTCTCACTGTTAATCTTTTTTACCCAGCGGGACAAAGATGGGAGCACCTGAAAGGTATTTTTTTTAATGATTGTTAAGACATGGAGCTACTAGCTAAATATAACTTAGAAAACATACCTATTGGAAAGATTGGTTCAGTTTTCTGAAGTTCACTTAGTCTGGAGTTTCAGTAATGTGCTGTAACTATTTTGGAGGTGCAGGACTGTTACGTACAAAATCTTGTGGGCAAAAAGGAAGCACTCTTCATAAGTAAAGCCAATAATGTATTGCTGGTATAACACAAATTTTAGTAATCTAATCAATTAATACTTTTTAGCTCAGATCTAATTATTACAGAAAAAAAAAAAGAAAATGAAGAATCCTACTGTTACAGAAGGTCTCAGTGCTAATAATACAATTAGAATAGACATCCATGCACTTCCTAGTAGGTATCTCTTTTTCTGGTGCTACGTTCAACCTTCCACAGCCCTTCTGGATCCTTGGGTTGATAGCTTCAGTTTGATTGTGGCGTACAACAAGTTATCGGCATGTGAAGTACTCCACCAGGAGGAGTATGGTACTGGTGATTTCTTCCTCACCCTAGGATTCAGTTTGGATCACTTTTGTATATTTGCCAATGTACTTTTACAGGTCCATGTTACTTCTTAATTTACTGTACATAGTAAATTTGACATGTCTTACATACATGTGTTTTCTTACCCCAAGACTGGTTAGTCTTAGCTCTAGGTCTGCTTTTCTTTAACTGACATTTGCTGGGTTTTTATAGCCCTGGGGTCTCCAATGCCTGCCTTTGTCCCCTCTCTTTAGACCCTACACCTGCACTTTTACATGGCATACTGTGTTCCGACTTT
>WEKW01017049.1:1421-102249 GCA_013389905.1 Sula dactylatra
GGGCTGTGTCTTGCATTTGTACTGAAAACACTGTTGATAATACAAGGGTGTTTCAGTTACTGCTGAGCAGTGCTTGCACAGAGTCAAAGCCTTCTCTGCTCCTCACCCCACCCCACCAGCGAGCAGACTGGGGGTGCACAAGAAGCCGGAAGGGGAGGGGGCACAGCCAGGACAGCTGACCCCAACTGACCAAAGGGGTATTCCATACCATACAAAGTCATGCTCAGCAATAAAACTAGGGGGAAGGTTGGCCGTGGGGGGCCACTTCTTGTGGCCTGGCTGGGCACTGGTTGGTTGGTGGTGAGCAATTGTTTTCATTTGCATCACTTGTCTTTCCTCGGTTTTATTTCTCTCTTTGTTATTTTCCTTTTCATTACAAATTTTATTATTATTGTTATTGTTGTTGCTGTTATTATTATAATAATATTTTATTTCAATTATTAAACTGTTCTTATCTCAACCCATGAGTATTCTCACTTTTACCTTTCCAATTCTCTTCCCCCCATCCTGCTTTGGTGGGGAGCTTGCAAGCAGCTGTGTAGTGCTTTGCTGCTGGCAGGGGTTAAACCACGACATTACCTCAGTCTGGAATGAGTCCATCACTTTTTTGCATATTTGTGCCATTCCCCTGCCCAGAAATCCCTTGGAGCTACAGGCTGACCATCAGAGTTAGAAGTGATCAGCACAGGGGACGAAGGGCTCCTGAAGAAGATACTTAGTTCCAGCTGGCTCAGACCAAAGCCTCTTAAATGTATACCTCCCCACATCTTCCTTCAGCCACTACTAACAGTAATAATTAATAGAAATCCTAATGGGCAATATGTCATTTCAGATACTTATCAGCCATGTACACCTGATTTGTGTTGTGCCCTGCACTGTTGCATCAGTCTGCAATGGTGGGGTGCTGGTTGCAGCCACCTGCTCTGCCTTTGCAGCTGCTTGCCTGAGGCCTTCTGAATCCCCTGGCTTTTCTTGGATACTGACTTGCTGCTAAGTTTGGTGTGATATATTTCCCTTGGGGTGATAAATTCATGCTGTCTGCAAGGATACATTTTGTGATATTACTGCTGTCTGCAAACTTTGTTTCCCATTCTAGTTGCTGGCAGAGACATTTTGGAAAGTGGAGAGAAATACTGGTTTCTCAATGTACATGTTGAGGATTTTAATGTCATCCTATATACTTGCTGATTCCTATGGGGGAAGCAAGTATATAAGGCAACATGTTTCCCATATTTCCCTTTGAAAAATGAATTTCAAAGCATGCCGGCATTCCAGCTTTGGGTGCTCAGTGGGACAAAAATTTAGCACGTGACATCCATGCTTCATTACCCACATCCAGGCAATGCAACATGCAGACTACACTCCAGCTACACAGCCTGGTGCAGTCCATCAGAGAGCCCTGGGGGTGGGAGTCCCCTGCTCCCCAGAGTTGAAGTCATTGCAGAGCTCCCCCAAAGGCTTCCCTATGCCCTGAATTCACCTCATCCCCTAAGCACTGCTGCGTGCTTAGGAGGATTTCTTCCCCCTAGGACAGAGATGAGAGCCATAAAGTGAAAGTATAAGGAAAGCTCCTGCTGTGTTCAGCTAAATTAGAAAATTCAAGTACAGAAGGCCAAGGAATTTCTTGATTACTTGGTTAATTCAAAGATCTCTGCATTTGGGGATTTTCTTATCTTGAATAAATGTAGCCTATTTTTAAACAGATCTCTTTCCTTTGCACCTTTAAGCAAGCAGCATCTATACTGTTTAGACACACTGTTTAAAAAATTCTCCTGTGTTACTGGGGGCACAGGAGTTACTAAGGAAAGACAATTGTCCCTTTTAACTATCATTACTAATCAGGCATGAGAAAATTCTATCTTCTGTTGATTTAGATTGGTCCCTTAGTTTCAGTATTATTAATTACCTGAGTTATTGTACACCAGTTTAGTGGCAGCTCTTTCTCACTGATTCTTTAACTCTTTCATTTGCAATTTCCAGCTGGAGATCCAAAGTCGAGAAACTGACTTTGAATACAAATAGTCACCATGGGCAGTTTCTGCAAAGCAGAATAAAGTTATTAAAAGGAACTAGTGGCTTCATTTTGATCTGCTTGTGCATCTCTTCCCTGGAAGGAAATCAGAAGACACATAAGATTGCATTTACATAATAATGCCCAACACTAGGTTTCTGACTTGCACATATTGCATGGAAGATAAAAGGGTTAATTTAGTCCTCTAATCTATTGTTATAAACTGAATTATTTTACATGTCTTCATTTCATTAATGAATTGCTGCTTTTTACATGCATCTCTTTCCCCATTGCTTTTGTTTAAACCTCCTGGTGGGAAGGGATAGATTAATTTCGTTGTGCCTTAATGAAACTGTATGCTACATTAGATTTAACCATTTGGCACGCACTGCCAACATCACCATTATGCATAATGAATTACTTTTTGTGAGTCCCAAACTAACACAGACCTTCGATGTTCCTCTGTAGGTATTGCAACAACACAGCCGGCAGACATACCAAGTTCAATCATTACCTTGAACTTACATAGAAACCTAGAGCTTGACACAAGAACACAGCATTTGAAATTTTTTCATAAAGAAGTGGGAAGCTGACTTTAAAAAATGCAAATGTTTTCAAGAGAAGAGGTGGAAAGCTCATTAAGTTTTGCTATTATCTACCATTAACTGTGTTTGATATGCATATGCATGTGGGTGGATGTGTATGCTGCATCTGCAGCCACACACAGAACCCCCAACAAGGCAGCGGTGTGCTTCGCCTCGGGACCAGCCAACCTCCCTGCCCTCTGTGTAGTTTACCTGCGTGTACACGCGTAATGCAGATTAACATCTGTTTCAGCTGCTGAAGCTTTTAACATGTGAACTCTTCACCTCAGCAGCCAATCTGCTGACCCTGACAGGATTTGCCCTGCTTGCTGCCAGTGAAGTGACATAGGGAAATAATTGATTAAACATACCAACTAAGCTGCCTTTCCCAGGTCCACAGTCCTGCCACTTGCAGTTTCTTTGTTTGCTGTTCTTCAAAGGTGCTCATCCTGTTCATCACCAGGGCACCATATGCAGTTCTTCAAGAGTCAGATGCTTGGTGGCTCCTTTCACCACTCCTCCAGACACCTGACTACACCTGAGGTCGTGAGGGTCCCAGGTGTGACCTGCAGCAGTAGAACCCTTTTCCAGGAGCATGGCAGTTCAGTTATCCAAGGAGAGGAGAACTAAATGTGATCCCCTGCACTTTGTGCCCGGGGCAGTTAATGTCTGGCCATTGCAGCTCAACCTCCCTCACGCCCACATCTATCATCCCATCTATCTGGGACATCTCACTGTCTGGAGAGTTACAGAAGTTGTTTGTCAGGGAGTAACAGAAGTTGTTTGAATCAAGAGACAAAAGTGACATACCCCAACATGTGTCTGTTAATCACTAATTTGCTGATGAGCTTCTACTGGCAACACCTGCCTTGCTCTCTTGTCTGCCTCCACCACCACTCACCTTCAGTCTCTATGTCCTCTGAGCACTCAGCTCTACCTCTTTCACATGTGTTCCCTCTGAGCTTTCGTCACCACCCCGTCCTTGCTGGACAGAACAAAGTCAACCCTGAACCCTCAGGTAGAAAGCAGCAACTCTGTGGGGATTATTTTATTGGCTATATTCTCATTTAACTCATGAAGGTCTTAATGTGCCTGTGAGAGGAGTTCACATGCCTGAGCAAGATAATCAGCATTTGGACCAGTGTTTCTGAAGTGGATTGAATAAAAGAATTATAATAATGCAGTTATAATACAAAGAGATTTTCTTTTCTCCCAGTAATAGGATACACTTTCATATTCACCTCAGTGATTGTTGTTCCAAACTAACTTTTTGTTTTTGTAAACTTAAAATCCTCCTAGAAGTTCTACATGTGCGAAAAACCATCTCTATTGTGATAGGGTTTAGTTAGTTGGATCTGACTTTGAAGCTGACCCTGCTCTGAGCAAGGTGGTTTCCAGAGGGTCCTTGCAGTTGTGTGGCCCCTGTGACCTCCAGAGGCAATATCCAGTAGATTTTCTCCAAACTTTTGACACAAACCTATAGAGGTGGTTTCCACATACACATAAAGGCAGCCTCTACTTCATGAAACAGCTGGAGGAAGAAGTTGCTCCTTCATCTTCTCTGCCTTAGCAGAGTGATTAGTTCTTTCCCCAAGACTAAGTTATAATTTCCACTTTTGCCTTAGAGTATTCATTTCCTTTTGAGAAGTGAGCCTTACCTATGACAGCCTAGTCTCTTTTTGGCCAAAGGTTAAGGAGAGGATGTTACGATAATGAACACTTACAGGGAAAGCATGGTCTGTAATAAGAACACGTTGCATTCTTATTCTTCTTCTATCACTATTTACTTATTTTATGCAGCCAATGCATAAAATACATGAACAACTTTTAGAGGAGGACTGGGCATCAGCTTTCTCCCTACCTCCCTGACTCTTACCTCTGCCACCCATTCTGCCCATGGACCTTCCTGACTTCTTGCTCCCCTTATCCTGCCAGGCGTGCTGAGCCTCACCAGGGCTGCCTGCTTCTCCCCGTGACCTGATGTAGACAGGTTGGCTGCCTCTTCCAGCTGCTGGATGCCCAAAATGAAGAAGGTGCTCCGCTTTTCTGTGTCAACAGGGTCCTTCTTAAACATACAACTTCATATATTTAAATGTGTGTCTCTAAATATAAAAACATACATACATACACACATATAAGCACATGAGTGTGTATATGTATATATTTTCATACATATTTATGTGAATGTGGCCATACATACATAGCATTTCCAAAGTTTTTCCTTTGTAACCAGTGATGGTGCCCTTCTAATTGAGGAATATTTTTCTCCTTTCTGAGCAGATGTGTGCTGGTTCAGTCTTGCAGATGCCATCCATTGCTTTTGAACATGTGTGTGGAAGACAGCCTTTTTAATCTTCTCCCGTAATCAGCTCCCAGGAGCCCAGACTCTGAATTTGTGAGAGGTACAAGTATTGTATACTGAACCAGCACAGACACAGGACTCAGAAATTGCCTGTGTCTCCTCTGTGCCAATATAGCTGTTATAAACGCCGATGTATGTGATAAGCTGAACAAGGTTCTCAGACAAAATCTGGCACTAGGCAAAACAAAGCATAGGGAAAGCCAGTTCTATGAAGACTTTATTGATCAGTGTTTAGAACTCATCAGTGAAAATTAGGAGCAAATAATCCTGCACATATTCCCTGCAATTTTTAATTACAGTCATTGAAATTAACAAGTACAGTGCAAAACTGCAAGCAGAGACACTGGCTATAAAATTAAATTTGTAGAGATATACTTTTGTTTGCTCAAATGTCCTTGAAAAATGCAAACAAAAATGTTTGGCAACACCAAGGTAAATCAAACATTTTCCTCAACTGGCAAGATTCTCTTCTAAGAAACCCTTCTTTGTTTGCCAATAGACAATATTAATGACAGGGACTGGACCCGAAGGGAATTAATGCACAAAAACTGCATTAAAGTTACATTAAAGGGTACATTGTAAAGTCTGATTTACTTTAGATCCATGAAAGCAAGGAAATTTATTGTCAAAGCTAAGTCTCTCAGCTGACACTCTCTATTTAACTCACACTGGACTGCTCTGTCACTGAGGATTTGGGGATATGTAACTTCAGGCCCATCCCTTAGTGTCTTACGGTGCTCAGGCCAAACAAGCTACTGCTTGCTGCCTCCACTGATCTGAAGGGAGGTCTGCCAACCTTCCTGCAGATCCACATGTGGTGTCTGATGCAAAAGACTCAAGAAGCTAACTTGTGTATTTGCAGAAACATTGCACCACAGTTACATCTGCTGTATTTTTGGTTTTACCTTCAACT
This sequence comes from Sula dactylatra, assembly GCA_013389905.1. Classification (NCBI taxonomy): domain Eukaryota; kingdom Metazoa; phylum Chordata; class Aves; order Suliformes; family Sulidae; genus Sula; species Sula dactylatra. Next base: position 7,292 of record WEKW01017049.1, read on the forward strand.
TTAAGAAACAGTTGGTGCCAGCTGAAGAAGAGTGAAAGACATGAACCTCTGTGACCCCAGTGCCAGCAGGAGGGCTCAGCAGAGTGCCTGGCTTAACACCTCTGGTCCTGACAAGCTGCAGAGGAAACTGGTGAGCATCCAGTGACTGCAGATTGACTGTGTAGGTGCGCCAGGGGGAAAGACAGTGTAACAGCCCTGCTGAATGAACTTCTCAGTCTACAAACAGAGATGAAGAGGGTTACTACAAGTTAGGAACTATTCTTATTGGGTAAAAACCAATGGCTTAATTTTCAAGGTCCATAAGTTTCTCCTCCACCGATGGGAGTAATGGACTTGGAGCCTTCAGAAACACTATAGGTACCACACAGAGGAGCACCTAGGTTGTTATGCAGCATGCAGAGCAGCCTTCGAAACCCACAAAACATATGCTGCATCCTAGAGGTAAATCAACTGTGAGGGAGACGCGTGTAATGCTGGGTGTCAGGACACCTTGGCTGTATACTCAGTCTAGGGATTAGACTTGGGTTTGCAGATCATGTAATCAGGAATTTCAATTTGGCACACAGAGGCAATTGACTTAGATATGTCACTTTAGAGACCTAGGTTCTCTTCCCTGGCAGAAGAGCATAAAGCCTAGCTCAATAATGGCAGTGGTGTCTTGTGGAAATATTAGCAAGAGTCTTTGGAAGAGATACCCTTAGAAATTCTGACTTTCAGCCCAATACAACTTTCCTTCTCTTACACAGTCTCATAAACAGGGAAGTTTTCCTCTCACATTCTGCCTTATCTGCAACAGGCACAGGAGGAGGTGTGACATTTGGCTATCGATGGAGTTAAGGACTTGCACTGTAGATGAAAGGCAAAATGTAACCCACTGTCTTGAGGTGAGATTGTCATTTTATGGGGTTTAGACCCCCTTACAGCATTCATATCACTCAGACCAATATTTTGCATGGTGTGGTGCTGGTGGTGAAGCAGCAAAGCCCATGCTCAGGCCCAAGCGGAGGTTTTAGAGGGGCTGACTGTTTCCCTGCCCCACTGGTTTCTACAAAACACAGCTGGGAAGATTTGCTGTGAGGTCCCATATTTCTAGGCAGATGCTTGCCACTGAGCATCAGCTCTTATGTTCTTGCAGAGAGGTGAAGAGAAAGCTGCTGGAGACAGGGGTAATCCCAATGAGAAGGCCGGCAGGAAGTGACCCCAGGGAAAGGGCTCTTGCAGACCTCACACAGAGACCTTCTGCAGCAGCGCTACTTAACTGTCAGCACCTAGGTGGACAGATGGGCACAATCTGGTGCCCAAGCAGTACAAGGCCCCTGAGCCAGCTTTCCGAACCACACCAACTCTCAGCTTCATCATGCACCCCAATGTCGGTATGCAGGGCAAGCTGGAGACAGCAAGCCTGCCTCATTAAAGCACGCTTGTTTGAGTCACTGTGTTACCCACACAGTCTGACTGACCCAGGCTGTTTCCGCCTCAGCCCCAGATCTGCCATCTTCCTTCTGCTGTATCTCAGTGACCCCAAACTTATTATCGCACAGAACCGTGGACCACCATCATGTCTGGCTTCCATCAAAGCCAGTGATGAGTGGAATGAACATACTCTATCTGCATGTTTGTGTCAGGCTGCTGATGTACCAACTGATATTGAATTACAGTTTCAATGGATAAAGATAGTTGATAGTGAAATGCAGATGGTGAATCACCAGTGTTGAGGGGACATTTGCTCCTTTTTCTAAGGTGTTCTAAGGACCGTCATCAGGAGGAGCATCAACTGTCTCCCAAATAGTTAGATTAAGGGAGACCTTTGAGCTTTGATATTGGTGGAACTAGAATTAGTTTTATTTAATTTCTCCAGCATCATCTCTTTTAAACGCATGCTGACTGTTTTGGAAATTGGAAATAAAACCTTTTATTTGAATTTGAAGAAGTTGACTTGAGTTAGCATGACTTTTATGTGGCTGGTTAAAATCAAGCTATTCCTCCTGCCAACAAATGTGGCAAATCTAAAAGGAGGAGGTTTGGACACCTTAAAAATGGTCTGGTGTTCTAAATGCAGGTAGTGAGTGAAGGAGGTAGTCCCTCTTTCATTCCCTGGCTCTGACACGTGTTCCCACTGCCTCTCTTGCATCAGATTTCGCAATCAAATTGTTGAGAAGTGTGTCAGACCAGCCTGCTGACTGAGTGAAGAACCAGTTACCAAAATAGAAACTGAGTTTTCCTCTAGTTTTGCTATCCTGGGTGAAAAGTGGTCAGTCTTACACAGGTGCAGCACAGTTACACTAGGGACCTAATGGTTTTTGGGGCAGCTAAAACCAAGGACCATGAAAGCATCAGGACCACATCCAAAAGCAGAAGCTTCAGAGCTGCCCAACCCCCAGAACTTTGTTCAGACCATCAAGATACATTAAGTTTCCTAGTTTAATGGCAGGAACAGTTTTTTAAAGATCATTTATGTTCACATTTTAAAGAAATGGAAGATTTTTCTTGTGGGGTAATATTCCTCTTAACTAGCACAAAATTTACCAGAGGGCCAGAATAAATCTCTTTCAAAAACACACAAACATTGACATTTATTTATCCAGCAGACCATAGTCAGAGCCATGCTGTTATATTCACACAAGTAGATAATTCTTAAAACTCATATAATACACTCAACTGCAACGCTTTTCTTTTTTCTTTTTTTTTTTTTTTTTACCAATGTTTGGTGCACAAATGCAACACATGCTAGAAAGTAGTTCCAAGAATGAAAAAAGAAAGTCCTGGAAATGAACCAGTACCAGTCCCATAACAGAGGTATGAGGCCCATGTGGAAAGGGCCATCTCTACTAATCAACCTGGCTTTTCTTCATTAGCTTTGGTCCCATTCACAGGAGCCAGCAATGCATTGTCAGTATAGTCCATCAGTGGCTGTTTCCATGCAAACTAATTTAATTTCCATTTCACATTTCTATACACATTGTTTGTTATAACAGGCCCTGAACATCATCTCTTTTTCAGGCTCTACACTGAAGTTTTGATTGGGCTGTGATTGTCTAGTGAGAGAGGTCCTGCTCCAGAGATACCCCTCCCAGCTGCAAACTGGGATTGGGAATTGGGAGTGCTCAGCTCAGGCCAAAGTACCATGAACCCCAAGCTTTGGGTCCAACAATTTATAGAAACATGAGAAATCACTGCTGTGTGCTTCTCCACCTCTTTGCATTTAGGTCTAACTTGACTCTCACCAAAGTCAGTACGGTTTAGAAGTCAATTTCAGTGGGATCCTTCCTGAATCTTGCCTGGTCATTGCTGGGATGAAGTGCAGAAATACTGAAGCAAAGCCTTACATGACAAACACGAAGATGTGAAGGAAGAGAAGAAAAAGAGCCCTGGCCCTCTTTGCTTCACATCCTAGATGTTCCCATGTGTTCCATATAGCTCTCCAGCATTTGCTTATTCTGATGTGACCCTGCACACCTGAGCAAGCAGTATGACAACCAACACCCTTTGCATACATGTCATTTTGATGCAGGAGCTGGTGTACACCTATCACTAACAGCCTCTTATAGTGGGAAAGAGTGGAGGGAAAATGAAACCTTGAGCCAATCCTTTTCAGTGTCTGCCACGCAAATTGGCATTTCATATAGATGTTAAGCAAAAGGTGTCCCTCTGTCAACTGCATCACTGCAAATACTGTTCAGGGAACTCTAATGGTCCCTGTAGGCTCTCATGACTTCCCAGCCACCACAGAAATCACAGCAAGTGAAAAGGTGGACAAGATATGATTTTGCCCTCATTTCTTCCATATTTTTTCCATATTTCTTGGAGCCACCTCATTGCTGTTCTTCGTCAGCGCTGTGATGTCCAAGTAACTTACTATTATTTTTCAAATTACTGGATTCACTCTGCAACAAATATGCTTATTTTCTATATTTACTCTAAATGCATTATTCCAAGAAAGAATTTTCTATGATTTCACTGCTAAATTACAGATACCAGAGTAGAGAAATTTTGGGTTGTATTTCTTTCAGCATGTAGGTAGCTTTTAGACAGCCATTTCAAAGTTTTCTTGGAAAGAAATGAAATTTTCTAATGCGTGCTTGTTATTTCAGAGTTGATGGAATATGTGTTCCCTGACAACTTAGATATTTTGGAGTATCCCATCCAAGAAAAAATTTAGGAACTTTTTATAGTCATAGATTTCCTTAGGGTATTATAGTTATTGAGCTTCTATTTACTCTGTGCAGCATGGGAAAGGATTTGTATAAAGTTTGTACAAGTTGAATCAGTTTTAAAACATATAAAATAGGTTCATATTAGCAACTAGTTATGAACTATGAAGCCAACGATTAAAGCTTATGTATGAGATTAAGAATGGAAATGGATATGAGTCACAAGCTCTTATGATATGGAGAAGGACAGCAATCATTTAGATGAGACACCTCTTGGGTGGATCAAAAAATTCCCATTAGCTTTAATTTGGCACTGACCCAACCAATTTAAAATATATTTTGTTCTCATATGATTCTGCGGTTTAACAAATTCTGCTTCTATTCCATTTTAAGATTATTAAAAAACCCCACTCAAATGATTTCTCTACTACAGCAGTGCAAATGACATTGATGCAACTTTCACAGCTGAAAGGAAAATAGGACCCATTAGCTTAATATTCAAATGGTTTTCAAAGTTTTATTAGACAATTTGAAGTTTTTGCTGTACTTATTCAGGAAGTTTTTATGTGGTCCATCTCCTGAACAACAGTACATACTAGAATGGTCTTTGATAACAACTGTATTGACTCAACCTTTCAAAATAAACTTTTCTATCTATCTGGTATGACATGAAAAATGTTGTTCTACTTAATAGATAGTAGTCTTCATCCACATGTCCTGTATGAAAGACTTTTGGAGCAGTACCCTCATTTCTTTCTGTGCATTTTTAATATGGTTTCTTTTACCAGCCAGGACATAAAGTAACTGTCATTGTCAGGAACTTCTTTCATTTTGCCTTCCAAAGCATAGCATAATAGCTATGCACTTTCTGCCTCTTACCATCCAGTGAGCGGCTGTCCCAATTACCAGTAGTTTTAGTGCTGACTTTGCTGGGTGCAGGACCGAGCCCATGGTGGGCATTACTGTGTATATGGCTCATTACCTCTGCACTTTGGCTTTGCCCTCACTGAGGGGGATCCTCAGGAGGGGACTGCATGGTTGCAGTGTGGGACAGCTGTTACTTGCCACAGGGCTGCAGACATAGGGTGGTATCATCCGTGATCACAAAACCTGCTATTGCCATCCAAGCACTTGTTCTCCCACAGCCATGGGCATGACTACAACCGCAGCAGAGCCACAAACCTTCCAGTGAAGGTCCTTACTGCAAAGCTGCTCTGCCAAAACTGCACAGGAGCCAGTGTTGGATTGCTGGGCAGCAATGCTGCTGGAGGAGGCTGTGCCCTTGCTGGACAGCCAGCATGTTTGGATGGTGCTCAGAGGACATCAAGCATGAGCAGTCAAGTCATGTTGGGAGAGAAAAGTTAGAAATATAAGGACAGGCAGAGAAGTATTTTCCAATTGAACAGTGAAAGAAGACACAAAGAAAATGAGCAGAGGAACAAGACCTGGTTTCAGCTGCAGCCTCATCTCACCAGTCTGTTGGAATGATGCTTTTCCTGAGCCACTGCAATAGAGGATCAGGCTGTCTGGGTTGAACACACTGGTATTGACATTTTCAACTAATGCATTAACAGTGGTGGCACAACACAAGAAAGCTTGCAGCCTCACACTGGTGATGCAGTGAAAACAGCAGTGAGTTCAGTGGCAACAGGAGCCTCATTCCTGAGTTTTGGTCAGGGAACTGGTGGCACGGAGACAAGTGATGCTTTAGCACCCTATGGCCAGCTTTCTGGGAGGACCTGAGGCAGGGTTAGGCTATGACCCTGCAGGCAGCTGCAAAGCTATTAACTTCTGAATTAAAATGGTGGGCAGGTCCTTCAGGAGCAGACAGAAGGTTATGGGGTGCAGCATTACAGGAGGAGAAAGCTGTGAGTAAAAAAAGAGAGACAGTAGAGAGGAGACAGCAAAAAAGTGCTTCAGCAGCAGGAAAAAGGACCCTGTTCCTCAAAAACATGGGGTGGTGGCTGAAAGAGACATAGGTCATGGCATTTTCCCAGAAACAGTATAATTTTACAGAAACCGCTATGTAAACCCGATGGAGACCTAGCAGGGATCCAGAGAGTGCTGCAGCTTGTCAGAATCAGCCCCAAGGGAGGGTGCAGTATCAGCCATAGTTAGCTACTTGGGCATATGTCCGCACAATGGAAAAAAAGGTCTTTTTACCATCAGATTCCTCTTCAGGTCAAATAACCTAATTTGAAACGACCTTTAGCAGCAAATGCAGAGGCAGTTTAACACAACATTGGCTCACCAGGATGTCTTTCTCTTGTCTTACAGCCTCTCCAGGTTGACACACAGGAAGAGGAAAGAAATTCAGGGTACGAGTTTCTGGGAGATGTTCTCCGCTCCTTCTTTTTCCTCCATTTTATAATCCCTATGTGACATGTTTCAGTATTTTCAGCTATACATTCTTAAGACAGATTCTATGGGAAATCTGCATAACCAGAGGACACATTCCCTTTTCCATTCTTCAAAGTTAGAAACAAACAAACAAACCTGGAAACTATTTCATTGTGGAGAAACAGACACAATGAAGTAAATTACTTTTACAGCATCTTCTTAAAGTGTTAAATTATTAACAGGAACAGAAATTGGAAAGTAGCACCTTTAAAAAAAAAGGCTTTGGTATGTTAAAATAAAGGGAACTATAATTTTCAGAGCTGTGTACAGTACAGTATGTACAAAAAAGGAATAGTTCTCTCCATTAATTTTTAAATCATTCTCCTTCTTTAGTCAAGGTGCTATTTTTCAGGCTGTATCCTTTGTATGGATGCTATAATGTTGCCTACTGAGCAGAAGAAAGAGATGAGAAAAGAGAGAAATAAAGCCAGTAGGGGCCAAATCATGCTCCCACAAAATTAATGGAAGATTGTTCCATTGTCTTCAATGGAAGAAAAACATTGAAACACAAAATCTAGTAATTTTACCTTCTGTAAATGTTGAGAAAACTAAGCATGTCACATGGTTTTGGGATGGGAGGCTGCTTGCTCATATGTCTGTATTCCTGTAATAATTTTTCTTTCATTTAAAGAGTATTTCAAGATAGTAGATAGTAATATGATCATTTCCCCTTCTGTCTGTAATGGTATAGCCTGGTCAAAAGAGAATTGACATAGCAAATTCCAGGCAAATCCTGAAGTTCCTGAATTCAAGCTCTCTGGAGTCATATGAGTGAGAAAAAAGTGTTTTACCAATTAGAAAGGTTCTGTAAATAAACATTTTTTTATTTGCACTGAAATAGCTTAATCTGTTAATGCTAAACCTTTAAGGATCTAGTTCTAAACAGAAAATAAATAAAAGTAAGTTACTCCTCCATTTTTTATCAAAAATGCTAACGGTTGAAAAGCACACATCTGAATGTATATGCAAAATGGGAGGCAGCAGGGATCTTTTAATTTACTCTGGTGGCCTTTCTAGCAAGTATCACACTGAAACCATGAAGTCCCAATGCCTAGAAAACTCCTCTGCCACATGTAACTTTAAATATATGAGTCGTCCCAGTGGCTTAGAGGGGATCATTTTACACCTGAAGCTCAGCTGGATGTGACTGTGTCACGGCTTTTTCTGCCTAGAGTTGCAGCAGAGGCACAGTTGCCGTGAGGACTGCTCAGTGCAGCTCCCTTTTCTCCCAGCCCAGGCCCTCTCTGGCTGGGCTGTGGGTCTCTGCAAAAGCACCATGCACACATATCTCATGCCAGGGTTTTAATCCAAGCAAGTTAGAGAGAGGCTACTGAGAGAATGAGCTTTGATTCATAGTTAAATTCTGACAACAAAAGAAATTGACCCAGTTATATTTAAAAACCATCAGTGCTACAGCGGACATTGAAGCAGCTGGTAGTGAAACTCTCAATGATTAGGAAGAATCAGGAAAAGTCAAAATAAATAAGATTATAATTACACTATATCAACCGAACATGAAATGATCAAATTTTGCAACTCAGTTGCAAAATCCAGGCAAAAGTGGTGACCCACATTTGCAAATAATTCTGTAAACTGGAGTGATTATTTTTTCCCCCTCAGTCAGCATTCTTTATGTAAGGAGACTCAAAAGATATTCAAATTACACACACAAGCTGGGCAAACCTGAGATAAGGTAAGGTCATAAAATACATGAGCAAGCAACAGCTGTAGCAGAAAAATAGTGATTGGCACCACTGGCATTCAAGTGGCTCTTCAGCTTTAAATTAGAGAGAGGTGCAAAATTCAAATTTGTTAACCATGAATGCCTTTGATCATCGAGTGAGCATCCTACATGAGAGGAATATTTAGAGCTGTGTCCCACTTAAAGCTCCTTAGCAGACATCCCTTGGAGAGAGGGAATCTCCTTTATGCTTGAAGAAACAACAAACAGTCTGCGTAAGTTTTTAAAAGCTTGTTTGAATATAGAACATAATTTGATTCTGCTTTGTTACTCCTAAAAACATTTGGAAAGGCTAATATTATTCTTCTATATGTGTCAGGCAACAAGTCCTATAATTCCAGCAGAAATCTCTGGCAAGTATAGAGGGAGAGCTGAGTGTCTTGTAGGATCCATGAATATTCTATGGATGGCCAAGTAATCAGCCTCCAAATGAAGCTGCTTGTCAGATCAGAACAGTCAGAGCTGATTAAATCATGCTTGGTTTATTGGCATTGTCTCAGCATCCAACAGATTAAAGAAGAAACTGGTTTAATAGGACATGTGAACAAGATTTGACATATTTTTTTTAAACTGATAAAACTGGATGTTTGCAAATAGAGTGTGATTAACCAGACCTGACTGTATTTGACAAACATAATGGTATTTTAGGATTTTTAACAAGGTTCTCAGGGCTTTCAATGTTTTATTTGATGGTCACTTATCTGTGGTGAAGTTCCACTGAAGGTGATGGCAATGTCCTTCCTGGGCAGGAGTTTGCCCCTAATCTGCAAACAATCTGGACCAAATATAATTACCAATAAAGTCAGTCATGTATGTCAGTGTATATGTCTAAGTTATCTTCAGAATCACAGACCTCGTGAACACAATAGCAAGCATAAACGTTAACAAGCTTTGGGAGCAGAATACGTTTGGCAATATCTCCTCAATGTCAGGCAGAAGCTCCCTGGGATGGCAGTGTCTTCTTCACTGCCCCTGTTTGTCCTTCTCAGAACTGCCCCATCTCTGCATGGGCGTTTTCATCAACCCAGGAATGTCTGGCACAAATACATCTCATGAAGAAAGATAGGAAGTTACTGAACAGAGAAGAGACAAGGTTTTAAACAAAATCCAGCAATGTAACAATCTGGAAATAAAACCCCAAAGTTTGCACAAGCGTGATACCCTCTGTTTGAGTTATGAGTAATGGTTCCTTGTCCACAGGACCAAGATATTTAAGAAGCTTGCTCCTCCAAATGTTTGTATCTGAACACTTTCTAGATAGTTTAATGGGCTACATGTGGGAGACAAATCTTATCTCCGGATTACAGACTGAATTCAACCTAGGCCCACTAACTGACAGCGTCTGAAAACACAGTGAGAGCATAAGGTAGCACATGGCATATGAAAAAGAAGGTGCCAACAATTTAACTGCAGTGCTGCGGTAGGTCTAAAGATGGAATACGAACACGTTTGAAGGGAGAAGTTGTATCTTTTCTTAAGCAAGTTGATGGAGTTGTATAAAGTGGGTGAGTTTTAGAGCTTTCCATTCCTTCACCTGGTCTGACCAAGCAGTAATAAACGCCAAGCCAAAACAGGTCAGAGGCAAAGAGGCAGTGATTCAGTCTGAAAGAGACGCTAGCCTAAGTTTAACTAAATCACCTTCATTTCCCATCTTCTCCTAAACCTCCTGTGCTCTTCAGATGCAAATAATGTATTTTGTTCTCTGCTCTTGGGAACCACCATGTCTCTCTGCCCTGGCTAACAGCCAGTTTCTTCTCTCCTCTCAGTACCTTCTCCTATTTTATCCATTCCTCCCCCTCTGCACCTGTCCAGCAGACTCGCCTACAAGTTCTCCCTGGGTGAAAGAAGAGTGGAGGAAGACAGCACTAACCAACCTGTTGCTTGTTTTCACAAAACTTTTAAAGACTTCATGTCTGAGGCCTTTTCCTTCCAGCCGGGTGAGGTGGAAAATGGTCAATGAGTCAGGAAGTTACTGAGAAAGAGAAGAGAGAGATACACACCCAGAGCAGGCCCCTAGATCACACAAGACTCAATTCCTTAGGCAACCCTGCTAAAAATGTGCAATGCTTACTGTTTTTTTCTGATCAAGCATTTCATATTCATCTTGTCTAGCATTCATTGTAATTATTGCAGCACAGCTGCAGCTGCTGCATCCACTAGCTGCCTGAAGACCTGGAGTTTGCCTTTTTCTTTTTTACACTGCTCTCATATATGTAATAGCTAATAACAAGCAACACTACATGAGCCTCTGACTAAGCATGTCAAAGACTTTATGGCTGTATCTTGGACTTCTCTTAAATGACATTTGCCAAGGATACACTGAACTGACTTAACTGGTGCAAACCTCTGCACAGGCACTGCAACTCATATCATGTACTCCTGTTTAGGGTAGATATAAGAAGAAATTAGGATACGTTCTCACAAATCTGCATAGAACAGTTGTAAATACCACCCTCCAGTTGTTTGTTATACTCCCCTGCAGTGTAAGGACTACATCCCTCAGCTGAAGTAGGTGCTGAACTGAAACAAGAGCTTCCATACAGAGGGACATTCCACCAGCTGAAATACCACATTTTAAAGACATTATTATTTATGTTGTTATAAGGTTGTAGGTGGACAAGACTTCATGCGTGCATCAGCAAAACCTGAACTATTAATGTTTAGAAGCTCTCCACATATGCCAAGCCCAGCTAATGCCATTTAAATGTATTCTTGCTGGCTGGTGAGGGACAGCTTTGTGAATTGAACAGTCCTTTAGTATTGCTTTTCTCAGGGGCTTTATGTAGCATAGTGTTATTCTGCACTGTCTTTCACACAAATTACATAATCTTTAATTTGTTTACCTTCTTTGCCCTGTGGATACTGGCAGATCCCCATGTAGTCCTTTATTGCCACTCAAAACCTTGATGGCTCATGCTCCTGCCCTGGCAGGAGCCAGTCACTTGGCTGCCCCAGCTGGGAGACCTGCAAAGCCTGACCCATTGCTTCTCTATGCCAAGGAGCTCCATACCCCCTTGGAGAAGAAGAGCCCCTTCTCTTCCATCTCATTGCCTCAGGGAAACTGCAAGTGAACGGCTCAGTGAACCTCCGGAAGAAGCTCTTAGAAGCCCAGTCTGCAAAACAGAAGGAAGGAGTCATGTCTGAAGTCCAGCTGCCCACTACACAGGCTGTTTGGGGGGATTTGCAAGGAAGCTAGCTGTTGTCCCAAGGAAAAGGATACCAGAGCATCCTTTTTGTCCTTGGTCCCTTCTACAGTTGGAGATTTGAGGTATGTCTGTAAAGCTTTTGTTCAGCTAGAGAGGTGGGGTGTAGACTGACAGTGTGCTATGGGATAGACTTCCCTTTATTATGGTACAGAAGGATATGGACATGTGGAGGGTCCCAGATATATTTTGAGGAGGTGACTCTCACCACATTCAGAGCATTGCTGGAACAGGTGAAGCCCCAAATTCAAATGTTACCTGAGAATAAACAGCTCTCTATTTGCTCTTTCCTGACAGGAATCAAATATATGGCAGGGCTGGCTGGCTGGAGATTTAGTGAGATTGTTCTCATGGAAACCAGGTGAAAAAATAGCATAGAAAACAGCTGAAGCGGACACTGGAGGAAACTGAATAATAGTGACAGGTAGATGATAATTACCAGTCAAAATTTAATTGAGATAAACAGCTGTTTTTCCACTACAGTTACTAGGAATGAGTCAAGAAAATATGAAGATCAACCAGGATGCACAACAGTTTTTCTGGCAGAGGTGAAGTGAGACAGTGTTAATGTACCAGGTGCAGACAGGAAAACCAAAACAGAGTGAATAGTCAGGCAAGCTGGGAAGAGCAGAAGAGGGGAGGGAAGCTGGCACTCTGAAGAGGTCTGGGGACAGACAGACAACTGTGGAGAGTATGGGGGACCACAGACAAAAAGAGAGAGTAGCTGGAGAGAACGGGACACAAATAACACCCCACAGACATAAAGGGAACTTGGCAGTGCAGAAAGGTCTGATACAAGGATGAGCAAAGCAGCTTAGGCCACTAAAATCTTTGGAGCTTCAGATGATATCTGAAACCCACCTGGCACAGAGCTTCCATTACAGATTAGTTAGGGTAAGGAGCACCTAACCTACTCTCTTTAAGGTTTACATGCCCTCAGCACTTACCAGAAGTGAGCAATGCATGGCAAGTAGTAAGCACTGAGTGAATGAGGTCTCAGAGTCAACTCCAGAGTCTCTTGCGATGAGAGGTCATGGAATAAAGGAGAGGCCAAGCATGCCAGCATGGAGAAATGGGGACCAGGGTGGGGGAGCTGAAAGGAGACAGGCATACAGAAGGCCAGATAATTCTTGAATAAGTCCACCTACACATAAGCAAACCAGACCCCTGGACGTGGCCTTAGGTATGAAGAGATGGGCTGGCAGTTCATTTGGCAGGGTTGGAATGGAAGATGAGCCTATTTCTATTACAGGATGCCTTTCAGCCCTTCATAATCACTCCGGGTTTGTTTCTGATCTACCCAAGAATAGATCTTCTCAGAGACAGATCACTCATACTCTGTTCCTGCAAGAGGAGAGGTCTGTTGGTGAGGTTAAGAGATGGAGGTGCCTTTGCTGGTGTAGCTCTGCTCTCCAGCAAAATAATTTATTCCAGCAAGGACTTCTTGTGAAGCCCTAACCACCTCTAAGCTACAACTTTTGCTGCCACAGCAATGCCATTTCAAGAAACCAGCTCCCTAACCCACTCGGTGATACCAGCCAGTGTCTGGAGGCAACTGGGGCTTGCGCAATATGTTCACCATGATTCTGGCTTCCCTCAGAGGGAGCAAAATGAAGAGGATGGGCATGTCCCTATCTCCCTGGATGTCTGTAGCAGTTGTGGCAGTCTGTGTTTCTGTCCAGGCTTGCAGGCAAAGAAAAAGAAAGTTGGAACTGAGGGACTCTACAGAAGTACACCATATAGATGGAAAAAGAAGATACCACACATTTCTCTTTCTGTTCATTTATACCCAGGCAGAGCTAACCACAATCTGTCCCCAAGTTATAAAATAATACTAAGGCAAATGTGAATGGCATTTCTTCGCTAATGTGATTAGATTTCAGCCACCTCAGCCCACAGGACAGTACTGTCTACTCTGCAGAATATTAAGTCCAATAACTGGAATCAACAAACAACACCGGAAAAAGTCTTGCTTGAAATAATATATATTAATACAGTAGCATAATGAATAATAAATACTGTTAATATTGCTGTAAATAATGTATCATGCTAGATTTGTGTCATAAATAATACATAAATATGTAATCATCCTTTGAAATAATATAAAATTAGCAATTGTGAAGTGAACTTAACCTATTGTCATGTTTCAGGAGAAAAAGCCTACAAGTTATTTAGAGTCTGAATCACTGTGGCACTGTAATAGCTTAGCCGAAAGTAACGCCAGCAGCACCACATGAGGAAGCAAAGGAGCAGAGAGCTGCCTGTTGCCTCACAAAGCAAATAATAATGCACTTCTCAATTTTATGTTCAGGGCTAAAGGTCAGTTGATCTACTGGGTGTGTCATGTTTTTTTGTTTAAAAAATTTAATTTATTGCTGACTCAAGGCCTTAAGCAAGTTGTTTTCAACAAGTAAGATGGAATAAAGCAACATAGGCAGCCAGCAGATTTAAGAGAATATAAAGATCGTTCCTGTGATAGAGCAACACAGAAATACTCTGGACTGCATTAGGGAGTCATGTTTTGGCTCTATTCCTAGAGTCCTCATAACACTTTTTATCTCCAAGCACCTTACAAACTTGGGCCAATTAATATGCATACAGTCCCTTCAGGGTCAGCCTGCTTTATTGGCTATGGTTTCCAGAGGAAGAAACTGGTATGCAGATTTTTGGGGCAGATTGCTAAAGATTTCTACTCTGCTTTAGAGTGTGTTTGTATAGACTAGTTAGTGATACCATCATATCCATGGCCAGACATTTTGAAGATCAGCATAAAAATGCTTTACACTTTTCTGTAAGTTGTGCCACACATCTCAGGGCTAAATGACAGGGGAGTGCTAATGAGAATAGTCTCTGAATGATTCACTCAAAATTACAGTAAGACATTGGTTACTAGAAGAAAAGTATTTACGCAGTTTAAAGCAACCACGAGTAGCTTTCAAAACTGACCTATGACTTTTCAAAGGCATTTGGGCTCTAAAAATTACAGTTGTGTACCTGGCGGTATTTTCACAAGTATGTAAGCTAGGAAGGTAGCTAATTCCTATCCCTCAAGCACAGCTGTTAATTGTGCAACGTACCTGTGAGCAACTCAGCAGCTAACCTTCTGAAAATGCCACTTGTCATCAAAAGCTGGGTCTAAAACACATGCTACTCTTAAAAGAGCAGTGGAGTCTTTGACTTCCAGCTCACCTAAGAAACAAAGGGAATTGTAATCTCCAATATTGCTTCAGGATGTTTACTCTGCAGCCATGGAAATTAGCAATGTCTTTTATAAAATTGTGCAGGCAGTAATAGGGTGACTTCAGAACTGTTACTCACTAAATCCCCTAATGCTAGAACCAGGCAGCACTAGACAGAGACCACTTTAAAACAGATGAAGGAAAACATTCCTCTACACAGTTGGCAGTGGGATTTGTTGCTACACGAGGTGATGGAGGTGGACAGTGTTGGCAGGCCCCACATGGGGTTGGGCAAATTAGTGGATAACAGATCCTTAAAGAGGTGCTAGAAGAGCTGGGCAGGGAGGTACCCTCCAGTGTCCCTACCACCACAGCTCTGGCTGCTGGGGCAGTTTGTGGAAGCATGCACGTAGATACAGGTGTTGGCCAGGCAGGCCACAGCCAGGCTCACCAGCTCTCCCAGTACAGCATCTATGTTTGCACCACAAAAGACAGAATATGGGGAGGGATGAATTGTCTTTTGGACCCAGAAGGACATTTCTTATCATGGTACAAGGGAGGTCAGATGTGGAAACACCAGAATACCCACCTGCAAGAGGGAAGTAGCTATGGTTGGGTATGAGTGATACAGTCCCTCATTCAGTCGGACTGGTGGCATTTGATGCCAAAATCCAGATCAGGAATGTAGCAGTATTGGAGAGGACTGCAGTGTTAGAAAGCAAGCCTCGCTGGCTAAGGAGGGAGCGTGAGCCCTGCCAGGGATGTGGCAACCTCTTGCACTGATGCCAGCTGCTGCAGCAGCTCACCACCCCACAGGTCTGCTGGGAAGCCCTCACCACAAAGCACGGTCTCCATTCCCAGCCCAAATTCCTGTATCTGAGCAGAAAGTGCAGCGCTGCTCTACCCCAGTGGAAGATGCATTTCACCTTACTCATGAAGAGCTTGGCTAGTCCAGATGCAGTCAGCGTTCCCTCTGAAGGGAGCCAGGATCAAACTCTTCCAACCAAAGACTCAGCCTTCGTGAGCTAAAAAGCTTTTGGTTGGCTAGAAGGGAGCCAGCTGTGGTTGGCTGTAATCACCCTTGGCTGCCTGACATCAACCAGTGACCAAATGAAGAGCGTTACTCAGATTTCTTTCTTTGCCTATCTATAGGCCACACTCAATTATAACTGGTGAGTTTTTATGAGGCAAAACCAGGGCCCGAATGTCAAGGTTCAGTGACAATTACACAGTGTGTCAAGGATGTCCCATCCAAAGAAACTCGTAATCTGCAGATTGCTTTCTTGGAAGCTCCTCTTAGGTATGATTCAGGTAGCCATTCTTGCAGGGCAATAAAAGGACTTTTTTCCCTCTGTAACTATTCCAAGTAAGATTTGAAATTGTTGACTGCTGGATTTTGTAATACCTACCTAGTCACTTACTCCAGTGTGCTGGTTTTGGCTGGGGCAGAGCTAATTTTCTTCACAGTAGCTAGTATGGGGCTGTGTCTTGCATTTGTACTGAAAACACTGTTGATAATACAAGGGTGTTTCAGTTACTGCTGAGCAGTGCTTGCACAGAGTCAAAGCCTTCTCTGCTCCTCACCCCACCCCACCAGCGAGCAGACTGGGGGTGCACAAGAAGCCGGAAGGGGAGGGGGCACAGCCAGGACAGCTGACCCCAACTGACCAAAGGGGTATTCCATACCATACAAAGTCATGCTCAGCAANCAATTTTTATTAGTAGTAGTAGTAGTATATTTTATGTTATTATATTATATTTCAATTATTAAACTGTTCTTATCTCAACCCCTGAGTTTTCTCACTTTTACCTTTCCAATTCTCTTCTCCCCTCCTGCTTTGGGGGGCCTTTCTGAGCATCTGTGGTGCTTTGTTTCAGGCTAGGGTTAAACCATGACAATCCTTTTTGGTGCCCAACACGGAGCTCAAAGGGTTTGACATAATAACAGACTGACTGGAGCATATTAGAAGGGATTTATAACTGTGAACAGTTGCAGTTCATGATATTGAGTCATCTGTTCTTTATATTAGTCTATCTGATCTACGCCACTCTCTTTTTTTTGCTCTACATGTTAAAGATGGGTGTTGGCTTTTGCAGTTTGCTGTACTCTGCAGCCATCAGTGATATTTTGCCTGGGAGGTATGTTATTGGAACACTGACCCTGAGTGTAATCTGGTGTTTGGGCTCTGTGGTGAAGCCATTACTGTACTTCAGGTGGCATCTCATGGAGACAATTAACAATGATACTCCCTCCTCTGAGAGGGCTTTTGTGGAGGAAATACAGAATGGCACCTTCGCTACTGTCTTCTTTGATGTTTTCTCCCTCATTACAATAACTTCTCAGTATCTTGGACATCCTTGTGTAGTCAGAATACTTCTATTGGTATTTCTTATGAATATTACTTTGGTTTTGCCTAAGGTTAACAAGCAATTTAGGAATATGGGACAGGCTCCACGAGAGTATGGTCATGGGTGGCACAGCATGTAGGATAATATGGGAAGGTATCTAGAGAATTTGTCACCTCCAATGGTCTGGAACTTCACTTCTGAACAACTACAGGATCCTGATGAAGTGATAGAATGTTTGGAAAAAAAAAAGAAAGCCATGGCTATTCTAAAGCGGCACGACTTACTGCACTGTACTGGGCCCTGGCCAGCATCTACCGAACACTGCTCAGTAATTTGCAGCACCCTCAGGGAGAAAAGAGGGAAAACAAACCAACAGACACTGTGGCTAAAACAGGCACTGTATCAGTCACTCCTATAACTAAAAAGAAACAATGGAAGCAGAAGTCAGCTCGTTTAGTAAAGGATGAAGAAGCTTCTCCTAAGAGGGAGCAGAAGAATCAGAAAAGGCAGCCTGTTCTGCAGGAGGGCAGTTACAGGAACTGGAGGAGGAAGAGACTGAAATAATAAATGAGACAGAAACCACCCAATCCCTATCCCCAAGTGAGCTGCAAGACACGCAAAAACATTTCAGCCCTCAACCACATGAGCTAATTCTCAGCTGGTTACTTTGATGCCAGGGGCCAGCAGTGAGGAATAGGACGGTAAGGAAGCCCAGCAGCTAGGATCCCTTCCTAGGGAAAAGGTCATTGACAAAGGGATTGCAAAAAAGGCAGGAGTCCTCACCCTTGGCAGTGACTCCTGTCAAGTGTGAAGGACAAGTATCCCTTCAAGGAAGAACTTGCAAATTATTGAAGCAAACGGACCACCATTGAGGGAGGTATCCAGTATCTGGGGGAATGAGCCATGCTGGAGGTGATCTATAATAACCTGGATGCCGACCAGGCATCTAAAGACCTGGATGAAATCTGGCGCACGCAGTCTGTGTGGTGAAAGTTTGTACAAAATGCACCAACGTCATACACTCACACCCTGGTCATAATGAGCTCAACAGACACAGAGGCACCAACTATAGATGAACTGCCATGAAGGTAATCTCGCTTCCTTCATGTGAGCCTCTGTCTCTGTTGTGAATAGACTGACACAAAAAGTGTCCGAGCAGGCCAAAAAAGGTAGGTCTTCCTCACGCACTCCAGCCAAGGCCTCAGCTATTAAGGGTCAGCCTTGTTCTGTTCAAGGGAGAGAGAACCAGTGGCACACACCACGTGCCACCCTGTGGTTCTTTCTGTGTGACCAGGGGGAGGACTTGAGGAAGTGGGTTGGTGAACCCACCTGGAGACCAGAAGCTCAGGTACAAGCGCTGCAGGATAAAACAACAGCCAAAAGGCATCCATCCAGGAAAATTACTGCTTCAGTGTCTGTTGGGCAGAGTAGAAGGGCTGATCATACTTTTGAGCCTGATGAAGGGACCTCTGTTTTGCAGTTACAAAAATCAAGGAGTGAAGGAAGAGGGGACGGAGGAAAGGGACAATCAGGTTTACTGGACTGTGTGGATTCGATGGCCTGGCTTATCAGCCCCATGGGAGCATAAAGCTCGAGTGGACACCAGTGCATGGTGTGCTCTAATACCATCAGATTAGAAAGGGGCAGAATCCATCTGTTTCTCTGGACTGATGGCAGGATCCCAAGAACTGTCTGTTTTGGAGGATGAGGTACGAGCTACTGGGAATGAGTGCAAAAGCATTCTATTGTCACTCGTCCAGAGGTTCCACGTGTCCTTGGCATAGACTTCCTCAGGAGAGGGTACTTCAAAGACCCAAAAGGGTACCGATGGGTTCTTAGTACAGCTGCCTTGAGTATGGAGAAGATTAAACAGCTGACTAGCTTGCCTGGTCTCTCAGAGGACCTGTCTGTGGTGGGGTTGCTGTGGATTAAGGAACTGCAGGTGCCAATTGCTACCATGACAGTGCACCAGTGACAATATCGCACTAGCTAGAATTCCGTGGTTCCATCCATAAGCTGATCCAGCGACTGGAGAGTCAAGGAGTGATCAGTAAGACGTACTCACCCTTTCACAGTCCCATATTGCCAGTGCAAATATCTAATAGAGCATGGAGGCTAACAGTGGACTATCAAGGCCTGAAAGAAGTCACGCCACGGCTGAGTGCTGCTGTATCAGACATGCTAGAACTCCAATATGATCTTGAGTGAAAGGCTGCCAAACGGTATGCAACAATTGATATTGCTAACGCATTTTTCTAGATCCCTTCAGCAGCAGAGTGCAGGCCACAGTTTGCTTGCACGTGAACGGGTATCCCGTATACCTGGAATCGACTGCCCCAGGGGTGGAAACACAGCCCTACCATTTGTTGTCGATTGATACAGACTGCACTGGAACAGGGTGGAGCTCCCGAACACCTGTAGTATATTGATGACATCATTGCATGGGCAACACAGCAGAGGAAGTGTTTGAGAAGGGAAGAAGAATAATCCAGGTGCTCTTGAAAGCTGTTTTTTCTATGAAACAAAGTAATGTCAAAGGACCTGCACAGAAAATCCAGGTTTTAGGAATAAAATGGCAAGATGGGCGTCGTCATATCCCGATGGGTGTGGCCAATAAAATAACAGCTATGTCTCCACCTACTAACAAAAGTTCCTTTTTGTTAGTAGCTTTCTTGGGTGTTGTGGGTTTTTGGAGAATGCATATTCCAGGTTACAGTCTGATCGTAAGCCCTCTCTATTAAGTGACCCAGAAGAATGACTTTGGATGGAGCCCTGCGTAGCAGCAAGCCTTTGAACAAATTAAAGGGGAGATAATTTGTGCAGTAGCTCTTGGGCCAGTCCAGGCAGGACAAGATGTGAAAAATGTGCTTTACACCACAGCTGAGGACCATGGTCCCACCTGGAGCCTCTGGCTGAAAACGCCTGGGGAGACTCGAGGTTGACCTCTAGGGTTTTGGAGCTGGGGATATAGGGGATCTGAAGCTCTTTGCACTCCAACTGAAAAAGAAATATTAGCAGCATATGAAGGAATTCGAGCTGCCTCAGAAGTAGGGGGTGCTGAAGCACAGCTCCTCCTGGCACCTCGATTGCTTGTGCTGGGCTGGATGTTCAAAGGGAGGGTCCCCTCTACGCATCATGCAACTGATGCTACATGGAGTAAGTGGGTCGCACTGATCACCCAACGGGCTCAAATGGGAAACCCCAGTCGCCCAGGAGTCCTGGAAGTGATCATGGACTGGCCAGGGGGCCAAAACTTCAGTGTCGCCAGAGGAGGTGACACGTGCTGAAGAGGCCCCTCTGTATAATACATTACCATAAAATGAAAAGCAATATGCCCTGTTTACAGACAGATCCTGTCATATTGTGGGGAATGTGGAAGGTGGAAAGCTGCTGTGTGGCATCCTAGATGTCAAGTCACAGAAACTGCTGAAGGACAAAGTGAATCAAGTCAGTCTGCAGAGGTGAAAGCCATCCAGCTGGCTTTTGATATTGCTGAACGAGAAAAATGGCCAGTATTTATCTCTATACTGACTCATGGGTGGTGGTAAATGCTCTGTGGGGGTGGTGGCAGCAATGGAAGCATAGCAAGTAGCAGCGCAGAGGTAAACTCACCTGGGCTGCCGCATTGTGGCAAGATATTGCTGTCTGGGTAGAGAACCTGGTTGTAAAAGTATGTCATGTAGATGCTTACATACCCAAGAGTTGCACCACTGAAGCACATTGAAACAACCAGCAGGTGGACCAGGCTGCTAGAACTGAAGTGGCCTGGGTGGATCTGGATTGGGAACATAAGGCTGAGCTCTTTATAGCTCGATGGGCCCATGACACATCAGGACATTTAGGAAGGGATGCAACATACAAAGGGGCTCATGACTGGGGGTGGACTTGACTATTGATGCCATTGTGCGGGTTATTCATGAATGTCAAATGTGCACCAGAAATCAAACAAGCCAAGTGGCTAACGGCTTTGTTGTATAGAGGACGATGGCTGAAATATCACTATGGGCAAGCCTGGCAGACTGATTCTGTCACACTACCACGAACCCGCCACAGCAAGTACCATGTGGTACCATGCCCCTGCCTGGAATAGTACCTTGGGCCTTGAAAAACAAGTTTTATGGTGACACGGCACCCCTGAAAGAACTGAATCAGACAACAGGGCTCATTTCCAAAACAACCTCCTAGACACCTGGGCCAAGGAGCATGGCATTGAATGGGTGTATCCCATCCCCTTCATGCACCAGCCTCTGGGAAAAGCAAATGATACACTGGACTGGTAAAAACTATACTGAGAGCAATGGGTGCTGGGACGTCCAAGCATTGGGCTACACAGTTAGCAGAAGCCACTTGGCTAGTTAACACTAGAGGTCTGCCAGATAGCCTGGCCTTGCCCAGTCAAAACCTCTGTGCACTGTAGAAGGAGATGAGATCCTCACAGTGCATATAAGGAACTTGTGGGGAAAAACAGTCTGGGTTATTCCTTCCCCAGGAGACAATAAAAATATTTGTGGGATTGTTTTTGCTCAAGGACCTGGGTGCACTTGGTGGGTAATGCAGAAGGCTGGGGGAGTCCAATGTGTACCTCAAGGTGATTTAATCCTGGGTGAAAATAATCTATGATTTGAGTTGCATGTTATGGGAATTACTATAGCAGGAAGGCCTTGTTGCTAGTGAGGCAAAGGGACCAGGCATAGAGATTGTGATGGAAGTACCTTTAAATTGTTGTCACCCATGATTTTGAGTTGGATGTCATGGGAATTACTAGAGCAGAAACCACCTGAACCAATGGAGGACCGGCCTTACAAGAAGCAGTGCAAGTGCAGCAGTAACCCAACCTGAGCTGGTTTGGTGCCCGACGACTCCATGCAACACACCACCTCTCCTGTCCGGGGTGACCACCATAAGAGATGGAGTCCAAAGTCATGGGCTAAGTGAACTTAATGGACATTTTGTGGACAATCTGTGGACATTTTGTGGGCATTTATGGACATTTCACAGACATTTCATAGGTGTAGTCCATAGATTAAGGCAATGATATCTGTGTATTATACTGAAGGATAGGAAGGGTGGTGGTGCATAATAAAAATGTATTGGATAGTGTGAGACCTGAGCATGACGTAAATGGTATGGAATGAGGGGTGGAGAATGTCCTGGGTCTGGCTGGGACAAAGTTAATTTTCTTCACAATAGCTAGTATAGGGCTGTGTCTTGCATTTGTACTGAAAACACTGTTGATAATACAAGGGTGTTTCAGTTACTGCTGAGCAGTGCTTGCACAGAGTCAAAGCCTTCTCTGCTCCTCACCCCACCCCACCAGCGAGCAGACTGGGGGTGCACAAGAAGCCGGAAGGGGAGGGGGCACAGCCAGGACAGCTGACCCCAACTGACCAAAGGGGTATTCCATACCATACAAAGTCATGCTCAGCAATAAAACTAGGGGGAAGGTTGGCCGTGGGGGGCCACTTCTTGTGGCCTGGCTGGGCACTGGTTGGTTGGTGGTGAGCAATTGTTTTCATTTGCATCACTTGTCTTTCCTCGGTTTTATTTCTCTCTTTGTTATTTTCCTTTTCATTACAAATTTTATTATTATTGTTATTGTTGTTGCTGTTATTATTATAATAATATTTTATTTTATTTCAGTTATTAAACTGTTCTTATCTCAACCCCTGAGTTTTCTCACTTTTACCTTTCCAATTCTCTTCCCCCCATCCTGCTTTGGTGGGGAGTGAGCGAGCATCTGTGTGGTGCTTAGTTGCCAGCTGGCGCTAAACAACAAAATCCAGAAAGCAGGAAAAAACAAATAATTTGCCCTTCTCTCATTCTAGAAAAATCCAACAGGCAGAAACCTGGTGGGGGGTGAAGGGCTAAGTATTGCAGTATGACATTCATCAAAGGCTAGCCTGGCTGTTGGCTGCTCAGAGACAGTGACAGGAGTCCCAGCAAATTGTCCTGACAAATTATGTACTTCTGGAGGTCAGGAGTGCTTGTAGAGTTGGGGAAGAAGCAACAGAGAAAGAACCTTCAGCCAAAAATTTCTCCAGCATGATCTTGAGAGAGGGAATTAGGCACAGAGTTTTGCAGAGAGATGCCAGAAGAAATGAAGTTTGTAAACTGAGTGGTCAAACCTTGAGAAATGTGAACTAGCTCCACCTGAATCAGCTTTGTTAAGTTTGGTAATATTTCCTGAGGGAAACAGTAAGCTGCTGATTCCTGGCAGCTCCAACTCCTTTCTATATCAGATCCTATGCACCATGAAGGAGATCAGATGGGGATTTGTACAGTTGGCATGAGTAAACACACGCTACACCTGGCTTTCTTCCACCACCTGCCACCCAAGAGTGTGATCACTGACACCATCCCCACAAAAAGCAGGGATTGTGGCCCTGGGCTTCCAGTGGGGTTTATTACAGCCAAATATGAGGACGCAGGCATGCTGTAGCCGTCATGCCTTGACAGGTATAGCCATGACTTCCCTGAGGGCTAGCACACACTACAGGCAAGGCCCAGGACTCCTGCTTTTCAGGCTTTCATATTTCAGCAATAAATTAACTCAGCTTCTTAAGGTAAACCCTAGCCTACTAAGTTGGTGAAAGCTTTGCCACTGAATGAACTGGGCTGAGACATCACCTAATGAATACAGATGTTTTGCAAGATAAATCAATAATCTTTTTTCTGAGCTGACGACTTCTGAGTGTATTTTGAAAGGGAATCACCTTTGCAGGGAGAAGGCAAGAAAGGAAGGAAAAGAAAACCTTGATACTTTTTTCATTCAGGTCTCTGTGCAAATTTATAATTAACTCTTAAGTACTCCATTGCAAATAGGTCAGTTGTGAAAAACCTTGGGAGATATATTAAGATCCAGTTCTAATTTTTGCTTTCAGTGATAATTGATCTTTCTCAGTTTTTTAGCTCAGTTCCACTGGGTTCGTAAAAACTTGGGAGCAAAACATTTCAGTATTGTCCTTACACTGCAGTTTTGCTCCTTTGTTAATTTTGGACCACGTCCTACAGTGTAGCAAAATTATTGAACTTGGTTTTGCTTAGGTCTCTAATTCCTGTAGCTCCTCTATTACCATGTGGCAGGGCACCCTATAGGCACAATAAATAAATAATACAATACTGAGAGCTATAACAAATCACAAAATACATTATTAAAAAATTAAAGAATAAATATCCCCCTCTTACTTAAATAGAGATTGATTTTATAATGTGAAATGCTGAGGAGAGCTGCTGGAAAATATATGTGGGCCTGGG
Source organism: Sula dactylatra (assembly GCA_013389905.1). Classification (NCBI taxonomy): domain Eukaryota; kingdom Metazoa; phylum Chordata; class Aves; order Suliformes; family Sulidae; genus Sula; species Sula dactylatra. The sequence goes on from WEKW01017049.1 coordinate 31,569, forward strand.
GACATGGAGAATACACTGTAATGGGAGATTTGCTCCCCCGATTAGAAAAATAAAAACCGCCCAGTGAATGGTTGTATTTGTCAAATGGAGACTGAGGTCCACTGTTTGTTCACAGCCCAGGTAGGATGCAGTGCTTGTTTCAGTCCCCTATTTCAGTAGGATGCTGTGCTTGCATAGTGAAAACTCAAAAAAACACAAGCTGGCATCCAAAGCTTACTCTTTAGGTCTTAAACTGCAAAGCAGAATGCAAGCAGAGGTTTTGGAAATGAGGAGCAGAGGATGACCTCTCTGGGTTGCTGAGATCTCTCAGCGATGCTCCTCAAACCTTGGAAGAGGTCCCTGGTCAGGATGCTGATCTGCCTGAGACATGATGCCCCATGGACCTGGTGGTCCCTGGCCCTGCTGCTTTGCTGCCTCCTGGGCAGAGGTTTGATCACTGCAGGGAACAAGGAGGAGCAAGCAAACCTAAGGTTCACTTGTGTCCCACATCGATCAAACCTCTGCCCAGGTTGCAGCGAGGTGGTGGGAACGTGGAGTGCTGCTGAATGACCAAAAAGTCTTTCTTGTTTCTCGATGGAAGGAGGGAACCCTATGCTCAGTGCTTCATTAAAAGGCTTGCAGCTTGAGTCAAGCCTGAATTTCATTAGGGATGCCCTTTTCTCCTGGCCTCAGGTGCTTTTTTACCTTTCCCCATGAACAGGAGGAGAAGAAGCAGCAGGGAGCTGGCAGTTCACTTCTGCACAGCACAAGGACCTGTGACAGAGCATTACCTTGCTTGACATGGCACTCCTTGCCCTGCACACGCTTCTCTTAGAGTGCAGCATCCCTGCTGTGCATTTCCAGAGCCATGCAAAATTGTTTCAAGTACAGCTGCTTCAATAGTTGAATTTTAAGAAGTAGCACTAGCACCTTACTCTCACACTTTTTTGTCCGTAGACCTGCTTTTCATGGCATTTTACCCACCCATTATCTCTGACCCCTTCCAGTCTGAAAACCTCCAAGGAGGATTTCCAGCCTCCTGGATAGCCTGCTCCCGCATGGCACTCTTCACCTAGCAAAGCAATTTTCTTAATGTCCACTCTGACCTTCCCAAGGTGCAGTTTGTAGGCATTACCGCTTTCTGTATTGTCTTCTATTTCTAAGAAGCGTTTGGCTCTGTCATCTTTTTAAGTCCCCTTTGGGTAGTTGCTGGTGCTTCTTAGATCAACCCTTTGCCCCCTTTTTGTAAGATGGAACACCAGTTCCCTGAGCCTCTCCTTGGTAGTCATGTCCATCCTGGTAGTCTTCCCCTGGATCACATTTCCAAATCCTTCCTGAGCTGGGCTCTATCCTGGGTGAGACCTCACCAGCGCTCAGTAGAAGGGAATAAAGTAATCCCTTGATAAAAAGTACCGCTTCTTCTAATGTAGCTCAACATGCAGCTGGCCTTGTTCACAGCAAGTGTGCCAGGCTAGCTCAGCCTGCAGCCCACTGCAAGTCCCTGGGTCCTCTTTAGCAGGATGGTGACCCAGCCTCTCACTCTCTGGTTGTGCCATGTTTTAGGTTGTCCTGCCTGGTGGCCAAACCCTGCAATTCTCCTGGCTAAGCCTCATGGGGCAGCTGCTGGCTTGAACCTCTGGTGTCTTCTGGATTGACACACTCAGTTGTCTGAATCTCAAGGTGCTTCTGGACTGAAGTGCTGCCATTCCCTGTGTAGGTCGCTCTTCCTCATTTGGTGTCATCTGCAAATTTGCTGAGGGGGAAGGTGCCTTCTGGGTCTCCATCTAGGCCATTGGTGAACATATTTAACAGCTTCAGCCCAGTATCACAGAAATTTGACCATTCTCATCCTGGTTTCAAGAGGCCATATTTTACCCTGTTACCCACATTGGAGGGCTCAGAACAGCAGCACAGCTTCACCATCCCCACCAGTGCCAGGTTTTCCCAAAACATGGCCCTCTATTTCCCTGTTCCCCTCCTGCTCCTACGCAGCTCTCACCCTCTGCACAGTCTTTTTCGTGACTGGTTTTACATCCAGCCATATTGAGTTTCCTGCTAAGATTATCATGAAGAGGTCAGAGTATGACAGCAAGGGTGGTCTTCTGTGAGAGGGACTTGAGTCTCAAGAACAAGTTTGCCCCTAGACAGTAAGGGTCACTGAGCTGCTTTGCCTGTCCATTCAAATGACAGAAGCTACCTCTTTTAAATAAAACTATTAGTGACTTGTACCTCTGTTTGGTCTTCTGTGTCCAAGTTGGTCTCTTAGTCTACAATAAGAAGTAGTGCCAAATAGGGATGCCCATATATTGAAATGGGGACACTGATGTGAAAGACCATTTAGCAAACCCAGTCGAACTGCTATTCTCTCTGCAATAGGATTATGAGCTGGAAAACACTGACAGATAAATACCTTAAAGTAGAGCTGCCTGCAGGCTATTTCTGTTCTGCAGTTTGTACAGACAGGCCTGAGCTAGCTTTAAATAACCAGCTTGGCTATTGCAAACATTGAAGTTGTGGGCAGATGTAGCTCGATGCAGATTAATCCCACAGATATTCCCTCATCTCCTGCATGGGTCTCACAAGCCACACTGACTCCACTGTCCCAGCTACACCATTGGCAGTGCCTTGGGGAAAGCTGGCTGGTGTCTCCATGGCTGCACAGCTTGAAGGTGCCTCCTGGTTCTATAAGAGGAAGAATATGGTGTCCCTGCAATGCAATTCAGCTTCCATTTTTGCCTAGGAGCATGCTCTGTAGAGGTGGCCATGAGGCAGCAACTTGGGCTGTGGGGGATAAGAACAGCCACCACTGTTGACCTCACCAGACTTGAAGATGAGGCTGGCTGGCCTGCAAAGCTGTTTCCCATTCCCTCCTTTTCACAGTTCCTTTTTTATCCCTTCTTGCAAACATTCCCTGCTGTGAAGCTACATTTCTTCCTGGTGCCACAGACATTTTTAGCATTGCTTACACATACTGGTTTTTCGTTTTACCTAGGAAGCAGAAAGATTAAAGGGACCGCTTTATTTACTGCTACCCAAATGCTCTACATCAGCCACGGTATCTTTATATATTCATACAGCTACCGTTTAACCGCTAGCAGAAATAGAGTTCCTATACTTGCCAGAACTGGCATGTATTTTGTAATATGACTGCCACTGACAGGACACCAATCCTGGCAAAACTTATCGTACCACATTATGGCAAATGTCCCTTTGTTATGAACCTGTTTTGCTTTGAACTCAGTGTGTCACAACGCTGAAACAGGCAGTGAGATACATGTGATATGAGATACACGAGATACACATCCATCAGCATCTGAAGGGATGGCTATAATTGTTTTTGATGTTGCAAAAGAACAGAAGAGAACATATTACCCTTTGTGATGTGAAAGATATCTGAAGGGTATTTATTCAACACATGAATTAAATTTCAAGACTTCAAAAATAAACATCAGTGGAAGTTTAAAAATATACTTTCTCAAGTGCTATTTTTACAGGTTTTCGTATGCTGAAATACCTTTGTTTTTACAGGGGATGACATTTAGCTGTGATGGGAATACATTATATACTCCTAGTAAGTTATTCTAAAATTCATTAACTGCTTAGGTATAAGGCATTTATCTAAGGGATAGTCATGAAGGACCAGATTCTCTTACTGCAGTGTGTCTGCTTCATCTCAACAATGCTAAGAGTAGGGTCAGGACAATTCTCCACGTGGTGGGAGCCTGCAGCCCTCGGCAGCCAAGGGCAGAGTTTGCCATTCGGGAGCAGTGAATGCTGGCATGTCCCACCGGCTTTCTGTTGCATGTGTTTTGGGGCCTTGGTGGCAGCATGCTATGTGCTGCCTGGATAAACCACCCCAGTGAGCAACCTCCCAGGGCACAGGGGATCTGAAGATACCACAAATGCCACCTGCTCACCTAGTCCTGACACAGTGGGGAGAAAGGGGCATGACTGGTGGAGAGAAGGACCCATGCTTTCTCCTGGTGTCTGCTGTGGTCCCAGGCTAAAGGTCTGGCCAGCGCTGGGGGGGCCAGGTCAGGATCACAGCATGAGTGCAGAGGTGTAAAGAGGGACAGACCTATTCACACCTTGACTTCATGACAGTCATCTCCACCCCAGCATATGGCTCATTAACCTCACTCCTCCACCACAGGCATGGTCGTGCCTGGGAGGGGAGCTGGAAGAAATGAGGTTGTGCTATCCTGAAGAAAATGGAATTTTTGGAATTTTCCTCTAAGCCATAACAATGAACTACATGAGCTTGGCAAAACAGAATTTGATGGTCAGAGGTGGGAAGTGAGAGATAGGGAAACACTTATTTTATGAATATATCCTTGAGGAGAGCTGAAAGACTGATCAAAGCAAACATCCCACTTCAGAAGGTGCTGAGAACAGAGTGATAAAGTGTACAGTCGAGAAGAACAACTAATTGGGATGTTGATTAGAACTAAAACAAAGTGCTCATTAAAATAGTAAAAATCAGGCCCATAGGCCAGAATGCCCGCCCCCAATAAGTCCCTTACTCTCTGAGCATGTATGGTAAATTAAAAAGTGAGCTGTACCTTTACATTGAGGAGAGAAAGATATTAACCAATTTTTAGCTGAGGCGTGTGAATACTAGCTATGGCTGACACATTTAAGTGTATAAATGCCTTGCAGTCTCTCAGTTTGGGGTGCTAGCTTTGTAGGTTACCACCTACCAGCACTCTTCGCGCAGAAATGAATTAAATAAAATACTTCTGCTCTGTGTGTAGTTTGGCATTTTGCACACCAGGCGAACGAACCCATTTTTCGGGACAACAGTTGGAGTGGGGGCTGAAGCAGCTGCAGCAGCCACAGCTCTCTGGGGCAGGGTTTCAGGGTTCTGGCAGAAAGGAGAGGATCCTGCCTTTTTGCACGTGTTCCTACAACCAGTGGAGCTACTGCTGCAAAAGACTCTATAGACCAACATCAATTTTTAAGCATCACTCAAGTTCAAGCTCATGGCTAGACCAGCTAAAAGCAGTGTAGCCTTTCTGCCTTTCTGCTGCCTGAGTCCTGCATCCCATTTCACAGCCTGAAAACAGACCTAGGCTTCACACCTTTTCTCCACTCTCTGCTCACCCTCTCTGCTGTTCCCGCATGCCAGGGCAGGTGTCTGGCAGCTTCTAGCCTTCCGCTTGCATGTGAATCCCTGGACTCCTGTCCTCCAGCCTCAGGGTATGTGCAAGGCACAGAGATATCAAGGGGTCTCCCATGGCAAAACCAGCACCCAGCTGTTCTCTGCCTGCACCACGCTCCTTTTCTCTTTGTAAGCTCACCTCCCTGTCTCACCCCATGACTTCTTTCTCCCACGTGTTAGAGCAGCTTTGATGCCAGAGGTGAAGCTGGCTGATACTCAGGTGTAAGTGGCGGGACAGATCTTTTCAGCCTGGATGGGAGATGGCAGCAGCAGCAAGGACATTTGTAGGATGTAACTTTGCTTGGGGGCAGCTTGAAGCTTATCTTTGTGCTAGCTCGGGCTTGGGGGGATAGCCTGGACAGGCACAAAGCAGAGAGGCCGGCTAAAGGAGACAGCAGATCCTGTCCTTTGTTCTTTGTCCTGCAAGATATCTAAATGCCAACTCTTAATTATGTTTCAGCATTTTCCCTTTTAATGTTAATGCCAGTGTTCATTAAAGACAGACAGTGCCACTCGATTTATCTGAGCTGAGATGGCCAGTCATTCTGGAGGTAAATAGGTACAATAATTTTCATTTTACTGGATTTGCATTCATTAACACATTGGATTTATTTGGCCCTCTGCCTCTTAAAAACATACTTTGAGGATAGAAAAAAAAATCTGTTTAGCAAATTACCTTTGAGTAACCCTTTTTTCAGAGAAGCCAGGCATACAGGTACCTTTCTGGACTTCTCTGTTGTGGGGTGATGCACAAAATAATGCACTAACTAATTTGATCCAGCAATTAAAAGCAAAACATGAATTACACTAACAACTATCACAGAGAGAAAATTAATTCTTTCATAGCTACACTGGTATTGTAAATGAAATATCACCAGTGATTATAAACCAATTGTGACGAGCCAAACTGCCTTAGGAAAATGTGTGAACTCTGTAAACATGCTGACAAGCACAGATATGCACCCAGGTGTGGAGGGCCTGAGACCTTGCTTCAAAATTTAATCTGAAGTCACTGGGAGCATCAGCAGGGGATCCTAGAACCACTGTGTGAGCAGATTGAATCAGTATTCATTTTTATATATCACTCGCGACTGTCTGTTAGCTTTTAAAAGCCTCCTAAAATGTGATACTTCATGGCACCAATTAATGTTCCCTATTGTTTCTGAGGGCAATGGTGAGGAGGAACTTCTCAAGTTAGCAGGCATGAGACCTCATTTCTGAAACTTTGACCCATGTTGACACCTGACAGCCTTTATTCTGCCAGAATTCTGACATTCTCTGTCAAAAAAACCTGAAAAACAAATCATATGTTTTGCCCTGGGTGATTCCAAAATTAAATTTCTTAATGGGGTCTAGGAGAGCAGGCTGAGTTTTTTTCCTAACCTCAGAACACTGTATGGGAGAGGCCAATACGGACATCACAGACAGCCTGATGCTACCACAGACAGCTACATCATCGGATCCATTTCATTAACTCACAGTACAGAAAATACAAGAACTTCATTGGCTGGGAAAATTTACTGGAGGGTGGTGAATGAAGAAATAATGAGGCCAAAATCATGAACAAGTAACATTACAAAAAAATAACCAGATCTGCTCATCTCTTGGTTGATGACATGCAAACTGGGCATATGTCATATGCACACTCCTAACAGCTTAAAAACCTCCTTCAGCTTGAAGAAGTAAAGATATGTTTCTGAAGCATGAAGACTGGGGACTTAACCCTATTGTCACAGGAACTTCCATGAGTATAGCAGAGCAGAAACAAAGCAGGCTTTATAGTCGTGTTCTTGTCATAAAATGCATGAGTCCGACAGGTCTAGCAGAAACGATACGCCAATCTCCCAGCTGTTTATGCATCACCACCATAAAAGTGTGTTTCAGAAGTAGACGGTAAGCACTGCCCTAGGAAAGCTGCTTCGAGAGTCATGAAATTAATCCTCATGTGAAGCAGGGAGTTTAGATGGCCAGTCCGTGCAACCCAGTCATCCTGGTAGAGCAGATCAGATTAATGTGTTGGGGAACACCTTGACAGCTGTCTGATGCGGCCCATAGTGCATCTCGACATGCACTACACAGGACCCACATGTGCTTGCCATTTGTGGCTGAAGGGAGAGTGAGGGTTTCGTTCACTGCATGTGTACCCAACGCTGCTGCTGAGCATAGTCGTGGTACGGCCACTTGTACTCAGCGGATTAACTACACACTAAGGAATTTAGTCTTTTTTCACAGCCTGGTCAATGCTAGGTGAGTTTCCTCCCTTTTTACCATTACTTTACTATTTTATTCTTGTTATTTGGCCCTCATGCTTAGCATCATTTTTGCAACAGAGGTGTCCTTTACCTGTCAGTAGACAGGGTGTTAGACAATTCGGAAAAGTTGTTCTTGTAGACCAAATGCCTCTGTTGGATGCCAAGCTGAGAGCAGGAGTGGGCTCAGTCAGCAGGCTGCAGAGTGACTCAGTATCCCCCGCTACAGAATTGGGACAATGAGGTTTCCCTTTTTGGTGGAAATGCATGGGAAATTGTTGAAGAAAGTTCTGCAAGAATTGAGTGTTCTTGTTCTAACTCATTAAAATGAAACCAGTACTTTTGGAAAAAAAATCTAGGAGGTGAGCTGCCTTGATTTTCACAGATTCGCAGAACAGGAAGTATTTGTCACCCTGCATAAGCTGTGAAAAGTATTTTTAACATGTTTAATTACAACTGGTGTTCCTGCAGCACAACTGAATGCTAGAGGTGGCCAGCTCTCTGAAAAGTGATCAGTACAACACTAGCAGAGTGGAAGCCCTGCGGGGGAAACTGTTAGCCAGTTTCCAGCTCTATTTTACCATTAAGCTATCTTTAAAAGCTAAGCTATTTGCTTCATTTTAAGTGGCTGAACATTAAACATTTTCTTCAAAACAGCACTGGAAGCAGGAACAACTTGGTTTTTAGAGTCGGCCCGAATGGCCTTCCACTTAGTGGTGATAAGATCACTATTACCTTTGCCATAAGATGGTTATCACCATCCGATCACAATTACAAACTGCATAGATACACATACACACACAAACTCTGCTTGCTCTGTTCAGGGTGGGAAGTGCTTCTTATCTTCCGAAGTCTTAGAATGAGACACCAACAACAATTTTAACTCCTTCCCCTTCATGGAATAATAGCTGTGCACAGCCAGTGTGGGGCTTAAGACTGTGATGGATTCATAAATTGTCATGGAAAGAGGTCCTTTTGGGATTAATCCCTGTACTCATTATGATTCTAGGACTTCCCCCAACCCCACCAGGCAAATGACAGTAGCTTTAGTCTCCACATTGCTCCTTTCCTCACTGTGGTGGTGTTCCGCTTGCACTGTTGTCAAATACAATTGACAGAAGAAATGAAGATCCATGCATTACCATCCTGGCTGAGGCCTGTTGCCACACAATAGGTTGTGAAGCCACCCAGCCATGGCCATTCCCATATCTCATGGCTGGGAGCACATGCACACATGGGGTCCTTCTGGTAAGCCCACCTCTGAAATCAGGCAGGGATTCCTCAGCATGTACAGTGGAATCATCATCACCATTGCAAGCCAGCCTAGGGGTCAGAAACTGTGTGCGTGTGTGTGTGTGCATCAGGGCAACACTGCTCATGGGTTAAGCAGTAAGAGTGAGGTTTCATTAGTGGCTGTACAGCCCCATGCTATGGCCATGCTAGGTTGTCTCCCATGGTCTGCAGCAGCAGCAGCCCTGCGTGGTGCTGCACTTACTGCATAGACACACCAGTGTGTACAGGGACAAGTCAGAGCTATCCAACATGGTGCTGCACTGTGTGGCAGAGCTGCATCTTGTGCCAAGCCGTGCTAAAGCAGGGGTGGGTGTTTGCTGTGAAATAGCCTGAAGACTGTGGCCTGGAGCTGCTTTGAGTGGGGATGCTGTGAGAGTGGAAGGAAACTATTGGTCACCACAACTGTTTCTTCCACTGGAGAGACAGGAAAATAGTTGCTGAACCCATAGACAAACTGACTATTTCCCCTGGGCCAATCCTACCTTTCAGTGGGGTGTAAGGCCACCTGACAGTCTATCCCAGGCAAAAGGGGGTTATGGACGTCCTATTCCAATCTGCCATAATCCATGGTGAACTTTTGCCCTTGAGCCAGAGCAGGATCCTGGTACCAGCAACACCCACAAGGTCAGTTTGACCCTCGTTTCCATACCACTGCCTCTTCCCCAGGTTTAATGTTTTGTTTACTGGCATCCACTATTATGGACTTTCTTTCCTCTTCAGACAGACTTTTTCTTGTTTCAGCTTTAACAAGATTGCAAAGTAATAGGATTACTAAATGTTGTACCAGATTCATAATTCTTTAACATTTATGAATCCACCCTGTTTCTTAAAAGGGAACTACTATACTACAATAACATGACTAGATCAGTATCTTTCCAGTACCTCTACAACAGTTTTTGTTGCATTTTCTACAGAAACGCAGCATGCTATTCAAATAAGACCATGCCTCACAGTTATAAGTTTGCCACTACAATTAATTCATCTTGCACCATCCTCTGTCCTCATTACATTTTTATTATAAGAATTAATACATTTTGCCATTTGCTATTCTGGTTACAATCATGAAGAAGTCGTGAGAATGAATACATTTTGTACCACTTTGTCCTCGTTATAATTTTAAGATGTTCTCAAGAATGGATTAATTCAATGCCACTTTTCACTCTTTATCCTGAGACGGAAAATTAAAATAGTTATGAAACTCCAGCAGGCACTATTCTCTAGCTGTGTTGTTACCAGTCTAGAGATTTTATCAAGAAGAAAAATAATAATAAAATGTATAATTCTGCTTGAGAGAGAATGCAGAAGGAATTCATAAAATGGTGCAGATGACCCAGTCCTTTTGAGTTTCTCAGGGTCATAATCTCAAGCCCTGTTCAGATGCTATAATTATAAAGATATAATTTTAATTAATTCACTGTTTCCCAAGTGGAGTGAAAACAATTGTTTAAAAATTAACAGTAGAAATATTTAGAGTTTTGCCATTCATCTTCCCCATAAATGTTTGTCATCTTCTGTTCATTACGAAAACCTGAAAAAAAAAGAAAAGAAAAGAAATAGAATATATTCAAAAAGTGGTAGATTGTATTAGTAACTGTTATATACTTTATCATAAATTATCAGGAAGACAAACCCAGTTCAGTTGTCCTAGATTTTGATCATATTCCCGTTACATTAAATAAAACCCCTATGGATTTTTATGGGTGTCACATCAAACCTGTGTTCATCATGTGGCAATCAAGTTCAAAGCAACTTGGAGGATTTTCCTGCACTGGTCAAGGGATCTCCGCCAGGCATTGATCACAGCTGCTGCTCCCCTGAGTACTGCTCTCTTTCAGACTCGTGGAGTAGCACTGCCTCAGGTCCTGATAGAGATTTGCTGGTTTCTGGAATCATTGTATTGGTATGGCTGAACTTTAACAGAAGAATAGAGTTTGAAGGCTTCTTAATGGATGAAGCAGGTGCTCTGGACACCCTAATGGGTTAGGAGACTTCAGAGAAAACTCACAGTGTCATTATTAAAAAGCTGAGCAAGCATATTGCACCTCTGCTATGCTCTCCTTTCTCAGTAGTACAATCAGTAACACCAGCTCCTCAGTGCTAGGTGAGATACAAAATTAAGCAAAATTCCTTTACATTAGGTGAAGAGACTGAAAATACTGTAAAAGAGGGCTTGAAATTCCTTTCCTGATAGTATAGATCAGCAATAATTAAGCTCATGTTTATTCCAGGTCCAAACCTTTAAAAACAGTAATTTCCTCCCCCATAATATAACATAAGGAGAGAAAGATGAATTACATTATATTGTACATCAGCAACTGCTATATTGGTGGTGGGTATCTGATGGTCCTCCTGTGCCTGTGGAGCTATTCTCTACATCCCACTCTCTTAATCTTTTCTAAATTGGAACTATATTCTCACAGCACATAGCTATCCAAAGTGCATGTTATTGCATGCCTCAACACAACCTTCATCTCTGTCTTTTCTTGCCACATGTCTACTACAAGTGCAGGTTAGTTTCTACCTTACCTATGGGACACGGAGAGCATGACTAATAGTTACCTTGTCACTCCCAAGATGAAACTGGACAAGAAGTCCAAGTTTTGTTGCTTTGGGCTTTGGAAATGAGTTCTGTCCCCTCAAAACTCCAACTCAGACATGGATGACCTCAAGAGCAAGGGGAATTTTTTTGCTGCCTGCAGACTGCTTCTTTTGATCTGCTGTATTAAATAAGCCTGTAATCTTGACTCTGATTGGATATAAATGGTTGGCATCTTTTTAGTGCTATTATTGAACTAAAAAATAACTTATTTTCATGTACTACTCCAAGCATCCCCTTTGCACCAAGAGAGGGACCTTTGTTCGGACAGACTGGAGATGCGTCTCCTGTGGCCAGGCCTGCTCTTCATCTCTTCTGTGGCTGGCTCAAGGCCTTTGCTTGGCCTGACACTCCATAAACTCTGAATCCACTTGTAAAAGTAATGAAAGAAATGTCTCTTTCCATGTAGTTAGCATCAAACCCCCTATTTTTAACCTTTCAAACTATTAAAAAGAGTTACAAGTTTTCTAATGAGTGGCATCTACCATTTTAAATTGTTACAGCCTGAAATTACACCTGGTTTCCTGCTACACAGTTTGAAAGATTTATAGGCCTAGATTTTCAGTGTTCTCTGGTTAAAAGGAAAGCAGAGAGACGGAACTACCAGAGAAATATAATCAGACATTGCCATGGCCAGCAGTGCATGCCAGCCCTTACTGTGCCTGCCCATCCTATCCCTGGTCCAACCAATCCCCAAGGAGGTACCTGATGCCCAGGGCTGGCAGGGCACCCCCAGGGCCATCTTCTGCACCCCAAGGGACACCTAGAGCAGCCAGAGATGTCTAATGTAGTGCTTTTGCCCCAGGATTCAATATGCTGTCTGTGCTGGGCTGAGAGCTAAGAGTGTGCCAAAGGCTTTGCCGGAACAAGACTTCGGCATTGCCAGTGGATGGGAAAATGTTTAAAATGAGCAAACACACTCTGTTTGAGTTTGCATACTTGCTTGCATTGGTGGAAATCTTAAATTTTCTTAGATTTCTTCTATAGACATTCACAGAAGGCATTTTGGGTCAGCACGTAATTTATAAAGAACAGATGTGGCATGAAAATACAAGGGATGCTATTGGAAGTGATCCCATTTGATCATTGAACATAAATAACACCCCAGATTGGTACTGCAGGGTCTTGACACAGGCACAGCCTGCTGTACGCAGGGAATCACCGTTCTCTGGCTCCATACATTAGCACAGGGATTTTGTCACGAATAGTCATACCCTCACTGCTTGGTCTTACTGCTCGCCTTTCCCCCTGTGTTCTGTTCAGCTGACTCTTGGTTTGGTTTGGATTTTAATAAATATTTATAATTAAAAAGGTGGCACTGATATGAGCTGTGAGAGAACTAAATGTACCTCCAAGCGATTCATGAAGTTAATAGTATCCTAAGACAGAGCTAAAGCTATGATTCAAAGCAAGAAATGTGAAAGTTCAGTTAGTTAGCTTAAAAACATAACACAACTTTGGTTGTTTGTCTGTCCTGTAGATTTGTAGACAGGAAGAAAGTAGCAAACCCTGCCTTGCTCCATTAACTATATTGCATTCAGATTCTGTTCTGGGTTTGGCCTGACACTGGTACTGTTTTCTGTCAATATATGTGATTACCGCTGCCAGAGTGATTATTCACATGTAGGCTAGACTGTTGTCTGCATTAAGTCCCACTTTTAATTGATTTTTCAAACCAAAAAGATTACTTGATCAGGAAAATGGGCATGGAAAAAGAAATTTCAACACATAATTTTCATTCATATTTGACATATGTTTCGTGTTACAAGGACTTATTTCAACCTCTCCAAAACCTCTGTAATTCGTTTCCTAGTCTGAAAATCTTGCCTCAGATGAATCCTGGGAAATCAGTTGGTTTAATTACAGAAGCTTGGTATGCTCACAGTTATGTCCTCTCATAAGTTCCTTTATATTCTGTCTATACATGTTTTAATAAAGTGTTTGTTAGAGACAGAATACTTCTGCATCTTCAGCTTAGACTTTAGCAGACCCTTTGGATGTCCATAAAAGGGAAAGTCATATTCCCAGAGCATGAGGTAAAGTTTTCGTGAACCTCTTCTATCCCTGGTGTACCAGATCCGCTTGTATCTGCCACATCACAATTCAGTTGTGCAAACACAGTCACGCAGTGTGGTTGACAACCTGGATCAATCATGATCCTCATCATCACAAGGTAATGGAGTCACCCAAGATGGCTGAAGATGCCAGGGCTTGGGAGAAAGTGATTTTTAAAGTGAGGGGCTCTGCACATCTTTGGGAAGACGGGCCTCCCCTCGCAGGGGCGGGCTGGCGCATCAAACACAAGAGTTTTGTTACAGGGCCTGTAATTAGCAACTAATAAACCCCCCCTCCCATCCCCAGCCTCCCTGTAGGCCAGCAGCAGGTGCTCCTATTTTCAGACGTATGCGAAAGATCTGCCAAATCATTTGGCACATTTCAACTAGAAATGTGCCAAATTACCNCCCGCCGGAGCGGGCGGCGGCCCGGGCAGGCCCGGCGGGACCTCCCTGAGCAGTGCTCTGAGCTCTCGGTACCAGCACAGGCTGGAGACAACAGGTCGAAACGTCTCGGTTCCACTTACGGTTCCAGCTAAAGAAATAAACCAGCCTTAGAAACCGCCGGTGCGACTGGAGAGGCCAGTGGGTCGGTACTGGGGACTGGGCTTTGCCTTCCAGTCCTGTGCAGCAGCAAGGATCGGCGAGCAGCAGAGGTAAGCTACGGCGGAGCATCGCGAGGGGAGCAGGAGCGCACCTCTGCTCTGCACGGCCACAGCTCAGAAAGCACACCAAGATGGGCGGAAACTAATGAAATCTCAGGACCAGAAAAATGCCCGATCTCAGCAGAAAGCATCTGGGAGTGGAATGAACTTCCCGGAGGATAGAAGAAGGGGGAGGTGTTTTATTGCTAGTAACAGCTGATGAAGACTGATGAAATTCTCTTTCATCTGCTCTTTGAGACCTTGTTCTTGGATTTTTTTCCTGACTTTTTTCCCTTTTATCATGATCTCGGGCTCTCTCTTTGGAGATTTTAATTATCTTACCATGCGCTCTTTCAGTATGAATAAATTATTATTTTATTTATAGCCATCTTTATAAAAGATGCTTCGAAAGCTGAACTATCAGAAACTTGACAGCTCCAAGCCTCGCTGCAGCCATTAACACTTGACAGTGTCCTTGCTATTCTCCCACTTATACATAGACCCTCATATGACCAGACTGCAGGTATAATAGCAAGGCAGGGCTGATCCAAACCTTGTGTCTCTGAAAAAGTCATCACACCATGTCACAAAGCTTTGGCTTTTCGAACCCATCTGAGTAAAGGAGCAGCCCCCCAGGGTACTCTTGTAATTATCCTCAGCTCAGCCATTGCAAAGCAGAGTACAGCCTGAGCTCACCCTTGACTTTTCACTTATCTGGGATGATTATTTTAAATACAGTAAAGTCCCAAAAAAANACTCTGGCCTGCACAGGCTCTTCTGCCTCAGCCATCAGCAAAATCACCGAGCGCTTTCTGGTCATGCATGAAGCAATGTGACCAGCATCTGCCCTGTTTGTTTTCTCCTCTTGTACCCAAGGGAGAAGCATTTCTGTGACTTTGTGCCACTGGCACCTTTCTGACCCATCTAGCAGTTTCTCAGCCTGATGCCTTCTCAAGTCTTCATTTCTAATAGTCAATTGCTAACTGCCTTAGAATGTGGCTGATTTTGAAATACCTGCCACACAAAGCTGACATCTACTATCATTACCATCATCACAACAGCTTACCTTTCCATGGCACCTGTCAAACCAAAGTAAGCCAGTGAAAGAGCGCTGAAATGCCACCTCCTTGGGGTTGAAGAGCAGCTGACGGCACACCACATGCTACATGACTGGGGGAAAAAATGACATTTGGACAAGGACACAGGGACCAATTTTCCTAACAAAAACATCTAGCATGTGCACTGGGAAGATTACATAGTGCAGAGAGGTCTCCTCCCAGAGATGCTATCACAGTGTACAGCATGGAGCTTACTTGCTTTGGGAGATGGTGTTCTGGGTGCTCTTAGAGAGAAACCCCATTCTCTGGACTTTGTAACAAAGGCACAGCCATCCCATCTGTGGCTTTTTGCTGTCTTCCCATGCTACCAGCCCTACTGTTGGTGAGCTGAAAGGCTGGTGAGCAGGCATGGCGTGGCTGTGTCCAGGTGTGTCTGTGTCTGTGAGTGTGTGTGTGTGTGTCCATGAGCGTGTGTGTGTGTGTGTACATGTCGGGGGCACTCACAGGCTGCGAGGGATCTCCAGTTGCTTTTAGCAGATATATCCACAGCTGTGATTCAGCACTTGGCAGCCTGTGAAACCACTGCTCACGCTCACTTTCTCTCTGTACCGAAATACTCTGTCTTTCCAGTCTTATGACATTTACCATGCTATCTAAATGCACCCTGTGACTAAAGTGATGACAGTATTTTCCCTGTGTGCCCATCCTGCTTTCAAGTGGGAGATGCAGGGCAGCTGAGAGCAGCGCAGTGAGGATGAGGGTGCAGCCATGGGAGAGCTTGCACAACAGTCGCCTTGAGTTCTGAATCACACAAGGTTTGTAGTTATTTTTCTTGGCTGTGACATGCAATGGTGTAACTGTTTTGGCTTTGTACAAGAAGGCAGGAGCAGAATGGGAACGACCTCACTGTGGGAGACCTTAACCACAACTCATGCCATCGTTGAGGCTAGTAGGTCAGTCAGGGCCTGAGTTCATTCACTTTGCAAGCAGAACCTGAGGCTCAGAGTGCCTGGAGACACACAGACCAAGACAAAATGGCTGGCCTTGGCCCAAACCATGGCTGCAAAGGATGGCACGTTTCCTTCCAATTTTCTTTCCCCTTGGGTGGGAACACCTAGGCGGGGAAAGCTCACAGTGCCACCTTCAGCAAGCACTCATCCAGTGATTTGATTTTCTCTGTGGGGTACCATGCACTTGCAGCGGGATAAGTGACAATTTTCACTGCAAGTTATTAAATAATAATAGGTGCAGCATGGTCCCTATGCACTCAAGCAGGTACAGCACCAACAAGGCGCTCTCTCTCGTTGTACCCCAAGGATATCTGCTGCAGGGGGAGCTTAGGCAGGAAAAAAATAAGCTGCAATAAAAGGCAGGCACTTGTCATGTGTGAGGCAAGATGGTGATTGTGTCACTGAAACAGCAAAGACAGCACTTGAATAGTTCTGGATTTAGCCCTCAATTAATGAAAAGGGACAGGAAATGGCACAGCAGAACTATAGCACCGAAGCAGAAGGTGAGTAAATGTTATGCTTCAGCTGAACACATATAATTGCTTCCTATGCTCCTACTTCCCTCCATCTCTGTCCTCCTCTTCCTTCTCTCCTCCCAGCTCGGAACCAAGGCTGGGAAGGCAGGGAGCACAAGCCCTCCTCCCATTTGTACAAATAAGTGCAAACAACATGGTGTCTGGATGGGGTTCTCCACGCCACTAGTGAAGGGTTTGCAGTGGTTTGGCTCACCTGAGAGCCGGTATGTGTAGTTAACCAGGCTGCTCCCCCCAGAGTTAAGGTATGGGGATGGCAGCAGAAGGGAGCAAGGGCTGCTTTTCCATTTCTCTTGCACTCAGCAGTGCCATGAGCAATCAACAGTCCCTGCTGATATGAATGGTGTTCATCAATTTTAAGAACTGGAGCTGAATTTCTTATACACACACACACACACACACACACACACACTTGCTGGCTCTGGCTCTGGCCTGAAACACTCGGCACATTTTCAGCTCCTACCGGTCCTGGGAAATGCACATGATGAAAACAGTAAGGCCAATATTTGCACACTTCAGTGTCAGTGACAGGGAGATAAAGCAGAATCAGGAAATACATACAATTCAAAGTGAGATTTGGTAGCATGTGGTTATTAGACTACGTAGGATGGCCACAACCATTGACAAAAACCATTTTTTTAGAGAATACTGATCTGCATTTTCCAGGCCTGACTGCTATAGAGCAGAATCTCTCATCTCACAGGTAAAAGATTCCTACTGCCTCTCCTGAAAACCTGATATCAGCCATAAATATGGAGGCTGAGCCTAGAAGGACCTTGAGTCTGACTGAACGTGGCAGCTCCTCATCTGGCAATGCCAGATCTCCCAGTTCTGTGGAGGCAGAGTAGATGAAATAGGAAAGTGTAGATGAAAATATCTGAGCAGCCTTTAGGCAGCGAGGTAGACATCAGTAACTGGAAATGGTAGCCAGAAGTGTCCTGACTGTAGTGAGAATGCACACAGCCACCAGCTGAGAGTTTCCAGTGACCAGGCATCCATCAGGTGCTCCACAAGCCTGCAGCATAGGGAATAACCCCTCCAACACACAAGGTCCCCACAGCTGCCACGGTGGTGGATGGGAGCTGTCAACTCTGTAAAACTTTGACACTGGAGCCATTTTGCTGCAAAGCAGGTCAGCTTTTAGGACATTTACACTCCATTTGGCTTAAATGGGAATGGTCTCTTTTGCTCCTCCACGGTGAGTTGGCCTGGATGGAGCAGAAAGCTGTGGCAGAGCTGGAAAGGCAGCTCCCATCAATGCCTACTGCTCTCACACCCCTTGGAGTTTCTTTTTGGGAACTAGGAATTGGGAGTTTCTTTTGTGCAGCACAGTGCTACCAAATGTGGAGAGATCAAATTCAGCGTAAATCTGTTCCATCATTTGGGGATCATTTTTTCAGCCCCTTTTTGGTACCAGACACATGAGGTAATCCAATTACCTGTGAATAGATTTGTGGTACCCAGAGCTATTTCAATACTGATGTGCCTCTGTTCCTTGCTGCAAAACATGTCAAAGCAATTTTTCTACACATTTGAATAAGTCATCTATGCAATCACTCTCCTTCAGGGAGAAATTTAATTTCTTCCGCAGAAGGTTTGCTGTTGCTATACAGACACGCGTAAGTCACAGTTAATTGCATAGCTATCCCTGAACTTCTCTTTTTAAAGCTAAAGAAGTCATCAGAAAATATCCCTTGATTCCCTAACTGGAGCCAAGATTTAGTAAATGCACATACTAAAATTAAACCATTAAAGAAGACTTCTTCAAAGAGTTCGTATCTTTAAAGAGGGATGTTTCTCCTACAAGTTGTCTCTTCCCTGCTCTTGCACAGCCAAAGGACTCTCATTAGGACTCCCTTCATGGAAGCCACCTTAAGCAGAGCTCCTACCCCTTCCACTTGTCTGCGCAAAGCTTTGCTCAGAGGAGCAAGCAGAACAAGCACATTGCTCTGCAGGGAAATTGTATAAATATGGAGGCCACCTCAGTGCAAGGACAGGAATTAAAACAATAGTTTCACATAGCACTTGCTGCCTCTACTGAAGGGAAGGAAGGGCGCCAGGTTCCTGACCTTGCTGAGCAAGTTCACAGTGACAATCTTGCTATAGGCTGACAGCAGGTGAAATGTGATGTCAGTAGGTCTTAAAAAATGAACTGGAGGAGCTTAATGGGATGTGGACTAGGGCAAAGGTCTATGAGAAACAGCTTTCCCCACTGCTCCCCGCAGAATGGTGTCTCCCGAGGGGAGACTAGAAAGAGGTGGGTCTCAAAGTCTCCCTGGTGGCTGGACAGCAAGGGTCAGACCAGTGAACAAACATGGTCCCTAAAGCAAAAAGAGGAATTAATGATTGTAGTTCCTGTGCAGCCATGTTTGATTATTAACTATAATAGTTACTGCACTAAACCTGGTTTTTCCAGTCTGGTCATGACCTCACTTCCCTAATTGAGGGGCTGAGATTGCAATCATTGCTCAGGCTCAGCACTTACTGCCACAACCCTTCTTTCTTCCTAGCTACTCAGTTGTCCCCAAGTGCAGTTTCCTGCACCGCACCATGTCTGGCTTGACCAGGCAACATCTCTGATAACCCACATCAGCATCCATCTAGGGTTGCTGAGAGCTGGAATACCCTCTGGGATGGGCAGCAACAGACCAGGGCTGATCTGGATTGGGGAAACGTGGTGGTATTGATCAGTCATGAGCAGATATGGCAAGACAGGACTCTCCAGGCACAAGTCACTCAGATGTTTTCCTAACGCCAGGATCAGCATGCACAGGCAGCTCTTCTACATTTCCTTCTCTGCCTGGGATGAGTATAAAACACTCTTTCTGTCATACCACTAGGGAGATTGGCGTAGGGACATGATGCAGGACCCACTGCTCTGTCTCCCCATCACAAAAGCATCCTCATGTTACACTTGAGAGCAGCCTTTTCACATAAGATTTGCTGGGCTGCCCCATAAACTGGCTGCCCTGTATTCCAGATGCTGGGACATAGATCATTTCAGCTGGTACACAATGTTCTGCTATCTTCATTTCACAAAGGGAATATTCCAGAGCAAACACCCCTGTGTATCTCTGCGGCTTCAGTCCTTTTGGTGCATGGACAATAATCAGTTTCCAGAAGTTGCATTGACAGTCTGCTGGACAAACTGCATCTGCTCCATGCAGCGACTGAAAGCATGAGCTTCATACCCAGATATCTCTTTACTGTCTTTTCTAGCATCATCCCTTGTCATATAAAGTGCCTTGTTTAAACCAGCATACCCTGCAGCAAATGCAGCCTGGGCCAGCACTCTGTGGAGGACATCAGAGTGAGGTCTGGAGTGGCTCTCCAGATACAGGAGCAAGATGCAGGGACAGTCTTTATGTCCTGACCCTGTAGCATCACTGGAGTGCAAAAACTTAAGGTACCAACTCATGTGCATTCCTTTCTAATCACAAGTATTTTCTCAGAGCCATGCTGGCAAATCACAGACCTTGTAAATGCAGGAAGCACCAAAAGTACTCAATGTTGTCCTTGCATAAAAAGCTGGGCAAACTGATGCTACAGAATGGTTTCAGTCTCAATTAGATTCTTAACATGGGGTTTCAGTCAAAGAGACCCTGCCACCAGTCAATAATTCTGTTTTCCTTTATACAGACACCTCATTACTTCAGACAATATCCTGTGACGCAAAGGCAGGAGTAAGCCACCTCCAGCAAGCTCTCTGACGTGGTAATCCATCAGAGGCACGGAAATCACCCCAGCTTTTCCTCAGATGTGTGACAGAATTAGGTTCACACAAACTCTCTCCAGCCAGTGGCTGCACACCTTGCCCTTACTGGTATGGCACCCCGGATTGTTCCAGCCCCCCATGGCTGCTGGCTGTTACATACGACATCTGTCACCGAAACTCTCTTCTGTCCATCAGCATCCGCATGAGTCGCGTATCATCTGTATGGTCTTTCTTGTACGTGTGATGGTGTTCAGAGACATTAAGCCCCTGCTCTGACAGCTGCTGTTTCCACACCCAGAGGAAAAATGAGAGGGCGAAGAAAAGAGCAAAGTCCACAGCCATTGGCAGTTGTTGGCAGAATATAACCCTCAGCGTTTATCATGGCAAGGGGATGGGGATCAATATGGGCCTCACTTTCTCACTTCATCAGTCTGCATCCCCAAGAGACCAAAATGAGGGACTGACCCCTGCAAGGCCCATTCCTCCTTCTGCCTCTCTGCCTTCCTTTGCACTAAATTGGTGCTGCTCCAATGTATAGCCTGCATTCACTTGCAATTCAGGGACACTCTAATGATATAAATGCATCCAGAGGAGGACAACAAAGCTGGTGAAAGGGCTGGAAGACATGCCCTATAAGCAGCAGCTAAGACCTCTGGATTTGTCTGGTTTGGAGAGAAGGAGGCTGAGGGCCAACCTCATTGCTCTCTATGGCTTCCTGAGGAGGGGAAGTGGAGAGGGAGGTGCTGAGCTCTTCTCCCTGGGATCCAGTGACAGGATGAGTGGGAATGGTTCAGAGCTGCACCAGGGGAGGTTTAGACTGGACATTAGGAAGCGTTTCTTTACAAAGAGGGTGGTCAAGCACTGGAACAGGCTTCCCAGAGAGGTGGTCAATGTCCCAAGCCTATCAGTGTTTAAAAGGCAGTTGGACAATGCTACCCTTAATAACATGCTTCAGCATTTGGTCGGCCCTGAAGTGGTCAAACAGTTGGACTAGATGATTATTGTAGGTCCCTTTGAACGGAAATCTATTCTATTCTATTCATGTTATAGAGGCATTGAAAGAAGACTGACCCAAAAATTGTTCTTTTGAAAATGTATGGAGTTCCCATTTAAGGCTCCAACTATCATCTAGAAACAAAACAAAAATGAAAAGCTATCTACTCTAAACAAGAGCCAGTTGTCCACAGCTGGAGATGATCCAAGATCAGAAAGTGTTATACAGACCCTGCCAAACCCAGTGCATACAAAATTATATCAATTATCCATTCTTTGCTTTTCATAATCTAAACCCAGCTCAGAGAATCTCTTTTAACCTGATTCTCCCTGCTCATATCTGAGAAGAAAACCTAGGGTCTTTTGCACAATGATTCTAAAACATTAGTAGCACATCTAACACCACCTGACAAACTCCAGCCTCTGTTATTAAGTCAAAATCCAAATGATTAGGACAAAAATTAAAATCCTAGTTCACCTGGCCCATTTTGACTCAAACACTTTGTATTAATACAAAAAGCCCATGCAGACTTTCCACCTCAGTGTTTTTTATGATTTTATATGTCCTTCTGTACCTGCTATTTTCTCGCATTAAGTACAGAAGAACATGATTTTCCATGCTGAATCACAGGATACCTTTCCAATAAAGTTTCCATGTTATTACAGCCTGCAAGAACAGTGTGGGAACTTTATGAATAGCAGCACCTAACTGAGATTATACTGTTGGTTTGGGATTTTTTTTAAACAATCTACTGATTTTTTTGATGACTGTGCTCTGAAATAATCATTTAATCATATGGAATACCAGTAAAGCTCTAGAAAATAAATAATTTATAATTATTATTAAGTTAAATAACCTAGGCAGTGAACCTAATGATTTGTTTGGACAAAAATAGATATTAACCACCAGAGAACAACAAATGTTACTACTTCAATGTTGAGGGTTGCTGCAGATGCAGTTTTAGGCATTTTATTGCTTTTATAAACTCATGAACAGTATTTACAGGATTTATATTCCCAAAACCCTACCACCACTGTTGTCCACTGCTTGGAGTTGAAATAGTAAAAAAAAAAAAAAGAAATCTAGAAACTATTTACATCTAAGCCTTAAAACAATTAAAATGCATGTAAATTATGATACTCCAGGAATTAATCACTCCAACAGATGGTGGTAGCTTGTTAACAGGAGCGAAGCAGTCTGTTTCTGGAATCTGGTACCTTGAAGACTACAGGAATGCCAAGGGACCATGAATAATGGCGTTGCTGCAGCGAAGGGATCTGACCACAAACTAATGACTAAAATGATCTGGAACACCAGAGACAATCCATCTGGGGCAATTCCAATCCAATTTTTCACCCTTCCTTACTCTCTGTCCTGCCGTGGCCTCAAACCTAAACAGCGTCAGCCAAAGTGGGATTTTGATGTGGACCCTGACTTCACAGGTTGGCTCATGGTTGGGTTAACAGCTATGATAACAGCCACAGAGACTTTGCACTGAGAGGCGTGCAGAGCAAAACCTTGATTGCAGAGGCAGCTCTTGGAGCCCGGAAAGGAGAACTTCAGCTTGCTTTCAGCAAGACATTACCAAGGTGGCTTTCTAAAAAGAGCCTTGAAGATGAACGCCCCTGAAATACATCTCTAGGGCTGAGGGGACAAGGTGCTGGGGGCCTAGAGAAATGTTTGCTCTGTTATGCACATATGCACACACACACATTACATACAGTGATTTGGTTAAGTCTGATTATTGTGTCAAGAACATTTTCACAGTCAGTCCAGGCCCTCAGGCCATGCTGTGCCTTGTCAAGGGTCACAGGACCTGTCCTGAACAGGTGAGCGCAGGTGAAAGCCTTAAGCCAGCAAAGTCTGAGCTACCTCCAGAAGCAACATAAGACCATCATCATGGCAGGGCAGAGCTAATTAGTAAACTAGTATATTGATGCCTCTGTACTGCTTCTAGGATCCAACCTGTTATCTTCACTGATCATGGTCCTGCCCTCTGTTATTTAGTATGGGATACTACAGGTTTCTGTTCTCTCTGATCAGAGGTGGCGTATTCCAGCTGCAGGCTCCGGTGCAATGTGGTTGTGCATCCCAGCTTTCCGTTCTGCACAGGGGTCACAACTTCTAACACATTAATTTCCAAATTTAAAAACTCAAAACTTTGCTGATGCTGTGAAATAAGCACACCAAGAGCCATAGTCTAAATTAAAGATTGTGAGCAAAGTACGACAGAACCAAATTCCAATAAATAACATATCACAAATAAATTAATAAATAATGCAGTTCTGCAAATCCCATCTTGCAAGATAGTGCTTCTAACTTCTTAAATGACAGCAAACAGATAAATATCACTGTGACAGTCTCTCACACCACAACGGATGTGGTTATTAGACCTTCCATTTAACCAGCAATCCCAAAGAAACCTCTTAGAAAATACAGATTTTATAGGTATTTAGGCCAGATTCAGAAAGACCAAACAGTGATGTTGGTTTGCAGTGCTGTGCCACAGAGGACAGGCTCCCACAGGCTCTGAGCCTTGTCAATGGCTGCTGCTGGAGAGTGGTTGACTGACCCAGATCCTGCAGCTGAGGAGGACAGCTGCAGAGCTGATCTGACGGGACATCAGGGGTCTTGGCAAATTGCAAGCAGTGCTGGGAATACCAGAGGCACTCTGTGCAGACAGTGAAAGATCCAGTTGTATCTACTTCCCCACAGAGAAGCTGGAATGAGTAAAAAAGAAATAGGATGGGGGATAGTTGAGGATAAAAGGGATAGAAAGAACTTTCTACATAAATTACTAGTCTGGGCTGATAAATAATCTGTCACTTTTCTACTCTTTCCTCTTTCCCTTGCCAAGACTTACAATGGTGAGAGGTGGTACAGGAGATGCTAAAACCCTTTTTGGAGACATCCTTGAAGTATAGGATACTTATGCCTGTCTTTAAAACCATAAAGTGAGTTCCTAAAAAAACCTACACTTTTGTTGTAGCTGTAAGATAATCAACAAGAATTTTCTGCTGCACAAGAAATATCCTCTTTCGCTCTTGCCACCTCCTTCTCCATCTCCTCCTGCATCTCTGGTCTTCAGTCCTACATGTCTCTGTGTAGTTTCTAAACTGGCTTTTTGGATGACTGCACTTACCTTGACTTTCACCAAAATACATCTGGAGCTTTTGACAAATCCCTAGTAAATTACCAGTAAAGGAAAACCTCTACTGCTTGAGCAAAGAACAAAGCCTTTACAGAGGGATCTTAGGTGAGTTGATACAAGAACACCACTCAAACTCTTGCACAGCTAAGAAGTTTGTGCAGCTTTATACCAGTATAATGTTACATGATTGTAACAGCCTTTTCTTCTATTCTGGTAATTCCTGTAGTCTTTTCCTGGAATATAAACATAACAACCATAATATAATGTATTGATACATACTACAAACCAGTGTATAGCATATTCACCACTTCACCTTCACCCTATACCTGCACTTCAATAGAATTCAAACCCAGTGGTCAAACATTATTGTTCAGTTAAAGTAACTTGCTGTTTTCATGCTCAAATTGAGCTTGCTCTGAGTATATTAGTAGACTTCTGAAGTTAAAACCTAAATTCAGTTGTTCCTGTGCACCATGTCTCAGATCAGAATCTGACCAGTAATATATGCTCCCTGCATAGTTCAGAAGAATAATTCATTTGCAGATTTCCTCAGTTCATAAAAGTTTCAATACTCTGCTAATCTATAAAATCTCTATGTTTTATGTAAACCAGGAAATGGCATTTCTGACTGGATAAAACAGATATATCAGACCATTGTATCATGTTGCCTGCTTGATTTAAGGGCATTTGTGTTGGATCAAAGCTCAGAGCATTTTGAAAATGTAAACACAGGGATCACTCCATAAAAATTATATGTGCACTCTAAGCTAATATATAGCTTTTGGTTGCATGTTATGCGGTAAGGCATTTAAAGGAGTTATCATGATGATATATGAATGGCAGCACAGCCAAGACTAAAGGGCAAGATATTCCATTAGGGTTGTTCCTTATTGCATAGAAAAAATTACTTCCCACTCAGAAAATGCTTCAAAATCTAATTATTTTGTATAATATGCCCTTCCTCCAGGCTATATCAAATACTGGAAGAGGATTCTCTGCTTACATGGATTTTATCTTAATGAATTGCCTAATCTTTTCAAGAAAATATGTTTTTATATATAACTTTGAGCACAGCCCCTTAATTAACAGCAGGAATGCTTATGGACTGAAAACAAAGCCAGTTAGTGACTCTTGAAATTACATTCAGAGCCAATTGCATTGGCATTAGCATTCTTGAACTGAAGTCAATATCCAGTTCCTGAATTATGTGCAGTGCCACATGTAGCAGGAAGTCAAACATGGAATAAAAAGCTTGGGGTATTGCATTATCCAGGAGCACATTCTGCAAAGGGCAAGGTGAGCCTCTCCTCTGTGGCACGATACCTCTCCTTTTCTTCCCACGGGGCCAGGAAGGAGATCATGGGGAGGGGGGTGAGGGTGGTCTGAGGATGAGAACACACATATTTTCGCAAACTTGTGAATGTCCTTTCAAGGATCAGGGGTGGGGCAGTAATCCTTCAACTAACCCCCCAAAAATATCCACAAGTCTTTAAAAAAAAAAAAAAATAGGACTCCATGAGGCTTATTTCAGTTTCTGCATTTTTAGGGTTACTTACATCTCTGTGTCAAGTGTTGAAGATTAAGTATCAAATTTGCTTCTTTCTTAAAGATTTTTTAAATGAATACTGAGCTTTTCACCTGCCTTTAAGAGGTAGAGTTTTAGGAAACATTTCAAACATCCCATAACAAGTGATAATGTCAGACCAGTTGACATCACTGCTATCACTGACACTACTCGAAAGACCAGCTTTGCCAGCCCGTTCCTGGAGCTGGGTTGGGAGCAAGAAGCCACATAGCTGCAGACTGCAGACTGCACACAGCACATCATCCTCAGGTCTTCCAGGAGACTCCCTGCCATTCATTGTTACCTTCTCACTGGAGGCCCAGGGGGCTTCTGACACTCTCCTGACTGTCCAAAATCAGCTGGCCTAAGAAACTCAAGGCCTTGATTAGATCTATAGATTTTGCCTTGGGAAGGTGTGATCTCCACCATCAAATGTAACTGAAATGATCTATGTGTTTCTGTTCAAAGGATTATCTCTCTGTGTACGTATAGAGACAACAAGAGTAGTAATGGATCCATGCTTCAGAGTTTCTGTTCTGAATGAAGATACGATGTTGTAATGAGAGGGCTCAAAGCCCCCTGAAGGAAATAAAATGTGGTGTAAAAAAGTACAAATCAAGTGCACCTGCAAAGATCCTGCTCCCACAGACCCAGTACAAGCAAATTTTCTGCTGGAGGCAGGCAGGCGTGTAGCTCCATTCTGCACAAGGTGACAGTGGGGACTCTCACTGCAGTGGCTGGGAAGAGATCACCTGGCACCTCCTGGGGTCACTGTCTTTGTCTTGGAGAAGACAAATGGCCAGGCACCTCCTGATTTCTTATCTTCCATTTCCCCATTATCTCTTCCATCCTTTCAGGACTAATATGGACTTCTAAATGCAAACAGCCCCCTGCTGCTCCTGGTCACCAGTATCTCTGCACTATCTCTATTCTCTTTCTAAAGAGCAAGTTTCTGCCTCACAGAAAGGCAATTATTCTTTGTTCCAGAAACAATCATATGTTTTTCTTGCAAGTGGTTATTAAAGCCTCAGATTATTTTCACACCATTTATTTAGCAAGATTTAACACACAGTCCTTCCTGGAGAGGGTAAAGTCAGCTTTAGCTGCTTTTACTAGCTACTTTTACTAGCTACTTTTCTAGAGAAACTCTGGCCAACTCATTTCAACTGGTATTTCTTCTTTCTTTTGTCCTCTGTGCTCCACCTCTAGGTTTCTAAGTGCCAACCTTCACATTTTTACCTTTTCTTCAAAAGGGCAAGATACCAAATTCACTGCTGACGTAAGTAGGTGCAGCTCTAATTAAGTCAATGAGGTTACACCTGCCTATGTCAGCAGTGAATTTGGCTCGACATCCCTAGTGAGCAAAATGTCACATTACCTTTGTTGAGCAGGACATTTCAAATAAAACATTAACAAAAACAATTAACTTTAAGCCATTAATCGCACTGAAGCTACTTTCAACCTCCTAAGGATTGAAGTCAATTCCCAGTAAATGTCTTTGGCTTAATAGATTTTGATGCTTTGGTATGAAATATATTATTGAATGACATTGAATTAAGCAACATCCTATTGTATTTCTATATATGAATTATCCTTTAGACATATCTGACAAGTTTTAACTATGATACTTAAGAAACTGTTAGCAGTGGAGGGGATCATATAGAACATTGCATTATATAATACCTATGAATTTTGAAAATTTATTATGTATAGCTTTAATATTACACTCAGATATAACACACTTTTGTATTTCACTAGCATCCCATTTTGTATCAACAAAGATGGAAGATTTATAAACAGCATGGTTCTCTAATTCATTCCCTTTGGCACAAAACAGGTAGTAACAAATCTAGATGATTGAGAGGTAAGAATTCAGTCTGGCTCCCAACACCTTCTTTACAGCTACAGAAGGAAAGGAGTCAACATCTGAAGAATTTGGAAGCCCCAGTTCAGCTCCTTGCTAGGCTTCCCTGAACAGAGCATGGCAGCTCACAGCCAGGTGTATGTGGACCAGAAACTCCACTATTGCACTCTTGGGTGCCCTTTTGCTTTGCAGTGCTCATAAAACCCAGGTGGGGTGCATGGGCCCCTGCTTCAGAAAAAGGATAAAATTACCACATTCTTGTAGGTCAAACCCCACTGTAGCAGCCAGAAGGAAGTGCTGGAGATAGAGATGCGTGTTGAACCCTGTCCCTCACTAGGACTGTCATGTTCTCTGCCTTGCACGGAGCAATTCTTCCCATTCAGGATTTGCAGCCCTAAACCTGCCCTGGGAGTTAAGTACCTTAACCCTTTCTTCTAAAGTCCAAGGAACTGACAATCATTTTATCTATCATAAAGCCAGAAGAGAAGGAGGGGAGGCCTGAACCCTGTCTTCCAGTTCCTCTCTGGATGCTCCACAGGGGAGAGAACTGAAGTTGAGCTCCTACATCCACCCAGTGGTACATTTGGTCTCCTGCCTTTCTCACAGGTGCATGGGCTAAACTCTACATTTTAGAGTCACCTCTCCCTTTCCTACTGAGTATTTACTTAGAACATGCAAACTACAGCAGCCACAGCAGGAAATGTGAATGGAAAAACATTTCCTTTGCTCCAGAATCCTTCCCCCGTATGCTGGTCACTTCTCTTTATTGGGAGCAGGAGAGAAAGTCCAACTCACAGAGAAAAGAACTGAATAAAGGTCACTCACCACTTAGGTGACTGCTGTAACGAAGAATCTCAGTATTTTAATCACAGTGTCCTCTTGAAGGTAATCACAACTCCCCAGCTCTCTGTACATAGCCTCACGAGCCAACACAAACATTTGCACATTGCCTAATGTGGATAAAGTTGAATCAAGGGGAATAAAGTTCTGCAGGAGCAGAATACTAACAAAAGACTTCAAAGAAATACAAGGTACCAGTTATATTTGGCCATCAGGTGAAAAAATATTGACCCAAACTTGGAGCATATGATCAATGACCTTGAATTTCTGCCACATCCATTTTTCATCATCGTTTTCCCAAGGAGTGAAGACCCTAGCTGCCTTGAGGTCCTTTCCCATGTACCCAGAGTGACCCAGGGAGAAAGCAGCTTTGTACGTACCTTGTAGCAAGCCTGGCAGGAGAACTGCCTGGCTAAATTCTGTACTCCAGGATACAAACATCTTTGCCCCGTGAAAAGATACCTGAATAGGATGATCTCCAATATTTAATACTGGCCCAAGTTTCACCATCCCTTAACAATGCCCTGAGTTCTGCTCTATATCAAATCAATTGAAGCCAATGGCAGAGGTATCATCAAAACCTAAAGCCTGCAGCACTACAGTATAAAATATATTTTGCAGCAACTCTTCCCACTCAGGGAGTGACTGTCATTGCTGGTGCTTGCAATGACAGTTCATACACTGAAGTGAACCAAGCGTGAGTGCAGGTGGGTGATTTAGTATCATAGTACACCTTCTAATGAAACAACACACTAAACAGCACTCCTGCTAGAAATTCAGGACTATTACAGTTTTCAGTAGCTGTATGTATTCTGCTGGGACATACCCAAATCTGTTTTGTTTTGTTTTGTTTTAACAATTATTTCTGACAAGTTACTTATCAGATTTTGTGCTTACTCAGAGAATAGATTAAATAGTCTCCATCAGAAATACCGCTGGGGAGTGAAAAACTCTAAAACCTGAGCACTGCTCTGGGCTGGATCCTAAAGGTTTCACACAGCCAAAACCTCATGATGAATTCAAAGAAGGTTTTGCTGGTATAAAGGATTTGGGACCAGACACAGAAGCTGCCCCATAAGTTCAAGGCCAGTGTGCTCCACCTCAGCTCCTGACTCCCTGAGGTGGCTGGGGGAAGCCCCCTGGGACACCACACGGCAGCATCACTGCCTGAGTGTCCAGCTGAGATAGGGTGCAGAGGAGGGAGAGGAGTGCGTGGTCTCAGTCCAATCCTGACATGCACTCATGACCAGGGGACCATGGCCTGAGAAACACTTCAAGTCACCACGGTTTCTGTGCAGCCTGACAGCACAGCTCTGCCTGGTTAAATCAATGAACATTTTGCAATTGATTTCCGGGGTAGCTGCAACAGGCTTTATGGTTTCCTCCATCAATCACTTTAGTACTCACCTGATTTTAAACACATTAGCAGCTTGATTGAAGTCAATGGTACAGTTCAGATATTTAAAATGAGTTATGTTCTTAAGTATGTTGATGAATTGAGGCCTTAATGAACATTGTTAATGAACACATGATCCTCTGAGATTTGGAACATCTTCAAATCTCACACTTCTTTGTACAGTCACTTGAAATTGGCAGAAGTCCTGGTTGCCTTCAGAAGTCACCCCCTCCCTTTCCCAGAAGCTGGTCCTCACCATGTCCCCTGTGTTGGGACCTGCAATCACATGGCTGTGCGGTATGCCTGTCCATCATTGCTAGTTTGGACCAGTTCCCTGCACAGCACTAGGCAGGCAGCAAACAGAAACAAGCCACCAGGAGTGGAGATAGAGGTGGCAGGTGGTACCACCTCTTCTGGCAGCAGCACAGACTTGTGCCAAATTGAAAGGACCAATTTACCATAGCACAGCTAAATCAAGGTAAAGCTAGCTTGTTAAACCATTGGAGTGATTATCTGATAACTAAGTAACCAAAGCATATTAAGATTCTTTACCAGGGAAAACTTCAAGACTCAGCATTCACATAAACTATCATGAGTGCATTTAGACCAAATCTCATCTGCAAACAAAAGCATATAAAATTACGGAAGAAACATAATGTTTTATGTGGGTACCACCTAGTGGCAAAGGGCTGGGATTTCCATGTGTTATTTTTGATGGAAATAATAAGCACATTCTGGAAAGAGGATCCTCTTAACCAGGTGCCCAAATATTTCGGATTTCTCTGGACTTTGTGTTTGAATCCATCAGCCTGTTTCAAGTTGCATGCCTAAAACCTGCACTTAAGTTGAGAAGAGTTTCCAAAAAAATTTTAATGGTTCTAGACACCCTGGGTATGATGCTGACCAAAGGTTTTTACAGTGTGGAAGCAAATTAGATAGCAAACGTTGCACAGACAGAGAAGGACACACACACACAAGGTAATGCAATAAGGCAGGTACATCAGGCCTAGTGGTTTCAAGGTCAATGCCACTGCACACCTGGGACTCACCAGAGGCACAGTTCTGGATGCCCAGCAGCTCAGATGCAATGGCAGGAAAATATGGGAGAAGCCACAACTATGTTTTTCAGCTGCATCAGGGAAGCCAACAGTGTAATAAGAGAAATTCTGTTTTCTGCGTGGTAGCCCTGTAACTGGCTGATTTATCTGGTGTCCTTTGAACTGAAGGGTGAATGCCATGTTCTTCTGGGGCCTTTGCAATAAAATACAAAGGGACTTTCAAGTGGAAAGTACACAAAGGAAAAAGCCTCTAGATGAAAATGCCTCTGGACATGACAAGATGTTACTTAGCCAAGTAAAGGCACAATGAGATCATAACTCAGGAGAAAACTAATGCCATCATATTGAAGGCATTTTAATTGAAAAATGTTCCACCTGAAAATTGTAAGGTATTAATTTTTTTATAAGCAGTACAATAAACTTTTCAATTATAAAAGGCAAGTAGAAGAGATGCTTAACTGTCACAAACAGTCAGTCACTTCATTCTGAGCAGGTAACCCTATGCCCACACTTTGGCACGCTTGCAGCAGCATCAGGAACCAGCAAAGGGCCCAGGACTAGACCAAGCAATGTAGCAACAAGCTGTCATTTGAGTTTGGAAATAGGCAGGAGCACAGCAGTTGTCCCTAGCCAGGTTGAGGAAACCTGCAGGCAGACCAGGCAGTGGGGATCCCATGGCTCTGCTTAGCACCAGTTTCTCACCTCACGTAATTCAGCAAATAGTTCCTCCTATGAGTAGGCATGAAGTTCTCACCATGGTGAAATCAATACCAAACCCTCTGTTAAGTGCACTTGTGCCACTATTTCACCTGCTGCCTCCAGTGATTTATGCCACTCCAGAACAGGGTTCCAGATTGACATGTTTATTAACCTTACAAAGGAGATTACAAAGACAGGCTGCTCAAAGGGACTGCAGTGTGCATTGTGTGGGGATTATTTCATACGTATTTCATCACTTCAAACCTATTGTTGATTATCATGTGAGTATTGCATCAACTTCAGCTTTGGAAAGCTCCTAGTAATCATGATTCATGAAGCTGTCAACTAATACTATACGTATTCACTTTTTACAGACCTACACATCAATAAATTGGAAATACCCTGGAAAAAAAAAAAAAAGGAAAAGAGCAAGGAAAGAAAATAAAGAGCCTTGTGTCGGACCTCTGCCACGGGGAACACTAGCAGCAATAACAGCAGTCTGTCTCTGAGGGTGGAAAGGCCCTTGGACAGCTGTAGGTGACAGTGTAGCACCCTGGGCCAGAGCACCAGTGCAAAGAACTCTTGCACCAAAGAGAGCAGAAAGGTAAGAAATTTAACTCCAGATGTAGGAAAGACCCACAGCGTTTCACCTTAGATTAACAAGAGTGAAGCTCTCTACTGAGAGCCTGTCTGAAAGTGATTTGTTATCTAATGACCTTCCTAAGAGAAGCAGGTCCATTAGTGACATATAAACTGTGCAGAACAAGAATACAGTGTATTTTCTTCTGTAACACTGAATTTCAGATCTACCTAAGTGTTAGACAGTAAACAAAAGCTCTTTGAAAAATAAGCTTCTCTGAATGCTTCACCCAGTGAAGGGCATGAGAGAAGTACAACCATCAGACCAGTTCTCCCAC
This sequence comes from Sula dactylatra, assembly GCA_013389905.1. Lineage (NCBI taxonomy): Eukaryota > Metazoa > Chordata > Aves > Suliformes > Sulidae > Sula > Sula dactylatra. Next base: position 64,344 of record WEKW01017049.1, read on the forward strand.
AGTCATCTGCAGCCTACCCTGTCGATACCCACATGCCCTCTACAAATTAAGCTATCAGACAGAAAGAAAACAGGGTGAAAAAACAAGGGCACACATAAGAAACATTAGGAAAACTCTTAGTTGGGAGTGTATATGCTGCTGATTAAAAACCACAATCTCATTCTCATTTCTTAGGAATAATGAGTGGATATAATTAAACACTTTTCTTGTAGGAATAAAAGTCTGCCTTCATTAGCCAGGTACAAGAACACATGACTTTTGTCTGAGCCTCTGACTGAAATCTGGCAAATTTCATAAATTTCAGTAGGTAAGGCTGCCTTGCAACCAGGTGAATGGAGATACTTCTGCATTGATTTTGTTCAGGTAGATTTTCCTAAATTTCATCACTATATAAATATTTCTGCTTTATAAGTAAAACCTCTTCTTGCTCAGCCCTGTTGCATGTACCATTTGCCCCCAGTCAAGGGACAGTGGGTTGAGTTTGCTGGGGTAAAGGGCATGCTTGACACTTCTCCAGCCCCATTGAGGTTATCCCACCGCAGGCTTTCACAGCACACATACAGTCCTTCACACCCTGCAATAAACTGCATCCAACTCCTGGCCCTTTTCTACCTGCCCACTTTCTTGTCCCCTTTTTATGCTATTAAAAATATGGTGACCTTAGACCAGATGGCATATAAGACCTTAACATCTCTTACACAAAAAAACCCTCCAAGTATCCCACTTCTGTAAATGGGCATAATCGATGTATTTATTAATTTGAAACAATAAATTCTGAGCACAAAACAGCCATGCAGAAAGTAGGGGTTTTTTTAGAAAAAATACTACATGAACGTACTTTAGTGGAGTTGCACTGCAATTGTCAGTAATGATGGGAAATAGCCAGATGGATAGGTGTGACTTCTGAATCGCTCACTCCAAGTATAGAATAATTACAGGGACCCCACAACTTAGCTTATATTCCTGTCTTGGGCAAATGTTCTTCCAGCAGCAGGGGATTCTCCATTTTGCCTGCACAAGAACCTCGAGGTGGCCGGACCATAAACTGACATCTTTCTCCTAGTCACCCCCAGTCCAAGCAAGCTCAGAAACATCTCTCAAGTCAAGTATCAATACTGCCACTTGTAGTTAGTTTGGCTCTGTCAGTTCAGCATCATGTGTCTTTCCAAATACAAATAAATGTTTTATAAAGTTTTGCTATACTCAATTACATATGTACATTTATCTTGCTTATAACAGATAGCTTGCTAATACTTATGTATTGCTTGAAGAGCATTCCAGCTGGTTAGATTTTCACCCAAACATGTGAATCAAAACCTCAGGCAAAACAAAAACTGTCTCTCATACCTTTTACAGATTAACAAATAGTTTTTGCCCTGCTAATGCCATTCTTAATTGGACTACACTGTGAGGAGCAATTAAGACTAAACGGCCACTTGCTGAGAGCTGGTGAAAGAGAAACTGCAGCTCGAGGCATTCACATTCTCCAAATAAAGTGCAGTTGCCTTACTTTGGTGTAAAAGAAAGAAGCTTAATTTTTTAATGGCTTAGTATATTAAAAAGAATTATTCAATTCACAGCAGGGAAATCGGTTTTGGGAGGGATTATATTTTCTTAATATTTTTTTTTTCAAAACCACTTTATAGATTTAAAGGCTCCTGACTGACAGCACTGGAGGTGGGACTCTCCCGTCCCAGAAAGAAGCAGTGACAGCTACAGCAGCAATAACCTTACTGCACTGCCTCACCTGCAGCTTGCAGAAGCCATCCCAAGGCTAGAAACAGACTTTCCCATTTAGGCCATGCCCTGCTGATCTGTCAGATAAATACTGGGTGCATGATGTAGCAGTGTGAAAAATATGTAGGTAACTATTCACATACCTTCTTAAATAATTCTGAAGGGCCTGTCAGTCCATGAAATGTCCTCCTTCTTCAGATATAGCCCAGTGTGAGGCCATACCTGCTGCCCTTCCTCTACTGTGATTAAAATAAATGCCACCTGCAGTGAACTGCAACCATCTTGAGAAGGATCATAGGTCCTTATTTGAGAGGAAAGGTCACACTCACCCCACTGAGTGGTAACAGCGGAAGGAATTTGCTGCAGTTATACCAAATTATATATTCCAGAATGGTTAGACCTGAGGAGGACAGATGTACATCAGAGTTGGCAGTCTGTTGCCTTTCACTCATGCTAAAGTTGGGATCCTGACAGAGTTTCACCTTCTAACCTCACCACCACCCCGTCAGCGTGCATCCTCCTGACACTGATGCTAAGCCAGCTGCATCTCACCCAGCTGCCCGCATCCCTTTGGTGCTGCTGAAAAGCCAGCGTCGTCAACATGTCTGTGGTTTAGCCACCGCAGACCACAGCAGAACCATCAGCTGCCAACATCTCAGCCCTGCCTGAAATGGTTTTCTCACCAGAAGCCTTGTGCAATCCTCTCCAACTGGGAACAAATGCCCTTGTGGGAGCCAAGCTTAGTGCATACTGGCTGGACTAAGTTACAGGAAGAGTGGGAAAGGCAGCTGTGGTCTCAGGTGCTTGGTCTAACCCCAGCCAGAAAATAATCTCAAGAGGATATCAAGTTTTCTGGGAGAGAAGCCTGTATTTATAATGGTGGATAAAGAGTGTTCGACCAAGGTATCAGCTGCACCTCTACATATGTTTCTAAACTCTGAGTTACAAGACTGCCCCACTGGCTCTGACAAAAGGAGCTCTGCTAGGTTTTCTAGGAAAGCCAATTGCTCTTCCGACACATCCTTACTGAAATGAGGTCCCTGCAACTCCCAGTGCTCACATCGCTTCCATACAGACTTTAAAAGCCTGAATGCCTAAGGGTTGGTCTAAACTAGTTTTATACCAAACACCAGGAATTTTTAGCATTTTTCTTTGTCTGAAACATTTGGAAATAGGTAACATATAACTTCACAATGTTATCTGTATGTGCATTTACTTCCTTTTTACTTCCTACGTCTGTTCTCTCCCTCCACAGAGACCAAGGTCTGAATGCCCTTTATCCACTATTGCAGGCAGTCTCAGTATCATTAGCATCACTTCATCCCAGCGTACCATCTATCTAGTGACTTAACCTGATGAGATGACACTAGCCAACATTAGTATTTCATTTTTGTATTCCCCAAAAGATATTTCTTTTCAATTTAGCTATTACCTGACAAAAATATTGCTGAACACCTGCAAGAGATAAAACAACTTCAGTCCAATTTCTTTTCACAGATGCTAAGGGCCATGTTCTTCTGCCACTCATGCAGCTTATAGCTCAGACTTCTGCACAATTTAAATGAGAAGCAAGTTGTTTCACTTTGTTGTGGGAGTGGTATAAACAAATGTAGTCTGCCCTTCTCTGACATTGTGTGCCTTGGAGAGCTCAGGGCTTACCTGAGGGAGGAGGAGGGAGCACAACCGTCTCACAGAAGCCAGGTGTAAATCAGTAGCAATGCAGAAAGGAGTTGCTTCACTGTGCATTCCTCTGAAAGACTTGTGCATCTGAGGCAAGTCAAGGTAAAATAGAAGGAACCAAAAAGAAAGCTTCTCCTGACAGTAAATGATCCACACTGGAGCTAGACTCCAAAACAGACTCTATAATCTGCTGCTCTGACTCAGAGACTAGATGCAGCTAATTGGCACAGCTCTTTAATTAGCACAGAGCTGCCATGTCTGCAGACAGTGGGGGAGGATGTGCAACGTGCCAGCATGGAGCATAGCACATGTCAGTGGGGAGCCCTCTGCCGAGAAGGTTGCTCTTGGCTAAAGAGCAACACTGGAGGCCAAAGAAATGAAACTATGAAGTAGATCTTCCTTTAACATGAAGAGGGTCAAGCAGCTGACATGCTTCTCTCCAGGCTGTACCCCAAAGAGGCTTTCCCTGGGGGGCTGAGAAGAGGAAAGCCAGTGTGCAGGTGGTTGCTTAGACTTACTACCCCCTTAATACAAAGGAAAGAGGCTGGTGCTTCACTTAACATGTTTTCACATACATTCTCTATTTGCATTCAGTGGTGCAAGCCTTCCATGCCCTGGGATGGGTCAGTATTTTCACCTCTGACACACAGAGTTCGTTGCCACTTCAGTGTTGCCATGTGCAAACAGCTGCTCTGACCACAGATCAAGCACCTTTGACTAAAGGTTTATACTAAACAATTCATCAAGTAGTGAGCAACCTCTTATAAGAATAACATAACATGATATAGATAAGGCAGCAATTGTTTCTTAGCTACCAAAGGAGCCTTAAGCAGACAAATGAGCAATTTTTCCTTTTTGAGTTCTTATGCTGAGAAGAAATTGCCTGAAAATAATCCATCCTTTGTTTGCAGAATAATTCTGAGTTTACGTGTGCAGATGCAGCTATGTATCTCAGTATGTTCTGCTGCCCAAAGGAATGCATCCAATGTGTCTTCTGCCACCCTCCCTTCTGCTCACTACTCAGCCTGAAGCAAAAGGGTCTCCTGACACTTATGGTGATGGGTATGCAGAACAGTGATGTTCCTAGTGTGATGTGGTCTCAGTCAGAGCCCAGTCATGCCATGGGAAAGCCAGTGGGATAACTTAGTCTAGTTAGGTTATCCCAGGTGTCTCTTCCTCTTAGGAACAAGACACACAGACACTCAGGCACATGCATAACATATCTCACAGGCCAAATTCTGCTCTCTGTAACCACTATCAAGCTGCAATAACTCCTGTTAAGCCAGCCTTCAATGTTTAATTACATCTCTCTGATAAATTATTCTGGATTGATGTTGCTGCATGAGAATAGATCTTGGCCCTTAATATAGTGTATATTTTTTATACAGAGGATGACAGATGTCGAAAATACAAATTTATCTGCTGAAAAGAGGGTTGCACTCTCCTTGAAGATGCTAGGAAGATCCTAGGAAAGTTCAGATTAAAGTAAAGTTTAAAATTACATGTGACCTTCTCCCTCCTTCTCTCAGGAAGAGCCACTACATATAATTACAATCCCATGACCATGTTAGGCCCAAGTAGTTTCCAATATTTGCAAGTCTGTGTGCCATCAGTGTAAGGACACTTTTATATATCAAATGCCAGCTTTTGTTGCCTGTCCTGGCATTTCTAAGATGAGATGAGATGGGGATGGCTTCACCAGCCTTTATCCAGAAGAGCTAATGCTGCTAAGTTAACAATGGCTCTAAGTTTTTCATTAATTTTCCAATGCACCTTGCCTTGGCAGGCAATGTAGATATGAAGTTCAAAATTTGCCTGGAAGGAAGAAGCCTGTTAGGAAGTTAGCGGTTAATGGCAAAGAGCAACACAGCTAGCACCAAGTTTTTAGGCCTGTAACGTAATTACTGTAATTACATGAGCTTTATATATATATATATATATATATGTTCAGACAGATCCCAATGGGGTTTTTTAACTTTGGAAGATTCTTGGCTGAAAAAACTCCTCTCTCTCTTCCTGCAGTCCTATACACACATACACCTCTCAGGTCTTACGTGAGTCATTGCACTTATGCCATTGCAGCTACCCACATGCATAGGGATGGAAGAATGTTTGTGTGAGGCTCTGTGCAAATGTGACCCAAGCAAGCAGGCTTGGTTTTGTTTCTAATTCCTCCTACCCATAACCTGGAAGATACCAATAAAAGGACCTGCATCTGCACAAGGGGATGCCTGAGAACATTCAGCAGTTTTGCATAATTTGAACAGCTTAGGATGCTCTTCCTTACCCTGAAGCGCTCAGGTGACTTTGACCAGACCCTGGGAAGGGAAGACAATGCCCAGGGGCATAGGAAGGACCTGGCTAGTGATGGGCTCCTTCACATCCAGTTCCAGGTCAGGCCACTTCATCATTTCCCCAGTACTTGCTTCGTAGCCAGGAAACAGTGTTCAGATGTGTTTTTTCATAGTCTTTTGAAATGTTCACTGTGCTCCCACACCCTAGACCATATGGTCCTTATTAAACTGGTTTTGTAATAAATACATAAAGTCTGAGTTATGTCAGTCATACAGCAATATGTCTCAATTTTGACATCAGCAGAGTTACCTGGCATAAAACCAGTGTGATGCAAAGGAGAATAATATATTTTTCCCTAGCATATTGTTGAGGATTGTGCAGATTGTTTCAGCCTGATGATAATAAGGTGGCAAAACTACAGACATGATTCCTTGCTTGTCTGAGCATGGTAAAAAAATGTAGACTGTCTAGAGAAAAGATGAACTATTTCACACAGATTAAAATAGAAAAATCTCTTTGGGGTCCATTACATCTTCCTTGTTAATGTCTTACATTTTTAATTCTGCATTTTAAAAAATCTTGCATCCCAGGGTGGGCTAACTCTACAAATGTCACTTCCCGGGTGGGCTTGTCCTTATGCAATTAGACATAAAGCACAGAACATCCAGAACAGATGGGACTGCTACACAGAACAAAATTCCTTCTTTACTCTCATTTTTTCCCACCCAAATTCTGTTTCGCACAGAAAATATTTCAACTACGGAATCAAATTAGAGTTAATCAGCCGGAGCACTTTGTAATTAATAAGAAGGTCACATCCCATGTGGAATGGTGGAATTTTACAATCACCAAGCCTGTGGCTTTTTCACTGGTTTATCTGGGTCAGACTCTGTTTTCTACAGGAGCAGAGTAAGTGAGGAATAAATCTATTCAAACCCACAGTTACTGCGTATTTACATACTATGGAAATAGGTACAGAGCCTTTGTTTCAAGTAGCAGATGCAGAGTTGAGACAAGTCTAGCGCTATGACAGCGCATTACAAAGCACTGTGGAGGGGCTTGACCCTGCTGCTCAGGTTGGGTCCCCTCTGAATATTCCTGCTGGTGTCACTGCATCATTACCGTGTCATTACTCCTGCTGGCCTCGTGCTCTGCAGCCAGAGGTGAGGACATGGCAAATCCTTTTGCTAACACAAAGTCCCTCTAAAGCGCTAGGAGGAAGTGAGAAGAAAAGTGGAGCTTTCTTTGGTCCAAATTTCCCATGCAAGTGGTACTGAGGTGTCACTTCCTTCCCCGCATCTGCAGTGAATTATATCTAATTTGCTCACTCTCTCAGACTTTCCTCCTGCAACCCTGTTTTCTCTTCTTTTTAGCTCTCCTGAGCAAGTATGAAGAATGATATGTCTGCTGGTGGTGATGAAAAGCAACATCACCACTGGCTTCCCTAAAGTGGTGCCCTGCCAGTGTTGATCACTGTTACAGCGACTAATCTATTTCAGCTGTCCACAGAAATCTGAAATCTTCCTTGTGCTTTTAGCCCTGCTACAGACAATCATTCCAAAGATGCTGAGCCCTTGAACTTTCCTCAGTTGCAATTCTTGATCTGACAAGCAACCCTGGGATTTAACCACAGCCTTGGAGACCCAAATGCTACATACGCTCTCCCAAATACTTCCAAGGGACTTGCAGAGGCAGCAATCATAAATCCCATGGCTTTTGTAAAGGAACCATGAAGAACTTCAGATGATGGGAGTGAAAAATATTTGAGAAGGGATTCAAAAGCCTTTAAGAAATATTAAGGCAGAACCCATATGGTAAATCTCCAGACTATTGAGTTTTAAATTGGCATGAACTTTGTTTACTCTTTTACATTGTGTGTCCAGACCACCCCTTTCTGGATGCGTACGGAGGAAAACTGCCCCACCATCTTGCAGTGATTTTCTTCTGGTGGTTTGTTGGATTTTGACTAGTTTCTAAGCACAAGCAGATCAGTGGAAGTATTTTACAATGTTTATTTTAAAACATTCTGTTCTTTTATGTAAAACAGTTGGGAATTACAGTAAATTGGCATTACTTAAATGCTATCTTCACACTTCTCCCAAGGCTCATAAGTCTAAAATATTCTACCTGAGTTCTTTCAAGCATAGCTGTGGTAATTGCCCAAGCATGAAAATACACCTTTTTTTTTTTTTTTTTTTGGTCCAGGGATGACAATGTAAATGATTCTTTAGTTTATGGGGAAGCAAAAAGCACCTGTTTGGTAAATAAGTAAGTCTTTTGATATCTATCTTCTAGATAAATAAACTGAAAAATAAACTGATGCACAAATGGGTTCAGTGATGACAGAATTATTGAACAGTTAATCTATGGTGTGAATGAGACCAAAGCTGTAGATGGCTTTGTCCCTCACTTATTTCAAAGTCATTTGCTTATTCACAGAATGTTTTTCTCTAAAAGACCCTCTGATTTCTAATAACAAGCTAGCATATGTTCTATTAGGACAAAGCAAACAAGAAGAAAAAAAAAGCCCTATCACATCAGTTTATATTTAAACACAACATGTAATACATAAATATGTACAGAACCAAAAAAGCAGCTGCATTTTATGCAAGAGAGATGAATTTGTTAGAGAACTGTTGTTCTGATGTACTGAATTTCTCAGTATCTTCAGAGTACTTTTCAAATGGATAGAGATATTTTCTTTAATTACTAAATTACTGTACGAATTTATTTAGTGCCCATGATTTTCGTGAATCATCTTACTGAATTTAATGGGAACTCAGACTAATTTAAGATATTAGTTTTAAAATACTTCCAGAATATCTTTGCTTTTTAAAAACAACAGGATTTTTAAATAAAATTTATTTTCTCTCCTGATGTGTTATGCAGATTTTTGCTGTGTCTGCCGCCTGGCCACTGCAAAGAGCCCCGTCAGTCTCATGGCTGTGCCTGGAATCCTGATGTATCAGGAAAATGTTGCACAACTGGCAGTTGTATTTGTTTCTACAAAGCCCTTGCCTGAATACAAATCTAATTATTTGGAGTAAAATACACTGTAGTGCTCCCTAAGTTCTAGGGCAGGTCATTCTTCCGAGTGTAATTCTACAGCTTTTATACTGGGATTGCTGCCACTCCTGGTGCACTAATAACATATCAGTGAATGTGCATATGGCCGTGCTTTTTTACTGCGACAGAGGACAGAGCTCCTTCCAGCAATCACTGCCATTTGGTGGCTGTAATGTGGGGCTCCTGGCAAACAAGTGTCCATCCTGTATAACCATCAGCAATGCCAACGTGGATCTTCTTCAGCCATTTCAGAAAGGCCAGAGGAACCAAGTAATGTCCTGTTCCTCCTCCAGTGGGACCCTCCTGCACAGACACCCCCACTCCCCTCCAGTGTCACCATCACCGAGCAATAAGTCAAGAAGTGAAAGGCAGATTTAAGATGGCTTCAAAAGTTTTAACACAAAATTGAATGCTTAAAGTTCCCCTGGTTTAGATGTGTAAAACTGGAGATAAATAGGGGTATTAAAGCATGTCAGTGATAACTTCAGGGAAAACACCAGTGAACCAGGGTAAAATCGAGAGAGAGAGAAGTTCTGCTCTGCATCTGAATGCTTTAGTGTGTGCAGTGGGGTTACTTGTACTGAGCTGGGGTAGAGGAGACGCCAGCCCCCTGAGGAATGCTGAGCCTTGTCTCCTGCGCCAATGCACAGAGTTTTGGTATTTACCCGAGTAGAAATTGCTTATGTGTAATAGTAATGTGGGAAAAGGCAAAATATGGAAAAAATTGTGTCTAGATTGAGGGCAGAGCTTTCCTTCTGAGGAAAAAAAAAACCAAACAAACCTTAGAAACAACTATCTTCATTGTTGTGCACTCATGAGGCACAAAACCATAGACCGTCATCGAAGCCATGGGATAAGGTTCCAGCATCTTTGTGTTTGAGGCTGTTTTATACAGGACAGGTGATAACTTCCCACTTTTACCATTCAGGACCAGCTCTGCTGAAGACTACAGACATTAATTATAGATGCATATTCAGTGCTCTTTATGGCAGTGACACACAGCTGAGTTTTTGTTACAGGTCGTGACTGCACTGGAGGCAGCTCCCACAGGGAAGCAATTTGGCTTATGAGAATCCTGCTGGCAGTCCTGCGCAGGCACAGAGCATCCAGACAGAGCCCTTCAGTTACTTTGACATTCAAACAAAGTTTCCACAGAAATTTTACTCAAAAAATGTTCTATGGGAGAACTGAGGAGAGTATAAAGATAATGGTAATTATCTAACTACAAACAGAAATTGTTAAAGCATCCAGTGTGGTAGCTTTTTAGTTTAAAAGCATATTCCAATTACTTAAATTTTGTGCTAGCATGATTCCAGAAAAATTACACAAATTATTTTCCAAGCTGTGCTTCCTAAAAAAGTGAAGTAATTACACAAGCATCTAAGCTAAATTTCTCCTTTTCACAACCTGAAAACATGTACAGGATATGGCCCTTCTCCAGTGCGCAGAGAAATGAAAGAGGGTGAAGTGAAGAAAGCCCCTAGATAAATTAGGAGAACAGGGAGATGAGCTATAGAGGGAGGAGAGGCAGAGACCAGAAAGGGAAAACACAGAAGAGCAGGAAGGACCCAAAAAGGCACGGTGAGGAAGAGAAGCGAGAGGTAAGACACGTCTCCCTCCATCTTTAAAAATTCCAGAGAAGATATTTCCATGAAGAGCTTAACCTAGGACATCAAACCCTGTGTTGCAGCAGGACAGTTTTAGATTTGCAGGAGGAAGTGAATAACTGGTGCTCCCTTCCCCCAAAATCTCTGCACCCCATAAATTCAAGTTGTCTCGGATTGGCCCTGCCTGCAGTGCCCACAGAGGATAAATGAGCTCTTTCTAAACAGGCTACCTGTCTTGTGTCTCACATCATGCAGGGTATGATACCATTAATATTTATAAGCCTTCTGCTGTACATAATATCCCTAAATCCTTTACAATAGGAATCATTTATAAACTGAAGTGGAGAAGGATAAGGGGTACAAAGGGAAATGCGCAGGCAGTGGTCTTGACTTTCAGTTAACAGGATGAATGTCGTTGAAGGAAACAAAATTCCTCCAGATCTGTACCGGTATAATTGAGGGCAGCACCTGACCCTGTGCTACACTCACCTTCTCACATTTAAGAGGGCAGCATGCTCTTCTCCAGCTGTAACTTTAGTGATCTTATATTCTAACTGAAGTGGCCCAATGACTTTGGAGGATATTTTCCAGTCCAAGAGGGCAGTGTGCAAGAAAAGCAGATTGGAAATTGAAACTCAGTTGGGGGACATAGAGGAGGGAGGCAGGCTTATGTTGGAGGTAAGAGGGGACAGGGCCATTGACAACCTCGTTAATGAGAGGCAGCTCAGTTCCACTAAGCTTCTGGAGCCAGCTTGAAAATTCATAGGTAACCTGAAAGGAGAAAAGGGAAAAAAAAAATCACTTGCCATTTCAGAGGGAGAAATATTACTCCTGCATCACACTGACTGGGCCAGGAGACTAGCTGTACCTGGCAGAGGTCAAGGACAACACAGCCAAGATACTTTTGCTCTCCCCTGAATCTGGAATGAAATCAGTTGTATACACTGCAATGCAGTCAACAGTGAAATTACTTCCAGTTGAGTTGCTGCTATTTTTGCTAATAGGAGCTAGAGTTTAGCTTGCTGTTTTCTCCTGAAGAATCAGCATAAAGAGGGGGAAGATAATACACTGATGAAAATTGCTGTTTCTGTTCAACATCTTATAGTCAGTAGGTTTTGCTAGGCTCCTCTAAATATAGAAACATATGCTTGGTGGTCGATGCTGCGCGCACTGTTCAGACTCACAGCACTGTGCGGAAACAGTGCCCTTCTCAAACGCCTGGTGTGCAAATCACTCTCACAGCCTTCCTCGTCCCCAGCTGCATCAGTTTCTTCTTATTTAATTAGTGAAACAAATGTGCAACAGGGAATTAATTTCCACTGGCTATGTTCTTCTTTTTTATTCATGCATTTTTCAATTATAAGCACACAAGTAAATAGGACTCAGATGGACTTGAGTAATTAAAGTGACTGAAGATCCAAGGAGAATTTTTTTCTGATGAACACAATTTCCTCCAGAAACACCAGTTCGCTGAACTTAAATAGCTTTCTTCCAAACGTCTTGGGTTGGCCCTTTTGGTGACCCCAAATCTGGATTCAGTGTTCCTAGCAGCTCCTATCAGGAGACCTGGGGCAGTGCAGGTGTCCCCATGAAGAGCAGGGCTGGTCCAGGAGCCAAGCTCCCAGCCCTGCAGCAAGTGCTGCTGGCCGGTCTATCCCCTGCAAGGGATGCTGGAGGTGCCGACTACCTCTCGGCAGCACCTCCCAGCTCCTCCCCAGGGCTATGGGTGATTTCCAGAGTCCCTGCCCATAGCAAAGCCAACACCAACAGTCATTTCATTGGCAGGCTACTGGGTTGAAGGAGCCGCTGGTTCACATGAAATTTGGGTCAGAAAAAGGTTTCCACCCAAAGTAAGGAAAGCAACCACAAATCCATAAAGCTACACAGCTGGTTTCAAAGCAGTTCTTGTATCTTTCCAAGGTATGGAAATCTCACTCTCTGCTCTAGCCTTAAGCTTTGACTTTAAGAGACTAAGGGGAATCTTACATCCACATGCAAATACTTATGGCCCCGATTCTGCAATTTATAATGCTCAGGCAGACCACTGTGCTCAAGCAGAGCACCATTAACTTTAATGTGGATTCCAGCCATGCATTTTAAATTGCCAGATCAGCAGCTGAAATTATATGCACTCAGGGGCAGGTGTTGTCTACTGCATTTACTACAACAGCAAGCAGATTGTGAGCATGTAACAAAGGTTAATAAAAAAATTCAAATATTATAATAATAAAACCAGCAATAATAATGATGATGAAAAATAACACATTATAATGCTGTCTACAACATCCAGTTTCAATTTTCTTCAATAAAAAAAACCATATGAGCTTGGATTGGAGTAAACTAAGATTCATGAACCACGATGCAGCAAGTTGAGCTGAGTTTGAGAAAATTCTTCCTGGAATATTGAATTATTTTGCCAATTATGAAACAATTCTGCACAGAGTTTTTTAAATGTGAAACATTTTTTTCCCTCATGCAGCTCTCAAATTGCAATTCATAGATAAGAGATGGCTTTTTTCAGAGCTAGAGGGAGTCAGCTCAGATTCACCAGATTCACAGCTCTTTCCTCAGCACCTAAACCTGATCCATTCCCCCCTACCTGGGGCTCTGGATCAGCTTTGCCCAAACTCCAGGGGCATGTGGGCAGCCCTGGGTCAAACCCCTCCTCTAAAAAATTAAGCAGCAAGAATTTGGAGCCATCCTCCTCTGCCATTAACCACCCTCACTATTAAAATCAGAGAGTAATTTGAATTCAATTGGTTTCAGCATAACCATATCTTTTTATTAGGTCTTTCTTTGGGAAACTTAAGTGACCCATAATATTCTATATTTTCTCCCCTGTAGGCATCTATACATTAAAAACAAGTCATTTTTCACTCTTAATTTTGGTAAGATAAATAGCTCAAGCTCATGAAGTTTCTCACTGTACGACATTTCCTCTAAGCATTTTCTGTATCCATTTTCTGTATCCAGTTTGCCAGTGCTCTTCTCAGATGGATGCCACCAGACCTACAAGCAGCCCCAGCAATGCCACACTCCCAGTTAGGCTTATCCTCTTGTTCTTATCAGATACTCCTACACTTGCATATAAGGAACAGCGCAGGGTAAGAGAGCTCTTTTTGTGACTGTGCTGGCCACAGTTATATTTTGCACTCTGATTATTTTTCCTTCCCCAATTTTTAGATCATTGTAATGCTACACTTACCTTCAGTTCACTGAGGAAAACATTCAATACATCAGGTATAATCCTGATTTCTGCACAATTACCCTAGAAAATTCCATGAAGAGAAAATACAGAAATTTGTAGAGATCTTCTTTCTGAAATAGCCATGTCCTTAAGAGAAGAACTGCTGTTTTTCAAAGCTGGTCTTAAACTAATAGATTTTTTCTGATAAAGATCTCAGAAAAGATCCATAAATTTGTGACCTCCAGTCTGGTTGAATGTAATGTACTCATCTTTGGGCTTCAAAAACATATTGCTTAGAAATATAAACTAAGAAAAAATTGAGAAATCCCCTTTGGCCTGATCTAGAATTTAAATTCAAATGAATAAAAACTTTCCTTCTCTATCAATACATTTTAGCTTATACATTCACTGGAACTGTGTATTTCCTCTTCGAGAGTAAAGACCTCCTCAGTGCACAGCTATGTGTCATAATATGGCTTCAAACATGTAATTCTGATAATATGGATTACATCAAGTCTTCCAGACCAATTAAAATTTGAAATCCTGGAAGATCACTTACCTAACCGCGTCCTATCACCGCAGGTTGTGATACCTTACAAGAGACTCTAGATATGATTGCATTAGGTCTTTCACAAGTGTGGGATGTAAAAGGCTTCATAAGTCATTATGAAATGCTACAAATTACTTAAATCCCTTAATATTTGACCTGGAATTTCTACTCGCCTCTTAGGCCCTAGGGCTGAGCATGAGGAATTATATGGAGAGGAATAAGCCAAAATGGGAAGGGGTTATAATTTTTAAAAAAACATAGCAAATGCTGTTAAGACTTCATATTCTTGGGAAAGACCATAACTCAGGAAGCCAATTCCCTGAGGATGTGACAAGTGCCAGTACTGCTTGCTCTGGGGCAGCCCTCTCCAGTCACTCAGATTTTTGCTTCAGAGATCACTGGGCTTGTTTTTATTCTTGCTGAAGCTTTAATCTCAGGTTGCCCACTAGTTTATGTTTTTGCAGCTCTCAGGAAAGCCAGGTGTATTCTGTGAATATGTTAATTGCTGGCTGGTTAGTATTAATGTAGTTTACAACATGCCATTTGTTGTAAATGTAAGAAAGAACACCTCTTTTCAAAACTATCTGTAAATAGAAATAGATTATGCTTCATAAATTATCTATGGGAGTAAATTCCCTGAGGACTATAATTTTTAAATAATATATGGTATTTCCATAGGAACATGTTGTCCATTACAACTCTTTCTTTAAAAGCCATGATGTAGCTACCTCAAAAAGCCAGCATATGTCCTAACCTTTGAAGAGAGCAGCATGACCTTAAAGGATTGAAATTATGTCTGCCTGCCATTAAACAGACTTCCATAAAAAAGCTGGTTAGATAAGGGCAAGCTACAAGGAAGAGTGCATTTCTATAAGCACAAAAGCAGCACAATACATGAAATTTCAAAAAACAGTCAGGCAGTTGAAGGAGAAGAGAGAGACCCCTTTCAGTTAGCAACACAGTTCATCTGGTAAGTGCTAGAGATTTATCTACATCCCAGTGTTTATTGTATGCCTTCACTGAAAGTATAGTTATCTATAAGTTTTCCCCTTTACTTAATGACAGCACTAATTTACAGAATGTGGTCTGTATTTGGATTGCTCCCTCCAAATCACTCAGAATCAACTATCCTCTGAAATACAGACTCTCCGCTCCCTCTCTACAGACTACATGTTCTTTCCTCCAGATTACTAACATCAAATGAAAACAACATACTCTCATACTGATGTAATAATTGTTTCATAGCAACTTCCACCCACATTATTATTTCTTAGTATTTAAAATCCTTTTACATTTTCTGTCTTAAAAAATCATTTACTGAAGTATGTAGCTGTATTCCCCTGCAATATATGGACTTTGTGAAATACTATATGTTAAATATTGGGAAAGATATATCCATTGCTTCCCCTTAAATAGCTTGCAAAGAGCTAGTGAAGGATTCTGCTCTGTTCAGATTTTCATCCTCAATACAGCGCCAACAGACCATCTAGGAACTGATGAAGGAATGGAGCTAACTGGTCAACATAGAATCACAGAATCATAGAATAGTTTGGGTTGGAAAGGACCTTTAAAGGTCATCCAGTCCAACCCCCCTGCAATGAGCAGGCACATCTTCAACTAGATAAGGTTGCTCAGAGCCCCCTCCAACCTGACCTTGAATGTTTCCAGGGATGAGGCATCTACCACCTCTCTGGGCAACCTGTGCCAGTGTCTGACCACCCTCACCATAAAAAATTTCTTCCTTATATCTCATCTGAATCTACCCTCTTTCAGTTTAAAACCATTACCCCTTGTATCACTACAGACGCTACTAAAAAGTCTGTCCCCATCTTTCTTGTAAGCACCTTTTAAGTACTGAAAGGCCACAATAACATCTCCCCACAGCCGCCTCTTCTCCAGGCTGAACAACCACAACTCTCTCAGCCTTTCCTCATAGGAGAGGTGTTCCACCACTCTGATCATTTTTGTGGCCATCCTCTGGACCTGCTCCAACAGGTCCATGTCCTTCTTGTTTTAAGGGCTCCAGACCTAGATGCAGCACTCCAGGTGTGGTCTTACCAGAGCGGAGGGGCAGAATCACCTCCCTCAACCTGCTGGCCACACTTCTTTTGATGTAGCCCAGGATACGGTTGGCTTTCTGAGCTGCAAGCGCACATTGCTGGGTCATGTCCAGCTTTTCATCCACCAATACCCCCAAGTCCTTCTCCACAGGGCTGCTCTAAATCTCTTCATCCCCCAGCCTGTATTGATGTCAGGGTTTGCCCCAATCCCAGGTGCAGGACCTTGCACTTGGTCTTATTGAACCTCCTGAGGTTCACATGAGCCCACTTCTCAAGCTTGTCCAGGTTCCTCTGGATGGCATCCTGTCTCTCAGGCATGTCAACCACACCACTCAGCTTGGTGTTGTCTGCAAACTTGCTGAGTTGTCTGTGCCATTGATGAAGATATTCAACAGTACTGGTCCCAGCACAGACCCCTGAGGGACATCACTCATCACTGACCTCCATCTGGACATCAAGCCATTACCCTCTGGATTCGACCATCCAACCTGAGGGTCTTTTCCCATTCTTTACTGGGAACACATTGGTTAGCCAAACTCTGATTTGTTTTATATATTATTCTGATTGCTTAGGTTAACTCCTATGTTCAGGCTCCCTGCCTATAATCCATTCATTCATTCATTTATTTAGATAATTTCCAGTCTTGTCTTTTCTGAGCCACTAACACTGTTGCAGGTATTGCATCATTGAGTGGGGAGAAGCCCTCAGGTTATAAAGACCATCTACTTCACCTTAGGAAATCTGTTTAGATTTTGCTAAAATATACACTGCCAGAAGTCACCATGTCTGTTTTCTAGCTCATTTGGTTCATGAAAATTTTGACAGCCTGCTGAGATGACGTGAAGTAGAAACACAGTAAAAAAGCATAACAGAGGGAAATGAGGCCATGCTACCATGACCACCTCTTGGTCCAAGCACATGTTCACAGCAGCTGGCCAACCCCTTAAGGTAACACCCATTAGCTGGGAACAGCAAATGTTTTTATAGAGTTCAAGAGCTCATTAAAAGCTTTTGCATTTTTATAGCATGCCAGGAGCTCTTTGCTGAAAGCTTGTGGCTCAAGCCACGCTGGGGAAAAGTGGCAGTGGTCCTGGTGTACTTCACAGAATTTTTTTCCAGCCTTTTAAATAAAACCAAAATTACAAACAAAGTGAATATGATTTAGATTTGTGAAGTCAGTGGTTGAATGTTGTGAAACATCTGGCTTAATGTAGTCATGCAGTTGTATCTTTTGAGATAGGTTTTAGGGAGAGGTGAAATGGTCAGTGCATGACTCCAGAGCAGGTGGTATGTGCAATGCTGGTGTACCGTGAGCAGCACGAGGTGGTGTAGCACATGGTGTACAGTGCTCAGTGCCTGGTGTGCAGTGCGTGGTGTGTGGTGCATGGTGCATGGTGTGCAGTATATGGTGTGCATTCCTGGCTGTGGAGGTAAGTCTCAGAGTGCAGATGGTACTGGTGGGGCACTCCTCATCTGTCTTTACTGTCTCCTGCCCTGCAGTGGGGGTAGGAGACTTTGCCCCCCTCCCTTGGGGGCTTGTGATACAGGTACAACGGGGCCATATGAAGATTTTGATGCATGACCTGTAGGATCAAGATATGGGTGTTAAACCTATTCAAGCAATTTAAGAACTTAGGTCTTGTTGACTGTTTTTATCATCAGTTCAAGTTGTACACCCAGATATAACCTTTCTGTCAGCTTATGCCCCATTCAGTGTACAGGAGGGATATACAGGCAGGGTTTTAAAGATCTGGTGCTCTGAATGTTGATGTTTCTGTTTCTCGTTTAATTTTGCAAGCAAAGCAAAGGGCAAAGAAGTGCAGAATAACTGTGATGCTAGTTTTCCTAGGAACCACAGGCTGTACCTTGCTTAGGGCTCCCTTGTATTAACGACTGTACAGCCACAAAGATGGATACAGCTTCTGCTTATGAGGAACTGTTAAATATGACAATCTCGGAGGAAGGAGGCTGTGTAAATGAGTGTGATAAAAAGCAAGAGAGGAGAAAGGGACTGAAGTAACAGTAAAAAGTGCAATGTTTCACCCAAATCCATGGTGCTCTTTCTTCAAATCTTTCTCTATTATTCGTATAGCATGATGACCTTTAAACACTGCTTGCTTATTCTGAGTTGGACAATGATAAACTAAAATACCTGTGTTTAACATGTTCCTTTGCCTCTGCTAACAACATCATGAAAGTTCTTTATCTTGTGTACATCACCAGCCTTCCCAAAAACTGGCTGTGTGACTACTGGAGACCTCTGGCTACCCATTACGTCCTGAGCCTCCTTTTTTTTGTTTCAACCACAGCATCTTGCCTTATGTTAAGGTTATAAACCCTTTGGAGAAGGGATTGCCTTTCCTTTTATGTCTGCATGTTGCCTCAGTCTACTAGGAACTTGAAGAGACTGTATTAATGCAAATGAGAATGCTGATTTATTTGAATGTGTTTATTCAGAAAATACTCATCATTGAGCTATAATGTCTTTGGCATACTTTCAACTGTACATGAACAGGAGGGATACAAAATAAAAGTTAACTGAACTAGTAACACTTTATCCTCAGCCCTCACCACTTGATCATTATCACAGTTTTAAAAGTTAGCCACAAATAGTGCCACTGTTTAATTTTAACTTAAAACCCCTTAACTTTCAAGAATGTTAACTTCATCAATAGACAGTCACACAGCTGAGTGTTGCAAAATGTTTGGAAGTTAGGCAAGTCATGGCACATCAGAGAGTAGAAGAAGGCACAGCTGTTAAAAGGACAGTAATAAAACCTGGGCTACGACCTCATCATTCTGAATAATTTGAAAACTCTAAAGTAAATAAACCTTATATCCCACTCCTACTGCTTCCCACACAGCCTTTGCAGGAGGCTTTGTTGTTTTGCTGTTTCTTTTGTTGGTTTATGTGACTGAACTAGATCTTGATCTATGTATCTACTATGCTTTCCTCTTTAATCTAAGGCGGCAGTTTGAGTGCAAGAAGCAATAGGGGGAAGAAAGTAAAGGTGCTTGTGAATTAGTGGGAAATTGGACTTCCAAAGCAATCATCACTGACATAACAAATATAAGGGAGATGCAAAACTAGAACTTTCATGTGATGTTGAATGGGAGGGTAAGAAAAAGAATCATGGCAGGTGAGGAAAATTAGTTCATCTGTTCTCTGAATGTTGAAGGATGCCATAAGTCTGGGAAAGGCCAGGAGGAGGGTAATGTATCCAAGATGCATGCAGGTGATGATCTGGCTAGAATTGTTAAATAAGAAGAACAGATAGGAAGGACTTAGTCTAGAAAGTACTGGGAAGATAAACATGGCAAAAGGTAGATATACAGAGCAAAGGAGAAAGAAGTGTTAAAACTTGCAGTCAGATTGCAAACCAGTGACAGAAAATAAAGTGCTGGTGTGATCAGTGATTGAGAAAAATATGGGAGTTGGTGAGGGATTGAAAGGACCTCAGTGTTGGCCAAGTTAAGTTTAAGCTGGTAATCAGATATCCAAAGTAAAGAAGAAAGAAATACTGTATTTGATCAAGGGATACTCCTCATGGGTAACAGAATAGTGTAAAAGAATTGTGGGTTTGTTTAAGGTTAAATATAGTACTTGAAGCATATTAGGCAGATTATATCATCCAAAGAAAGGTCATAGAGTGAGAGTAGTCAGGGGCCAAGTACTGTTCCCCAGAGGGGAAAAGCAGGGATACCTAAAAGAAATCTTAAAGTGGTGCTAGAGAGGAGAAATAGACACAAGGTAAGACAGCACCACAGAAAGAAGGGTCAGCAAGGGCTTCAGATGTGGAACATATTCAGCAACATCAGAGGGAACAGAGAGATACAGGTAGGGGACAAAGTGTTTATCTCTGCGAGGCGGTTGTCATAGACCTTCACCAGAGGCAGGAAGGGCAGAATGAGGACTTGAGTTGAATCTAGGGCATCTGGAGGAAAACACTTCGCAACCCCAGGCAGGGACCACTTGTTCAGCAAGGTGGCAGACAGTGTCAGGGAGACTGCAAAGCACTAAATGAGCAGTTTCTAGAGCTAGCCTTCTGCTGATGTCCTACGCTTTATGCTTCTCCATTTTTAAGCACAAAGGACTGTACACAGGTGCCGTACTCATACTTTGAAAGTGCCTTTATAAATGTATTTCCAGATGTATCTGCTACCTGTACTCCCCATGTTCTTGTTCCTGCTGACAGAACTGTGGACTGAACTTGCCTGTGGTCCAGAGACCTCAGACAGGTCCTGTGTTGCCCAACATAGTTGTATAGCAGGGTCTACCATTTTTGCCACTGTCTTACTCTAAACGTCACTCAAAGACCAATGTTGTGTTTCACTGGCTTCTTGATTATATTTTGAAATATGCTGGGACACTCAGTCAGATCATTTAGTTAACTGTATACAATTTGACAACTTGAATAAGAAATATAGTAGCATACATAATTTGAATTTACTGTTTTGTGGGAAAAGTCCTTATTCTTTTAACTTCTGTAGTATATTTTCAAGGGTATGAAATAATTTTGGGTACTACATTTATACACTAAGGAGTGTTTCTACTGAAGACATTCAATCTGCGAAGGTGTCATCACGTTGTCCATTTGGAAGGTTTTGCTCCACAGGTTTTCTCATGAGTTGTTAATTGCAAACAGGGTTAATTTGCTTTTAAACTCTGTGTTGTCTCACAGTGCCCTTTTTTTCCTTATTGCTTCTGTCATCAGCTAGTGCTCTCCTTCACATTCCCCCCAGTTTTCCCCTGCTGCAAAAGGGAACGTCAAGCAAATCAGAAGTGTCACCTCCAAACTGAACAGCTCTGTGAACAGATTACTGATGCAAAGTGCAGGACATCTAACACGCAAGATGACACATTTGTCTGTGGCTACAGAATCGGTGAGTGAACAGCTAAAGCTGGTGCTGAAGCTATCCAGCCATGCTACGAAAGGGACAAAGACTAAACAGACCGGTAAGGGTTTCTGAGATGCTCAGAAACTTCTGAAATTGTGAGACTTAAATTTTAACACTCCAGAAAACACTTTATTGAAGTGGAAGATTCCTCAACTATGTACAAGTGGCTCTGCTTTCTGAGTAGTCCGCTGTTGTGAGGAATAATTTGGAATACAAGACACAGAAAATGCAGAGCTAAACAATGGATCTTGCTGAAATCGATAGCAAAACACTTGCTCAATTACAGAGAAGAAGAGCTGAATTTCCAGACAAAATTGTTGCTGATGACAGCAGTGGTATAAGGGAGAAAATTAATATCTCTTGGAAACTGCTTTCCACTAATTCGCTATTCTGTGGGTGGGAGCACTTGTGTTTCTTTATATGACAAGAAAAGAGGTGGTGACCTAGAAAGTAGTTACCAGGAAAAAGTAGGATATAGCAGAGTTTGCTTTACTCTTCATTGCTTCCTTCCTGCATTTTCTCCTTCTGTTCACTCAAAAAATAAGTTGCAAAACAGTAATAGTGTATTTCAGATAAAGATTACGCTGAAGAAGGAATTATGGGACAGTATCAATGCAAATGTGCCCCACAGTGGAATAAGATTGGAGAAACAGGAAAAAAGTCAGAAAAGCCAAGTATTTTGAAACCTGAATTTTGCCAAGAGGTATTATTGTTCTGTATAATAAGAAATATTATCATATAAATATTTTGTAAGAAATAAAGTAATTTACTAATACATACTTCCAAAATTTATTTTTAAATATTTATAATGCTTCTGTGGAAACACAGGATCCACAATAGGAAAGAATATATGAGATGCAGACTGAGCCAACACCTGAGTATNGTTATTAGAATAATGATCAGTGAGAAAAATCTCTAATTGGTTTTTATTTTAGTTACATTTATGTTTGACCAAACTTTCATTGTGAATATTTATCTAAATTCAAGCTTTGTGTTTTACAGACTAGAAGACTACGACAAGTTATTACTGTGATTCTCTTATATAATAAACTGCACCTAATTTCAAAACGTGAGGATTTTAAAATAAAGAAAGTGCCTATCATTGTGCAAGCTTTCATGCAATATCAAAATCACACTATGCTCACAAATAAACATTGATTTTTCTGCTACCAAGTTATTATTTCATACTGTAAGGGAGGGAAATATCCTTATTCTGCAGAAGGCACTGGAAGCATTCAAGAGGGTTTGCAAAAGCATTGGACCTTCACTCCGCTCTTCTTCTTGCTATGTGTGTAATTAGCTGACTGGAGGCTTTACGTTGTCACCCACAACCTTTGTCTCCCAGTGCCTTCCAAGCCAAATTTTAAACAACAGTGAAATTCCTAAAGGGGACTTTGGAAACCTTGGCTTCAGTAAGACAAGAGTTAAGTCAAGTGTCTGTATCTGAATATTTCGATCTTACTACAGTACCACTGTGGTTTAGGAATATTTTTGTCCATGGCGGTTATTCTGTTGTGAGGTAGGGTGCATTTGACCCCTTGCAGTTCTCACACATGAGGAAGAATATAAGCTTCCTTTCTCACTTTCTTATTCCTTGCGCTTTTTAACCTGTGCAAAAGAAACATATGGAATTAAATTCTCATTGGGTAAAAAATGGTGCATTCACATAGCATTTTTTCTAGCTGCTGGATTAGGCAAAGACAACTACTTGAGCTGCCTGTGTCCTGCATCTGGAATTCAGCAACAACATTTCATTCAGTCCAACCAGCTTCTTTGCACTGTCTGCCCTGAAGGTCACTGCAAATGCCTTAAAATTAAAGCTTATTGTTACTATCCAAAGTAGAATATTTATATCAAGAAATACCTTGACTAAAGGCTTTTCATTTAGAACAGGTAATTTCATTTTAGTTCAATCACCAGCTTGTAAATTTACCTTGAGGACTTCAGAGTTTTTTGTCTTTTACATCCATCTCCTGTTTTCTGCCTTTTTAATATTGGATGCTTATATTCTGAAAAATATTCTGTTGATACAAACTTGATCTAGGACTCACAAAGGTACAAGTGTTGTATTCGTTAACTGTCACCAGTGATCTTTATTATTTAATCCTACAGGAATACCATGTTTTTACAGCTTATCTCTTTCCCAAATCAAATTAATGAAAAGATTACCCCAAAATCAGAATACCTGGAAACAACACTGGACAAATTTAATTTCCTCAGCATTTCATTTCTAGTAAAATTGGCTTGGTTGTACCAGTCTGCAGCTGTGATTTGTGAAGTAAATGGCAAGGCTAAATGTGCTGAAAATCAGACATGTTCCCTGAGCAACAAAGGGACTGAAGGCAAATGTTACAGTATTACTGACAACACCAGTAGTGCTTGTTTAAGCATTTCCTTCATAAACAGTAAAAAGCAGCACTAAAAAAAAAACCACACCAAACCAAAAGAAATATCAAGCACACCTCTCTGCTTTTTCTTTCTCCTTTGATTAGCTGCCTTCTGCTCTTTCTCTTTATTCTCCTTTTAATTAAAAGCTCATCTGCAATAGCTGCTTATGAAGCTTGATATCCTCTTCAGTGGCACTTCCTTCCAGACACCCTTGCCCTTGAAGGTTTTCTCCTTGATATGAGGGAGATTTTTATTACTGCTTACCTTGCAATATCACCTCCAGCTCTCAGTAACTGCATAATGAACAAACCCCAGGGAAGTTTCTGCCCTGAAGACCATATAGTCTGTCCTGTAGCAATGCAGAAGATGCACATTATTGGCAGGGGAGGGTGTTGGGATGGTTCATTCACAGAGTTTTGTGTGGTTTTGTATTTTAGTTAGTTCACTGGTGAACTCAGGCTAACGGACCTGTGAGACCTGATGTCCCATGTCTAAAGTGCCCTGATGTACAGCTCACCTGGCTTCAGAAAGTGTGGGAGGGACCTCAGATATCCAGAGCATTTGCCTCCTGGTCTCACACTAGGGATTTCCTTTCAGATTAAATACTTCTCTGATTTCTCATTTTCCTCACTTTATATTTTCCACTTGCTTGCATTGCTTCCACAAATAAAATCTTTTCACTTCAAGCAGTGTTCCTTCTCTCATATTTTGATAAGGACATTCTTTCCACTTCCATGTAAAATCGTTATCTGTAATCACTCCTGGAGGTCCTGTCCTCCAGATCCTCACCGTGAAGGCACCGGGCACCACCCAGCTAAATCTTCTTGTGACTCCCTTGGTTCTAAACTAGGTTTCCTCTCCTTCTTTCTATCTCTTGACTGTAGTCCTTAATAGCAGCTAAATCAAGAGAAGCTGTAACTGTAACTCAGATCCAGCACAAAAAACCCTATCTTTCCATTTCTTTCTTGTTCTGGTGACCTGTCCTTGCAGAAGCCAGTTGAAATCCTCAGGTTTCACGGTGTGACTCTGGAGTAGCTCAATCAACACCAGTGAATCTACAGTGTTATGTTATAAAATGGTAGTAAAGGGAGAGACTGATCTTTGTCAAGCATCCTCTGTTGGATTTTACCCTGCTTCCATTTCCCATCAGTTCTGTCAATATTCTGCCTTCAGTATCTTTACAGATTTTACCCAGCTGGCAGTCATGCAAGAGAACATGAGGGGAAGCCTATTCTCTCCTAAAGAGATGTAAGCCTGGTAAAATTTGGGGAGTTTTCCAAAGATAACTGACAGCAGAGTTTTGACCATTATTTGAAGTAACAGAAGGTAGACTTAGTTATTACAAAGTAGCTGTAGTGGCTAAACCTCAGACTGTCTATAGTTTGTAAAGAAAGTATGACTACTTTTTCCCATGTGAGTTTTTCATTTTCATAATCAAGAAAAAGCAGTGGCAGCCATACATCCATTGGTGGCAACTGCATACCTGCCTATTTGTACCCACAGGAATAATTACCATGAGCTGGAATGGTAAACGTCAAGAATGGGGAGAGACATACAGAATTTCAGTTGGAAATCCTAAGAAAAAAAATTGCTTGTTACCATGAAATAGATTTTTAATGCCCTAAAGTCTTCATAACCACAATGCCCATTTGAAGTGGTTGAAATAGAAAAGAAATAAAAGCTTATGTTTTAAAGCACAAGAAAATAAAGTGGAGGATAAGATATATAATCCTTGAGATGCACTGAGTCTCCAGGCTGAAAAGCTGTGTTAAGAAGCAGCAGTTCTGCTTGGGGTTGGAGCTGTGGACCGCAGAGGAGGTGTCCTGGGGAACAGCGAGTGCCAGGCAGCATGGCTCACCCCCTGCAACACTCTGCACCGGCGGCACCCGTGACAGCTCATAGCTGGTGGGATAGTGATTTTTTGTACTTTTTATATCTTTCTGTTCTCTTCCAGCCACCAGGAGTATGTTTGAGCAAAAGTTTTTGAGGAGTGGTGTTAAAAAAGAAAGGAGGAAACAGAAAGCAAAACATTGGCTTCTCCCATTCTGGAATGCCCTTTCATCACATCTTTCTTATATTTCTCTACCAATGGAGAAGTAGCTACAGCACTAATGTAAACAGTAACTGGAGTGGTAAGGAGAGCACAAACCTGAGCAAATTAGGTATTATCCCAAAAATGTTAAACCCTAGAAAATCAGACATCCCACAGGTAGAAAAGGGCCAAATAGTCACAGCAAATCACTACCAAACATGCTGTGTGCGTATGGGATTAGCAAGTGGCAAAGGAAGGAAGGATTCCCAGCCCTCACAGTTGCAGAACTCAAGAGCAAAATGAGGAAGAGGAGAAAGGCAGCTAGAAAGTCACCAGCTGCCATGTACCTCTGAGCATGCACTGCAAGACCCTGCTGGCCCATCTTTGTTATTTGACTCAATATTTAGTAGTGTCCACAGACACCAAGAAGATATTGTGTTTTTTATGTAGGTGATAGTCTCTTCACCTCCAAAGACCTGGCTGGTATGATGTTCAGGATGACATACTGACAAGTCACCAAGCATGGCACTAACTCTGGTATATGAGAGGAATTGTCTAATACTGATAACCATAACAATAACATGTTCCATCACCTTGTGCACCCTATAGACACATTTCAGCTTCTGACTGGTGATGTTTTTGTGCATGGCCCGACAGTCAGCTGCAGTTCTCCTCCCTTTAAAAAGGAGCCCTGGCCTCTTATTCAGCAATAATGAACTAGAAATCCCAGAAATTATGAGAAAGGAGGGGTGACCAAACTGGAGGAATTCAGATAGTCACCCAAGTGGTAAGACAAAGCAAAGAGGAGTCCTTTGTGAATCTCTAAATGTAGAAATTTTTCCCTGTGTGCTTAGTGAACATTAAACGTGACGATCTCGGTTTGAAGCAATCTCTGTTTAAGGATATGTATATTAATTTGGACTAATGAGTACAAAACCTACTGGGAATTACAGAATTTGTAAATAACTGCAAAAGAAACAAACAGGTTTCAGGGTTTTTTCATAGAATCTTAAAAGTTAGAAGCAAACCATACATGTTTAGCTCTACTAATCTTGCCTGAGAATCTCCACCAACTTTGCCTTCATTTCTTTGCTTCTTAGGTTAGCCCTAACGATTTCAACTATTTGAAAGCATACAATAATATTCTACAACACATTTCTGACTGTGGGAGTCCTAGTAATATAAAATCTCTGTACTACCTCTGGTTTTACATTGGTGTTGTGGTTTAATCCCAGTCAGCAACTAAGCACCACACAGCCGCTCGCTCACTCACTCCCCCACCAGCGGGACAGGGGAGAGAATCAGAAGGGTAAAAACTCGTGGGCTGAGATAAGAACAATTTAATAATGAAAATAAAAACAATAATAATAACAACAATAATAATATAATGAAAAGGAAAAATAACGAGAGAGAGAGAGAGAGAGAGAGGCGCGAAAACCTGGGAGCGGGCGGGGTAAACAACCAAACAAATGACCCAACCGCTCACCACCCGCCGCCGACGCCACCAGTCCCCGAGCCACCTCCCCCAGTTAACATACTGGGCATGACGTCATATGATACGGAATATCCCTTTGGCCAGTTTGGGCCAGCTGTCCTGGCTGTGCCCCCTCCCCTCCCGGCTTTTTGTGCACCCGGCAGAGCGTGGGAAGCTGGAAGAGTCCCTGACTAGTGTAGGCACTACTTGGCAACACTCAACCACTACTTAACAACTAAAACATCAATGTGCCATCAGCACTATACCAGCTACAACGAAGAAAATTAACTCTATCCCTGCCAAAACCAGCATAATTGGTTTCTGCAGACTGAGGGATATTTCTCTCAATGTATTTCTTTATGTGTGCCATGCAAAGGTGGAGCCTATAGACCAGCTGAGGCCTTGCCAGAAGGGAAAGATTGCTTTATGTGCCTGACATATATCCCACCATGAGGTTTGCTTTTTTACAGCATCATGACACTATCAATTTATGTTCGGTTTGTGACCTGCTAAAAGCTGCAGATCCTTATCTGTAGTACTGCTGCCTGTCTCATTCCCCACCCTCCCATAGCACTGCAGTTCATTTCTTCAGTAAATGGGTAGAGACTTCCACTTATCTTCACTGAATGGCAGCCTATTTATTTCAGTCCACTTATCTCTATTCATTGGGATCTTTTTGAATGCTAGCCCTGCCATCTAAAATATTTGCAATCCTTCCCATCTTAGAATTATATGAAAATACAGCAGGCATCCTCTCTTACTTGGCAACCAGGTCTTCATTCAGTAGTAGCCAACACTCAACTGATGCCTGTACAACCCCACTTGATACGTTTGGCCAAGCTGATGGTGAACTGGCGATCGCTGTTGCCTAAGGATGGTTTTCTCAAGACCTGTGCCCTGGCTTTCAGCAGTTTCCCCTGGACAATGTTGCACTAGTCTGCCTATGAGCAAGCCATGGGAGACAGTGCAAAAAGACACACTAAAGTCAAGATACATCTCCAGTTTCTTCCTTTACCACAAAGCCACTTATACTGTCACTGAAGGAAATTAGACTGCTTTGACATGATCTGCTCTTGACAAATCCACATCATTGGCAGTTACGTACCACTCTGTGAACTTCTAGGCACTTTTCTAGAGTGTGTACATTAGCAAAATGCAGATAGTGTAATTTGGCTGTATCTCAGTGGTAGTGAGTCAAGGGGGGACTTCCAGTATCCTTCTGTTTTCCTGCATATATATTCTCTATCAATATCATCACTCTAAAAGGCCCTTTACTGCATCCATCCTCTCTGAAGAAGATCAGAAAAAGTGGTGTTGCTGAAAATTGTAGTGTGCTCCTCACTTCTCTTAGCTGAAAGTGCTCACCTGCACAAGTGGCACTTGTAGTGCTAAGGTCACTGCAATTTTATGTGGAGAGACCTTTGTGCATCACTGCTTCAGAAAAATCGCAGCCCACACTCTGATCCTTGATCTGCCTTCTTTATTAAATAGAGTTCTGATCTCAACAGCATAAATGCCAATGGCAGATTATATTTACACTGCAACTAGTCAGTCAAAGGCCATGGGCACAACTTGCAGGGTTGTGAGCTTCTCAGGCATGCCTTGTGTCTTCCAACTGAGCACAGCACCAGAGCCACTCTGGGTACCAGCACACCAACAAGGATAAAACAGCATTGCCTCCTCCCTGCTGTCATTCCCCTCTCTAAAACTTACTCTTGAAAGAGGTCATTTAAATGTGATCCTACTCCCTTAAATGAACAATCTGTCTCTTTTTTTTTGTCATACTACAGTGCTTTCATTTCTTCCCATCATTAAGTCATTTGCGTGAAATACTGAACTGATTAATGTGGCATTTTCCGCTAAAATGTTTCAGGAAATGCTGCACCTTACCAGTAGGATGCTTTTGAATAATGTAATCTCCTCAGTGTAATTAAAACTAAGTTCTGAAGTTAGTACCTTTTTTCCCTGGAGACATTCATCAAAATGTCAAGTGTTCCTTCTAGTGGAACTGCAATCCCAGAGTACAAACAAATATATTTAACCACCGTTCCTTGCAAGCAGAAGACCTTTGCCTCTATTCTTTGTTACTTCATTTTTTAACATGAGTAAATAGTGCATGAAATAATAAACAGTCTCTATGCAGCGAATGACAGAGTATTTTAAAAAGCTTGAAGAAAAGAAATGAGATACCATAGGTAACGATAGTAAGAAGTCCTTGTTTTGTTTTACTAAGTACTCCTTTCAAGTGTGACTCTTAAAATGAAGTTTAAATGCTTATTTACAAATGGAACAAATGATATGAAACAAAACATTTGCTTCCCCTAGACTTCTCAGGGAACATTTTTTGCCTTGGAGAAAAACAGGGCTGGGGTGCCACCACCTGGAGAGCTGCAGCAAAATTGTTCGCAGATTTCAAGTTTCTGAGAGTTGCTGGGACTCCACAGATTTACAGCTGAGTCTTGGGCAAAACTCTAGTTAAAAGGGTGGAAAATAGTTCAAATTATGTTTGAGAAACTCCACAGGTAGGAATACACATTTTGAAAATGGATCACTTGTATTGTTTCATTCACCCCCAAAAATCCTGACTATGTGCATCATAGAATGTCCTGAGTTGGAAGGAGCCCACAAGGATCAAGTCCAATTCCTTTCCCTGCACAGGACAACCCCAAATTCACACCATGTGTCTGAGGGAGTTGTCCAAGTGCTTCTTGAATATCATCAGGCTTGGCACCGTGACTGCCTCCCTGGGGAGCCTGTTCCAGTGCTTCACCACCCTCTGCGTGAAGAACCTTTTCTTAACATCCAACCTAAACCTCCCCTGGCACATCTTCCTGCCATTCCCTCCGGTCCTATCACTGGCCACCAGAGAGAAGAGATCAGCATCTGCCCCTCCTCCTCGCCTTGTGAGGAAGCTGTAGATCGCAATGAGGTCTGCCTTTAGTCTCCTCTTCTCCAGGCTGAACAAACCAAGTGACTTTAGCTGCTCCTCATATGATTTCTCCTCTAAATCCTTCACCAATTTTGTGGCCCTCCTCTGGACACTCTCTAGTAGCTTTATGCATAGCAGGTAAATGTATTCATTTGCTCTCCTCTCTCACATTGCTGAGATGCCCCGGAAGTGGGGACTGGCCTGTTGCTGCACCCCACACTCTGAGCCACATGACAATAATAACCTGTACTGAAATGAGAAAGTACCTGGTACAATGCAAGTTCACAACCACATTCCTGTGCACACTCTGCCAGATTTTACAGAACCTATTTGAGATTATTTGCATTTTTTATTTGCTTTTCTTAATCTAAAGGAAAACCCAGCTAGAAGTTACAGTATGTGTTTACGAGGCTGAATAAATTCCAGCTAAACCCACATTGTATATGTAGGATTGGCTTCTCTCCAGCATTTGATTTTTATTTATAATTGTTTTTCATATTAAAGTTGGATGTAGAGTACAGTACACTGTTAGCTAGAGATAAAGACAGGACAGTTAAATATCTGTTGTTAATTAGCTTCCTCCTCCTAAATTGTCATATATAAGTCATTGAAATTATTATAGGAAACAGTGTATGCTTGTGCAATAAGCACAACAAGATCAAAGCTTAATATTCTCCTACCTAACTTAGGCCATCTGGAAGGTAGACATCTAGTCTGAGCTAGTCAGGGAAGACCCTTTAAGACCCTTCAAGACCCTTCCACGATTGCTGCAGGCAGAGAGACACTGCTGATGTCCTTCCTCCTGCAGCAGTTTCCTAAACCCGGTGCAGTAAACTACCTTCTGGAAAAGCCCATCTGTCCCCACCAACCCTAGAGACAGCCTGGATGTCCAGCTCACAGTAGATACCTCAGATTGTAGGTGGCCAAATGCCTGCGAGTTGTACCTCACCCTGTTTCTAACACCATAAAAGGACTCACATAAGCCTAGTGGAATTAATGTCTGGCTTATATGTTGTTTAACAGAAATTAAATGAACAAGAGCTATCAAATATATCTTTGGAGGAAAACAGTTCTCCAACCAAATCTGAAAACATGTTGCCTTTAGCTCCAGCAGTGGCACTTATGCGTGCATTAGCCACCACTACTCTGCACTTCCTACAGCTAATCCTGTTTATCACCAGACCACCAGATACTGGGGGAAGGAATATCTGACAACACTGATTAGCTTAAAGCATAGCATAACTTCATTAGTTATTAGGACACTTGACATTTAAACAGTACCATTTCCTAGTTTACAAACATTTCAAACCTAGCACACCAATGTTGTACAAGGTTAATTGCTCTTACTAATCCACTAATGGAAACCAATTACTTTTGTATATGATAGAAGACCACCATAAACTTATTTCTTTCATTTACTGGACCATTATACCAAGTGTGCATAGTCTTCAATCTGTTAAGGAAATTTTAAGCTGAGTCTCCTTAAACCCTAAATGCTCTTAGTTTGTGTATGTCAATTACCTATTAAGACTAAAAGCCACAGCACTCAGCAGTTGCATATGCACAGGCAGACAGACAGCAATGCAGCTACCCAGTTATCTCAAGGCTGCCTTTGGGAGACTGTGCCACCAATATACATGAACTTTCTGTCTTCTGGGAAAGCCAAAATTGTCAAGGATCAGTTTGCTGGGGCTTTTTTTGGCCTTTCTCTAGCTAGAAAATAAATTTCTATGTTTTTAATTGTTTAGATAATCTCAAGGGTGTCAGTCACTGTATTGTGAACCACTATCATGTCCAAGGGGAGGTTCTGAGGGGTGAGTTACATGGTTACATCCGAATTTGGAAGTACCAGAAAACACCCCCAAAAGTGGAACATGGTCATCTGCAGTGATGAACTGTTACAAGAGCCCCCAGTATGCTTCTGGCCTGGACCAGCCTGTACTCTCCTAAAGGGCTCCTGGGCAGGTTTGGGAGTCCCTGCCACCACCCCGTTGAGCCCCTTGACTGCTCCTGCACCTCCTGCACCTGAGTCAACCCAGGGAGCCAGCCTTGGCTTGGGCATCGCTGCCCCACACTTCTTCCCACCCTTCAGGAACAGCCAAGCCAACCTGCCACCATGGGCCGATCACAAGAGAACAGCCAAAGCAGGGTAGTCCACTGAAATACAGACAAACGCAGAAGAAGAGGCTCTTAATAGCGATTCTTTTCATTACCCAACTTCATTAGATGAGTAATTTAATAATTTGATAACATTTTCTTTAGCTGTAAAATGAGGATTACATTATGTCATACTTACACAGCTCGTGTGGAGAGCCAAGATGATTAAATAGTGGACATTTGTAAAGGTATGATATGAAAATTATGAATCTGAATTCTAGGGTAGGGAACTAGTTACTAAGTGGAACATTTTCCTCCTTTTGTCTTTCTGTAGTTCGGCAATAGTTGCTGGGAATTCTAATCTGTAGCAGGAAGGTTCAAAATCGCCTGTCCCCCTTTAATGTAAAATGACTCCTAAGTTTATAAAAGCTCAAAATAATGATGTCACTGTCACTCCAGATTCATAAGGATGTCACTGAATGTGGTGATTTAACTCTGATGGAAAATAACCATTTGTAGTGGGTAGGAATTAAAATATTTATCATCAGCAACAGTTACACCGCTTCTCCAGCGGAAGAAACTTGCTTGTTTAAGATATGTCTACCATACTAATGTGAATGAATCTCATCCTTGGGTCTGTGGTGGAGTTTGTAACAGCTGATCCTGCCTATTTTTTTACAGCACTGTATGCAAGCTATTAAATTCCTCAGTAGGTCACACGTACAGGCTCACAGTGTTTGTGAAAACAGTTGCTCAAATTGCAAAAAAATAATACTAAAAGAGCTAGACAGAAGAAAGATATACCAGAATAAACTAATCATAATTAATTTAATAAATGGACAGTATATAAAGTACTCTTGGATGGTCTTAAAACTATTGCTAATATATATTTATAATCACTTAAGTTACAATATAGTATGAGGAATAATATAGAAATAGAAGGAGTTATAATGTAAAAGTGTTGAAGGTAAAAATTATTGCTGCAGGTGCTGTGGCCAATATACCTTTAGTTTTTGTGTTGTAATCAACAAGTGTGATATGATAATGTTTCTCAGAAAGGACACAGAGGAAGAGCTAGTCTTGACCTTTTCATTTTGAGGGAAAGAAGAATTACGAATATTTTTATTAGACGCACCAAAATATATTTCCTCTACAATCAGGTAGATGCCTATTCAGCTTTATGCAAAATTAATTTTTCACATTTAAAATGAAGCTTAGCTTTCACCTGGTGTTCAGCTGGGTTTTTTTCTTACTGGTATTATTTGGTTTTAAGCTTTTAATCTCCTGATGCTAATTAATGGCCAATTTGCACAGACTGCTGGAACAAGCCATGCCATGGAGCAGCAGAAGTGATGGCAGCGCTCTTGCAACTGAGAAAGAGGAACGACATGATGGACAAAAATCCCACCTGTGGCCAGACCAGGCAGCTGGGCTATCACAAATCTGCACTGGCTGGTTAGGGAGTCACTTTTTATAGACCCTTCTTCACCGCTTTGGTACTCAGTGGCTCATGTATGGTTTGGAGAATGAGTATTTATATCTCATCCAATTTTGAAACCTCTCTAATGCAGCAATAGATGCTCCCATCTAAGAAAATACTGAATACTTCTTAACTATCATATTACTCTCTTCACTGCAGTGGATGTCTGTGTTAAACTAGGGTCGTTTAAGCTGGATAGAGGGAAGCAGAGACTTTTACCTCAAAAAATATATATATGAAATGTAATATGAAATAGCATTGTAACTTTTCAGCATTTTTTCCCCTTGTTTTCTATCCTTACTGCTTTGAAAATATGTTTCCTTTTACATCACAGCAATGTCTGCCATGTTGTTTCCTCCACCCCAAAACATACCCCTTGGCTTAGAGGTGAGTACATGGATGGAGAGTTCAGTATCCCCTATCCAGAAGATGCTAAGTCAGACTGGTCGAATCCCTCTCCCCATCATAGCACCCACACGTTGCTCAGCCTGCCTGGACCTCCTCATGCTCTCCTCCCTGCTCTCACTCACTCTGAGCCACCCACACAATTAGACTTTCACCTGTGCTTAATCATTGCTCAAAGTCCTTTATTTTGAACCGACTGCCCTTTGCACTGCCAGGCACAGATTTACCTGGGCACAGCCAATGCCAGGCAGCCAGGCTACTGACCATGTGCAGGCAGGGCTGCTTGCCTGCCTCTGTTTAAGTCAGCATTTGGCTTTACATACAAGCAACAGTCTCCCTGTACTGCCTTGCGCTCCCCAGGGAAGTCTGCAGTCTTCCCATGGTATTAGGTTCTGCCTAAGGTTGGTGGGATGGCTTTGGTTTGTCTCAGAAAAATTTTTCTTGTGAAGTTCCATATGGTATAACTCAGTGCTTAGATACTGCATGGATGAAAGCCATGAAAAAAAATCCCCAAATTAGCATAGAATTTGACCCATTACTTTTTAACATGTGACCTGTTGGAGACTTAAAGCTTAAATCTATCCCGTCATTAAAGTAAACATCTACAGCATGTAAAATTGCTGGTTTATTATAGCACTGCTCATGAGTGTTTAGACTATTGACATTTTAAAATATTTTTTAATTTGTTTCAGGAAAAATAACTCTGAATTTGAGAAATGAACCTCTGAAAATGAAATTAATTTTGCATGAACGTATTCACATAAAAAATGTCTTTGGCTTTAACAAAATTAGTTTAATAAGGACATGTACAATTAGGTCATATATGGGGAAAAGAAAGCGGAATTACTTAATTGGCCTCTAAAACTCGACAAATTGTAAGTATTATGATCCTGAAATACTGAAGTTCCTACTGTGTTGCTTTTTTGAGATACAGCTAAAGAAATGCTTTCAACTGTCTTTAAATCTAGTCTTCCAAATGTTGAATTTAGATGTGAAAAAAAGGCTTTTCCTAAAAGGAATATGGAAGAGTTTCTGAAAGTTGAAATGAGAACCTCTCTCAGCTCCAAGTATGTTTGCTTGAGCGCTTAATGACAGCCATCTTGTCCAAATACAAAGCCGAAGCAAGAGAGGTCTGACACATGCTTTGACACCGGGTCTGTATAAGGCAACTCAAATGGTTCTGAAATATACCTGTTTCCACTCATGGGAGTTTTCACTGGTTCACTGTGGCTGTGCACCATCATAACCAAAAATAGGTCTTAGCCCCATAAAATCTATTTTGATTGCAAGTACCACCCTGTAAGAGGAAACAACTTGAAGTGCCTTTTGAACCAAATCTTTTGCTCTACTTATAAAAAGATTGTCAAATCTTGAGTTTAATTGGTATAATTCAATCTCTCTGTGGCCCTATAACTCATTGGCTTAGAATATATTAACTGGGGAAAATTTAATTAAAGAAACACAAGAGAAAAACTGCTTAACTTACCAAGCCTGGACTTGCAGGATTGGTTTGAATCAGAAAGTTACACAGGATTACAGAAATCAGAAAGGTTTATCTTGATATTTTGTCTTTTCAACCATAAATAAGGGTTACACTAATGAAGATTAATAATTTTCAGAAGAAATTTTATTAATAGAGTTGAAAACAAGACATACAGTTGAATTCTGGGGCCAGATAATGCTGTCTTCCTTCTCATGAAGAGGAGCCTACACAGTGAGTGATACTACAAACCCAGTACCAGTTTGGTCATGTGCTACTACTCGCCTAATTCGGTAACCACCTGCAGGGTGGGAGTGGAGTGTGCCTCCAGGCACTCACACACACACACAACGCTAGACACTGCCTGCCTGCCAGCATCCCCAACACTGTGCATCATCACAACCCACCACACGCTTGATGTTCTCTTATGCTGGTGAGAAATCCTGTCACCAGGACAGAACACTCAGGACCTTATGAATCCATCTTGAAACAATCACTACAGACATCAGGCTTCTGTGAGGGGAGAACATGCTTGAGACTAGCTGTATTTCCCCTCCCCAGTGGCAAAGTGCATAATTTCTGAGCCTACACGGCACAAGCATCGTTCCTCTGAATGGGTCTTCTCAAGCCCCCACATACTTTCCTCTTCCACAGCCCATCCTTTTCCCTAGCCTACTTTCAAAAGTTGTGCAATCTCACAAATCTACAGGCAGTTTCTCTGCTTCCCCATAACTCATGCTACTTATGTGCTTTCCTACTGTATGTCCCACCTCTGCGGTCCTTCTTCTGTCGGATGGCAAGACTGATGGTGAGGGAAACAGTAACACAAAGGCCCCAGTGAGGTCTTGAGGGGCAAGAGGTCACAGACACTTCTGACAGGACAAATTCATTAATTCCTTCAGGAACATTACAAAACTGAGCATTATTGGCCTACACCAAGAGACAAGCAATAAAGAAACCATAAGGCAACATGCACATTACAAGCCATCATGGCAAAGTAACAGCAACAACATAAGGCCAGAAGAGGCCAATGTCATTCCCTGAGGAATCTAGGAAATAAATGCTTTCTAGGTCAATAAACCCCATCACCTTTCCCTGAGGAGTCTAGGATATAAACCAAAATGTTTTTAGGGCTAGGAGAGGCTGCATATTGCCTCTACAGCACAACAAGTCAATAACATGAACTTACATGAGTAGTGTCAATTTGCTTTTAATAGGTCACATAAAATCAAACAGACGATCCTAACCTTTACCCAAGATGAAACAAATCAAATACAGGGCTCTTAGCCCTGGTTTAAATCCAAAGAAAACAAACAAAACAGGTTTCCAGCCTTTTTCAATTTGCAGATCCCTTTACAAGTTTCCCATGGTTCTGTATACCAATGCAAGACACCTGGCCATAGCAGTACTTCTCTTAGTCACCTATCAAAGACAAACAGAAGTTACCCAGGGACCATGAACCCTTGTCATTGACAGGTCTCACCCCTGTTCAAGTCCAGAAAAATCAAACAGAGGAGTCACTAGTCCCGGTTTCTCCTCCTTTTTCTAACAGATGTAGCTGGCACAAAATCTACCTTTTCCAGGGTCCTAGGCAGGTCTGGAGCAAGGTTTGGAGGGCTGATGTGATGTTGGGCAAGGTCCACCCTCCTTGGTGGTGTGCTGTCGGCCATTTCCCTCTGCCCTGGATGTCAGAGATGCCCACCCCCCCCAGAAACAAGCCTGTGGCCAGGGAGGGCTGATTCAGTTCTTCATCTTAAACTCATGCTTTTTTAGTGTCTTCTTGCCCTGGTCAGCCATTGTTGCTAGCCACAACCCCTAAGTTCCTACACCATGGCACCTGATCAAGTGGCTAACCCCTAAGTGTGCTTCTGCACAAAACCCCTGAAGAGGCAAACAAGTATGCCAGTCTCCCATAACTCATGGAGCTACTCCATACACCAGGCAGGGCCACAGAATTTCCCTCTTATGGTCTGTTCTGCACAACAGTAAGGTTTTGAGCCGTGAAGGGTGGTCAGTGTAGGGATATACAGGAGGGTGGGAGGAGGCTAGAAAGCCAGCCCCCTCCTACACCCAGGTTTCCTCATGGAGGGATTCAGTTGGCACACCCTGGATGAGCTAAAATTGCAGACATGTAAAACAATCAGTGATTATGGACTAAAGCAGGAGTTTGATGCAAGCAAAGATGTGTTAATTGAAGATGTTGGCTAAAACTGTGACCTCCCCCAAGCGCAGTTCTGCATGCCAGACATAGCAACAGGAGCATTTCCCAAGAACCAAGAGGGCTATTTCACAGTTGAGCATTAAAGCAGGTCTTGTTATGGCCTCTGAGTGCCCAGCTGTGGGTCCCTGGGTCAGGCATACAAAAACATCCAGTATTTATTCTCCTGTTTAGAAGGAAATAAGTTGTTTCATTTTTCTTAAGGAGATCTGCCACTGTAAATGGGGTATTAGCATGCTACTTCTAAACTGTAGGTATGTCGCGTTAAGAGTGTGAGTCCGGCCGCTTCCGATACCACGACTGGACCAATGCACACCACAAT
>WEKW01017051.1:286-40861 GCA_013389905.1 Sula dactylatra
TTTATAAAAAGCCAAATAGAACAAAACTCTCCATTACTTTAATTCAGCACCTAAGAAATATATAAAAAATATTACAAAATTGAAAAATGTCATTGATGTTGACTTTTTTTTAATAAAAAGAGAATAGGAAAAAAGCCTTTTGTGATAATCTACATGAAAAATTGAGTAGCTCTATTCATTAGTGTATTTTAAATGCCTACTTCAGCTATGAACATACAGTGTTGGCTTTCCTTTTTAATTTTTTTAGCTAGGAACAATTTGCAAAAATATTACTTTTAGAAAGATTAAACTGACATTTTATGAAGAAATATGTTTTGCATTATCTCATGGACTTTGTGTTTCAATTAAATGCCATTTCTGTGAAGTGGAGGCTTTTGAAATTAGCTATACACTAAAAAAATGCAACAGTTTTTTAGGAAAATGCTAGACAAAATGTTTTTGGGTTATACATTAACTAAAAGAAGGGACAAAATAAAAGACTTAATATAACAAAACTGTATAGTTACAACTTCATTCTCCTTGCAGACTCTCTGGGAGTGGCTAATAACAAGTATTGGTCAAACAGACAAAAAGTTATTCCTTTAACATTGCTACTAATTGTCAAACAGTGTTTATTACGAGCAATAAAATTGGTTAAAACACTCAAAAATCCATTTGCTTAATAATCTAATAAACCTAGAAATAAATAAAAAATCAAAGTCATTCTTTCCATTTTAGTACATGTGTTTTGAGATTAATTTTTAGCAAGGAATATTAACTAGAAAATAAAATAGCTGTTCTCATGCTTGGAAAATACAAGAAAATTAGTTACTTTTTTTAGTCAAGCATCTTACAAAAAAAAATCAACTCGTTATCTCAGTTTTACAGATGGGGACACTTAGTCATAGAAAAAATGAAATCCTCTCTTCTGAGTTCCAATTCATTTTACCATTTTCCAGATCACACTTCTCTGGTTTCCTCATCACTAGCTAACATTTGACATCAAAATGCCATAAAAAAATTGACATCCTGTTACTCTGATGGTGGTACTTTTTGTGGTTTGATGAGAGCAGCTATAGTAATAGGACAACTGCTAGAGGTGACATGCCTCCTGATCTTCTGCCTCTGATCCACCTAAGTGCTCCATGGATAATATGCAGAATTCCTATCCTGGTATACTTGGCAGGAGATTATATCCTTTAGCTGGACATATTGTCATCAGACAGGCCTACACTTCCTCAAGTTCTTTGCCTATGGATGCCAGATAAACATTAAGTACCTCCACATGCCACTCAAAGTGAGAAATATGTTCATATATATAAACTGGAGAAGAGAGATGATACTATGGTACTGTCAGAAAGCTCAATGTGCACAATACTACTGCACAAGAAGAGGAGAGTGCCAGGCTAATACTTACAGTTGTGTCTATGCTATCAAACTAAACAGAGAGGGGAAACAAGCTGGAGCAATGACATTTGGTGATGCAGGTTATTTAGCTGAGAGTATGCTCCTTGGATTGAGTTTTGCCTATGACAACCAGGCAGTGCCTGGACATAGTTCAGGGGACAGTGGAGAGAAAAGACTTCCCAATAGGAAGCATAGACAAGGCCATCCTGATTTAAGCAGGGTGGAGTACTGAGCCCCACAGAGAACTATAAATTGCCACCTTCCCTCACAGTCAGGAAACAGGCCTTCACCCATTTTATTGGCTAGTATAAATGGCGTGTATAATACCAGTCTTGTGACCTATTCTGGGCCAGCTGGCCACCGTCTGTCTCTATTCCTGTCCTTAATTCCCTGTTTTCAGATTTTACCCATATAGAACCTGAAATAGCCTTTCTGCCTTAAGAAAGATAGAGACTGGATAAGACCTTGTTTGTACTTCCTCCGCCTCAACCGTAGGTCCTCATCACTCTCCTTAGCCAAGTGGCAGAGCTGAGCAGAGTTGCTGCTTAAGGGAGGCCAAGGTGTATTTGTGCTTCTTGGGAAAGGAGAGGTAATACATTTTAAAACTAAAATCCATCACCTGTGCCAGCTATGAATGGAGATTAGGATCCTCTCACCTAACATGGAGTGTCTACAAGGTATACTTCTGTATCTGAGGTAATTACCAACATTTCCCTCCAGTGTCAATGGCAGCCCCAGCACAGCAAATAGAATTTAGCAATTTAGGTTCATGTGAGTGAAAGTAAGCATCTGCTCCAGGGTAGAGGGACTGTAATCTAGACTCCCTGAAGATCCATTGCATAAAAAGGGGTGCTAAGATGGCAAGCTCAGACATGGACTACTCCTGCATTGTAACAGGTCTCTGTCAGATGAATAATTTTCAATGAGTTTTAAGTCTGCAAATCAAGTTTATTACACTCAAGATTCTTTCTTTTGGAGAAAAAACTACAAAAACCTACCAAGTAAAATCAAATAGATACTTTGATTCCTTTATAATGACAATGGTGTGAAATCTCAAATAAAGTCAGGAAGGATTTTTTTTTACCATTTCCTTTTTGACAAATGAAAACATGCTATGCAAGTGACCATCTTCAATCTCTTTTCATGCCGTTCATCTGTCAAAGGATCTAGAACAGTAACGATTTAATGAATTCTACTTCTTATCTACAAAGTATTTTAGTAAGATAATTGATGGAGGCAGCAGTCCTCAGAGATAAATGTGTATTGTGATTCATTCTTTTACTGTCTGAAGCTCAGAATTGCTAAATGCCAGTCCCAGACAGAGGGTCTGAGTTGGGATACCAAAGCCTAGGCACAGCTCAAATAAAAGAAGACTGGATTCCTTTGAGTACTGAGCTGCAGAAATTCCTGGTGATAGCAAGACATGCATAGGGCCTCCTCTCTGTAATTGGACTGTGTGTGATGTAGAAAGTCTTTCTGAAATTCATGATGGCACAGGGCTTCATGTTCAATTATTAAAGGAAGTTTTGCCTCTGCTTCTCTTCTGCATAAACTACAAGTGTGAAGATTTCAAAAGCTCACCTTTTACTTTGTGTCACCTTTCTCCAAAGTATGTTTTCATAGAATCTCAAGAAAATCCAAGTATGAAAGTATAAAACCTTGCTAACATTTGCCAAAGGTTGTTTTTTCAGTATAGCAATAATCTGGTTTTGACACATACAAAAATATTTGCATCAGTAAATTACCTTTTTTTTTTTAACCAACACTAATTAAAAATTCAGTGATATATGAGTTTTGTGTTTAACTGCTAGCACAGAAGAGGAAATATTAGCTACAGATTCTACATGGGGAGGAGAAGAATTCCTTGTAGTACAAGTAATTAGCAAAAGATCAGAATGACACTATATCATTAGTAGCCCAGCACATTGTTGATTGAAGGGTAGCAGCACTTTTTATTCAGGAGACTTTTCAGTTTCCTTTACAGCGATAGTCATTTATTCCTAATGTCATACTAGATTAAAATGCTTCTTTTCTTGCTGCTTTAGCTGGCATCCTTTAAATACCACAGAACTCAAGCTTTCTTTTACAGATTTCTTCCTTGTTAAAAAGAAGTAACTTCTATGATGGAACATGCAACTCAGAGGAATGGCATCAGCACATACACTTTGGATCATAAAGTTCATCCATCCTCACGTGTTGCATTTTTCATTCTTGCTTCACTTTCTGATCTGATGCATCTCTTGCCTGCTCAGATTTCTTGACTTTTGATTTTAATTTCCATATCTGTACTGCTAAATAAAATAGAACTAGTGACTTTGCTCGTGTATTCAGATTCAGTAGCACATGCAGTCTGCATCCACACTGCACAGCACTTTGTCTTCAGCTTCTTTTACCAGCTGGTGCCCCTGTGGTTAATTTTCTTGGCAGGGGCTGGGGAGGAATGTCTTTTTTTCCCCTCCCTGTGTTAGAGTGTGTGAAATAACATGGCGCTTCTGAGGATGCTGTTTTAACGTGACACAGAAGTTTTGCATTGTATGCACTGCGGTAAAGTGTACAGGAGTTAACTGAGAGTGCAAAGCCTGCTGAGGCAGGGTTGAAGGAAGAGAGAAAGCAAAATCTGTGCAGCTTTGTCTAAACTGTCTGTTGGAACATTTCCTGGAATCTGTTATTCACAGATTAATGCATGGGATTGGCTCCAAAAGTGCAAGCTGGTGTGGGCCAAAACTATGCTATGGAGTGCTCTATCAGCAGAGTACCATGTCCAGTGCTTCATCTTGTTCCCATGTACTATTTATAGTATAGATGTAGCTATGGACTAGGATAGTTGGAATTTTCTTTTTATATACTGTACCTCGTGTTTAACTTCATCTGAGCCGGTGTAAATTAGGTGCTGTAATACTTGTATACATTTGGCATATTCAAATATATGGGGGGGGGGGGACCAGAACAGTAAAAAATACGTGTTTCAGACATCCTTTTATCAACTGCACTGCCATTTTTCTTTTTAATTTCGAATAATTAACTCATATCTGGTAACAAACAGGTGAGATTCATCTGTGTGAGAGGTGATCACTTTTATCTACAAACCACATCATTTAGGTTATTTGTAGAAAAGAATATAAACTTTATGCTTTCCCAGGACATCATAGAATGATTGAAGCTGGGAGGCATCTCTGGAGATCATCTAGTTCAACCCCCCTGCCTAAGCAAGTGCAGCTAGAGCAAGTTGCTTGGGTCTGTGTCCAGTCTGGTGTTGAGTATCTTCAAGGATGGACACTCCACAACCTCTCTGGACAACCTCTGCCAGTGTTGACCACCTTCACAATAAAAAAGTTTATTCTTATGTTTAAATGGCATTTATTGTATTTCAATATTTGTCCATTGCCTCTTGTCATGTCATTGCTAACCTCTGAGAAGAGCCTGGCTCTGTCTTTCTAACACCTTCCCTTCAGGTATTTATGAGCTTTGCTGAGATCCTGCTGAGCCTTCTTTTCTCTAGGCTGAACAGTTCCAGCTCTCTCAGCCTCTCCTCATCTGCAGATGCTGCAACTCCTTCATCATCTTAGTGGCTATTTGCTGCACTCACTCCAGTAGCATCGTTTCACTCTTGTACTGGGGAGCCCAAAACTGGACACAGTACTCCACGTGTGGCCTAACCGTAGCTGAGTAGAGGGGAAAGATCAGCTCCCTTGACATGCTGACAGTGCTTTTCCTAATGCAGCCCAGGAGGCTGTTGGCCGGCTTTTCCATGAAGACACATTGCTGACCCATGGTCAATGTGTTGTCCAGCACGACTCAATTTCCTCCTCCGCAGACCTGCCTTTCAGCCAGTTAGCCCACAGCCTGTACTGGTGCCTGGGATTATTCCTCTCCAGGGGCATGACTTGGCTTTTGTCTTTGTTGAACTTCATGAGATCCCTGTCAGTCAGTTTCTCCAGCCCATTTTCTGAATGGCAGAATAGCCATCTGGTATACCAATCACTCCTCCTCATTTTGTAGTCTCTGCAAACTTGCTGCAGGTACACTCTGTCCCATTGCCCAAGTCATTAATGTAGATGTTAAACAATATTATGCCCAGTACTGATCCCTAGCATACACCACTATGAAATGAAAGATGCTGCTGGTCATGGTGTGTCAGATGTTTAAGCTATGAGGAGTGCTGCTTACTGCATGCCTGCTTTATAATAATTTATTTCTTTATAACTCCTGCTGATACTTTTTAGGGTTGTTTTAATCATATCTGTGTTGAATCACAGACATTTATCCCTCTAATTACTAATCCAATTATCTTTTAATTTTTTTCTCAGCAAAATATTTAACAGTATTTTCAACAGCTGTATTTCCCACAATGGAACATGTGGCCTGAGTCAGGGCCACACTGAAGCCATGTGATGTGAATGTGATGCTAAACAGAATTAAAACAGCATCTTTATTAATTGAGAAAAATACACCAATGCAAAAACTACTGGTAAGAGACAGGGACATTTTCAGGGGTATGGACAGGACTGACTTGAGGTATGATTTGCAGAAGTTTACCCCAGGCTCTTCAGGCTGTGGACTGTACTGCCAATGAGGTCTAAGAAACCTCTAAAGGTCATCAGTGTCCCTGCAATCCCCCAGAGCTCAGGTGCCTGCCTGTCACTGTCAGTCTG
Source organism: Sula dactylatra (assembly GCA_013389905.1). Classification (NCBI taxonomy): domain Eukaryota; kingdom Metazoa; phylum Chordata; class Aves; order Suliformes; family Sulidae; genus Sula; species Sula dactylatra. The sequence goes on from WEKW01017051.1 coordinate 6,325, forward strand.
CCACCATGTTCCATAGCAAATCCCGACCCCACAGTTCTCAACTGCAAGTATAGATCCATCTGTCTACAGACACCTAGATCCATTTGGAGGATTTAACAGGACTTGTTTCTGTCTTTTATGAAGACCTTGATTACAAAGTGCCTATATGGTGGTGGAAGATATAGATGGAGTGGTGAGTGAGACCACTGAGCCCCCTTGTTCCATCTCTAGAAAAAAGCAGCTATGATTTTATTAGGAAAGTCTGTTCTTTCCAGGAAGAGCAGAAGGATAACTCATTTCTGGATCCCAGCTAGTCAGAGGGAGGAAATACGGTAAGTATGATTTTTAAAGAGGAATCCTGGCAAAGAGCTTTTTAAAATAAGATGTATGTTGGTGTATTTTTTTTCTTCTGCATTTTCATATAAAATTGGGTGTGGATGAGATTGTCTTTGGAAAGGCTTATTCTGTAGTGCCAAGACCTTGGCAAAAGCGCATGTGACCACTGCAAGCCACACACCTCCTCTACAAGTCCTCAAAAGCCCCAAGAGCATTTCCAAGATAGTGGATCTTCATGTGTGTCCCAAATATGCCCTAACTGTATTGGGACAATACCTGAATGCGTAACCTCCTCCATCTCCAGTCCTCAGAAAGGACTCTGAAAACATGAGCCAAGGAGATGTCATGTCACAATCCAAACAGAAACGAGTCTGGAACAAAATAGCTGTACATCAAATGTGCATTTATTATTTCTCCATCTGCACATCAGAGACATTACAGATGGAAAAGTCTTATTAGATCATGTTATCGATCTCCTTGCCAAGGCTGGATTGTTCCCCACTGTTACAGTTTGTAATGCTTTGCCCAGGCAAGTGGTACCCTCCCACAGTCATTCTCTCACATCCTCCTCAGAGCCACTTTCCCATATTTTGTTCCCTTTCCTGGCTTAGCTGCCATCAGACTAGGCAGACATATTCCATCAAATACTCCTTCAGCAGAAAAGACAGCTGTTTTACCTATAACAAGGATGAACATCCCTGTTAATGTGACAGTAATGAACTTGCTCATACTTTCCTGAAACATCTATACGACTGGCTGGAGATCTATTTTGGTGTTGAACAAACTATTGACTTTTAGTTTGTGGATGGTCTCATAGGTATGCCACTTTTTTTTTTTTTTCCCCTTCTTAATGATGCCATAATAGTTCAGGGTATGTGGTTCATAACATTACAGAGTCAAGAATGTTTCAGGTTGGAGGGGACCTTTGGAGGTCATCTAGTCCAAACCCCCTACTCCAGCAGGGTCAGCTAGAGTTCTAAAAAAATACTTAAAGACACAGTTGCACTTGTGAAAAATTTCTTATGAGCTGAAAATACCCCTATGTATTTCCCTCCTTGTCGCAAAATCAAATGCATTTTTCAAACACCAGTGCAATAAGAAACTATTTCATCTAATTGTTGGCACTCCTCATGAATCAAGTAGTTATGTCAGTAGAATTGTGGCAGTGGACGACTATAAAATTCAGTATTTTTTTCAGCTTCATTGTTGAAAATCTTACTGGTCTGAAAATCTTCATCCCCTGGCAGCCAGGATACCCGGGCTGCCCCCAAGAATCAGGCAGCAGAAAATCATTTCAAGTCATTTGGCTCTTGGCATCTAGACCCTGAGATTCAAAGTTCAGAAGGCCCCTAGGCTTCTGGTTTCAAAGCCAGAATTGCCTGTGAGTAGGAGCACAGCTCACTGAAAGAACAAGAGACAATCAGGCTGTATTAGCTGGTCACATGGAGACAACAAAACATATGTGCAAAGTATATGCACCTGCATTTTTTTCACTGGGAATCTTTAGAATGTGTCTGCCTCATCTATCCATACAGACTGTGTGCACATTCACCATGAATTTACCGTATGGATAGTTCTGTGCATTTTGGAATGGTGTACTCAACTGCAAATGTCAAAATTTGCAGCCCAGTTCTATAGTATGATTCAGATGAGCTTAGGACAGCAACCAGCCACTCTGACATGCTAAGTGAAAAAAACCTCCTCTAAATTTTATATAAGCAACCAGATGCTGCCTATGTGCATGTGGTTTAGAAATGCTAAAGAACCAACCAAGCCATTAATCATGGACTGTCCTCCTTCTGCTCAAGGATAGTTCAATGGTAGATTCTATTTTAATCGTTAAAATGCACTACACTGACAACAATGACACCTTCAACACTAAGATCCTAAACCCAGTGCTAAACGGCTCTTTCAGATCTTTTGCTTTCTTCCTATCCAAAATTCCAGGTCAACGTGATCATGATAGGGCTTAGTTGATGACATTTATGACTCACTTTCTAGTATTGCTGACATACTGCCATCTAATCAGATTGAGAGGTTATGATCTAACTCTTTGTGGTTTCTGTGTGAATGCTATTAAAAATATTTTTGCAGTGGAAAATTACCACATAAGGAGTAAAAAATGTTGAAGATACAAACCAGACCTTTTGTATGTCTTCTATTCCTGGATCCTTTTTTATTCATTCATGGGTGGCGAGGCACTATCAGAAGCTGACCTGGCTCCTCTCTCCCCCTTGGTCATCATAATCCCTTCAGGGAAACCACAGCATGGGGAGGAGATCCCTGTATGACCCAGGCTTACCTGAACATGAGGGTGATGGCGTGACATACACAAGCCCAGCACCTTAGAAGTACTCTTAGGCCACAGAAGAACATCATGACCAGGTTAACTAACCTTCTCCCAAGTACAAGGCAGAGATTCCCCTATGTTCATTTCTCTGCACTAGTCAATGTGGTAAACCTTTACTTTTGTAAGTTAATTATTTAAGTTTCCCACTATGATACCATTAATGTTTTTTTATTCTCTTTGTCACTTTCAACAATCTACAGGAAAGCAAGAGTTTTTTCTTTGGGCAATGGCTATAGCTGCAAGTAACAGACAAGCTTTCAGGTACACAAGCACTCATAGAGGCTGAAGTGAAAATGTTCATTAAATGACCTACACAGTACCAGAAGGATAAGTCACTTTGTAAGCTTAATTTGGGAGACGCAAAGAGTATGGCTGGGACAAAGATTTTACTTGTTTGATTAGAGACAGTAGGTGGATATGATCTGGGAGGAGACATCCTACCCCTGCAGACAACAGGAGTTTTGTAATTAATTTTAGCAGAGGCAGGATTAGAGTCTTTCTCCTTTCTTTTCTTACTGTCTTTTCAATCTTCATTTATTATATTGCCTAAAGAGGAGGAGCTGTGACTCTCAGTCTGAATAGAAACTTTAAACACATGGTGTCGGTGGGTTGATGCATCGGATAGTCTTGATCCCAGCACTTGCTAACTACAGTAAAGGGTGGGAGGTCCTGAAGCGTGGGTGGTTTGGATCTATATCACTCTCCTCTTTGGCTTAGAAACAGTGATAGATACCCAAGTCTGTGTCTTGGTTTTGGCTGGGATAGAGTTAATTATCTTCATAGTAGCTAGTATGGGGCTATGTTTTAGGTTTGTGCTAAAAACAGTGTTGATAATGCGGGGATGTTTTAGTTGTTGCTAAGGAGTGCTTACACTAGTCAAGGACTTTTTCAGCTTCCCATGCTCTGCCAGGTGCACAGAAAGCTGGGAGGGGGCACAGCTGGGACAGCTGACCCCAACTGACCAAAGGGATATTCCATATCATATGGCATCATGCTCAACATATAAAGCTGGGGGAAGAAGAATGAAGAAGAGGGGGACATCTGGAGTGATGGTATTTGTCTTCCCAAAGGAGCCCTGCTTTCCTGGAGATGGCTGAACACCTGCCTGCCGATGGCAAGTAGTGAATGAATTCCTTGTTTTGCTTTGCTTGCATGTACGGCTTTTGCTTTGCCTATTAAACTGTCTTTATCTCAACCCAGGAGTTTCCTCACTTCCGATTCTTTCCCCCATCCCACCGCGGGGGGAGTGAGTGAGCAGCTGTGTGGTGCTTGGTTGTCGGCTGGCATTAAACCATGTCAGTCATCTGCTCTACAGTAAAAAGGCAGATTATGGCTCTTGGCATTTTCAGTATCCAGGAAAAAGGAAGGTCTGCAATTATAACTATCACTTATATGAAGCTGCAGAAGTGACTGGCCTTCAAATACCAGTGTGAGAAATGGAACATGTGGGTTATGGTCTAAGATACAGTTAAAACACAGCTCGATGTAAATTAGTCAAGTTCAGGGTTTTTTTTTCCGGGGAACTTACTGAAACAGCAGTGTAACTGGGGAATCTGATTTATTCATGTTACTTCCAACAAAGAAGGAGTCTGTTTTGGACAATGGTGTTCCAGAGCTCCCTGAAACAGGCCCAGCTAATTGACTCCCAGAATTTTTTTCCTCCTAACCCAATCATCCTTTTCATTGCATCAGAAATTCTTAGCAGCTTGGCCGTACATCACTTCTAAATTTTCAAAAACATTTGTAAAATGTTAAGGTGAACATATCAGATTTAAGTCAGGTGACTGTAACAATTTATTAACACTGGATGTAACCTCATTAGGGCAATTTTTATGGCGGTGCTATGTAGGTTGAATGAATGATGTTACTGAAAAAAAAAATAAAGAGCAAATTATACTTCAGGATAAGGCATCCTTAAGGAAACTTATAGGGATTATTACAGAACAACTGGAGAGCCACTGATGAGCAGACTGTGGACTGTGTTTAGCATTTCTATGCAGTCAAAAACTTATCTCACCACATGTCTCTGAGTTTCCTAGTTGTCCACTGCATAGAAGTGTTAGTCTACTTCTAGAGTTTCTTTGGATCTCCCTCCAAAACAAAAATCAGCTATTACCAGCTGATAGTTCACTCTGGGTCCTCAATCCATAGGCACTACCAAGCTGGCATACAAGGTGTTCTCCCTCTGCCCTATGTACAGATGTCCAGTGGGCTTTCCCTCCTCAGTCCACCTTACATGATTTTATACCATACCCCACAACATTCAGCACCTGCCATCAGTTTCATGACACATTGTTCTGCTGAATTGCAACACAGATCTCACTTTGGTTTTGACACCCTGGACTGAAAGGCACAGACCAAAGAATTGCAAGGTTGAGAGAAAGCTTGGATTACTGCTCTGTGTGGATAAGCCAATCCACTGTAAAGGAAGCTGTTTCTGAACAACATGGACACAAGCACTGTACTCATATGGCATGGCATCCCTAAAGCAGATTCATTCACTTGTGTGTAGCTACTAGCTAACAGCATAGTCAGAAAGCCTACGGGCTGCGAAAACACTGGTGCTCAGACTTGGTAAGAAAGCAGCACAAGGCTGTTCAGGCAATCACACAAGGCCACACAGCGCTTCCTTTGAAGACCTGCCTAGTTAAACATAAACATCTACTACAGCTTTCAACACAGTGGGTGTTTGTCTAGCTATTTTGTAACATTTTTCTCTTGTACTAGACCTTCTTTCTGCTAGTAAAATTAAGCAATACTTCGAGTTGGAGAACATCATACATATACCTGAACTGGAGAACCTGGGAGAGCATTCTCTTTCCAGACCTGAGGGCATATTTATGACACTGTTACTGAAACCGGGACAAAACCTGAATACATACCACCATCTCACAAGCCCAGGTTTTCCAATAGAAGGAAAACCAAGTACATGTGCACAAGAACAGTGATGTGCTGTACCAGGTAAGCCAGTGTGGACAAGCAGGGGGCCAAGACTTTGAGAAGACCACAGATCCCATCCACGCAGTTAAAATCTATCTCTTCCCACAAAAGCAGGAAAGGAAGGATCTCAGACGTGAAACACAGCTGAGGAAGTTGGGTGACCAGAGCCTGACTTAAGGATAGGTGAATCCTACAAATCTGCACCAGAATAGTTGAAGACACAATGTTCACTTGATTACAGGGGTACTTTCAGGCACACCATAACATAGTCAGACAGACATATAGTAAAGAGACGAAACATCCTGGATCATCCAGTACAGTCTTCACATGCAGGGATACTTCCAACATACTGACAGAAAACTCTGGGGTAATATTTTGCCCTAGATTTTTTTTTTTTTGGGTTTGGGGTTTTTTTTTTGGTTTGGGTTTTTTTATGTTTTTTGGTTTTTTGCCAGAATAGATATTTAATACTGCAGAAAAAGAGAAGGTAGCAGTAACCATGGCCCTGATCCCACCCCTCATGGCAGGTTATATCGTGAGACATGTGTTCCCATCGCTAAAGTTGTATCTCTTTTCCCAAGCTTCACTTGGGAAAGATTTCTGTTCCCTCTAATTCAGCTCAATCTCAATATTGTTAGATTGCTTGTGTCATTATATTTTTTGTTAGTAGTTAGGTAAGACTAAATGCCCAAGTTGTTCTCAGCTGAAAATGCGCCATAAATGGTGCTAGCTGAAGTGGCAGTTCTGAGTGGTTTGCAGACTGGTATGAATGTACTCATGTAAGCATTCCCCAGCACTTTCTGACTATTTCCACAAGCCAGTGGAATTGCAGCTGCTGGTGTGATCACCATGTGTGTACTCTGCCTGCGGATACAGACAGCCTGGAGGACGAGATAGCCTTTGGCACACTAACCTTTGGTAATAAGGCTTTCTGCCCTGCGTAAGTCTGCGCAAGAGAGAAGCTCTTTATAGTGAATTCAATCTCCTTTTCAGTAAGTATCAAAAGAACTTGAGTTATCCAGGGGATATTTCATGTTTCTAAATTGGGAATTTGCTTTGTCTCACTTGGCCTGAGTGAGTATTCTTCACCCAAAAAAGGAAGAGACATTGTAACGAACTTAAGCCTGATGCACAGAGTGCACAGTATTAGGCTATCTTCACTAAAGTCTTTTAAGGTATCCAGTGTCAAAATTAATCTTTAGTATTTAGACTTCATTGCCAAAATATTTAGGCAGTCTCAATTTTTAACTAGCTGTAAAAATATAAAATTCTTTGAGGGAATGTTTATAATTTGAAATTGTATGAAGAAAGATAGCCAACAAATCCTATACACATAATTAATAATAATAAAAGAACATTGTTTCCATTATTTCTGGTAAAGAGTATTATCTGCAGTGTAATAATAATAATAAATCCTCATGGCCTCAAAAAGTACTTAGGGATCACTGATACAACTACTTTATATACACATTACTTGTACAAAAATTATGACTATGTCTGGTTCATGCATCGCCCTATCTTATTAAAGAGGAAAACTATGAAAGATACTGCTTGCCTTCTTATTTAAAGGAAATGCTGAACCATTCACAACATATGCGGTCTTCATATTGAGTAAGAGAGTGTATGCCACATGCAAAGAGTAAGAAAAAAAAAAACAACAAAAGAAATCTCCATGTTGCTCTGGAGAAACATGTCAGAAAGTTTCTATTACTTTTTTTAATTGGCAGCTGTGCCATAAGGAATATTAGTTTCTACAAAGATGTGAAAAAACCCCGACTGTATACAGAAACTTTATCATATCATAATGGACCAGTTTAGGAAATGTGCCATACTGGTACTTTTCACAATATTATTTATGGATATCAGCATTTTCCAAAGATGGAAAATCTATTCATAGCAAAATTCTTAAATTATCCTCATGATCACAGGATTGCAGTCAATATAAAAGAAAGATTCTGACATATGACATTTCAGGATATATGTATCTTGAAGAAGTGCAGAAGATTTAGGCGCCTAGCTCTCACTGACTTTTGGATGACAGTCAAGGTCCAAGAGGTGTCTGTGCCTTTAAGGATAAATAAAGGAGGAAAAAGAGTGTAAAGCACAAGCTTAAAATTAGTTAAGATAAAAATACCAGTATCAATTTTTCTTCAGGTAGAAGTCCTAAGCACTGCCACCTGCAGACAGAATAATCATGGGGCTCTCTCTGATGAGACTTTCTTTGACATATTTGACCATTGGTCCATTTATGTGCTTTAGATACATCTGACTATTCACCAGAACATCTCTCCCCTCTCTCAGCTCCTCCTGTCCTTTGGTCTCCACCTCATGTGCCACAATGCCCTGCCAATGGAGCCTGGGTGCCAGAGTCTCTTTGAGAGAAAATAAAAGAAATTTTTTTCTTGAGCACTCTGACAATTCATCTCAAAACAGCTGCAACAACAGTCAATGGAGAGAGTATACTTCACTAGTGAAGGGTTCTTCTATTGGAGAGGATTTTAGACACAGCATGGATTAATTGGATAATACCCAATACCCAGACTTCAACAAAAATGCAGACGTCTGCAGTGTTTTGGTCATAGTAGTTTCCACTGTTATCAATCTTTCTGTAAAGAAAAACTGCTCTAAAATACACAATTTAACAGACATATTGTGTAACTTTGATGTGCATATTTTACAGTTTGTTCAAGCTTTTAACCTAGGCAGTAATAACAGGAAGCTTTAAAATAAGTCACAATGACTTATTTGGAATAAAACTGGGTATAAATCTATCACAGCTGATATGTTCATAAAACAAGTCTAAAAGTTTCTGTTTCAGTATAAAGGCTGTCATTTTAAATTCTGATCCTATTAAGTGTTTTATTCATTTAAATAATTGGTGATCATTTCTTAGACTTTCACCTTCAGCCAGATATTCTCCCTTTTTTTAAAGAGCATCCTTTGTTGCAAACTGATTTCTTTTCTTGCATTACACTGAAGCCACTTCTCCAAGACACAGGACAATTGTGCTGAACAAGTGATTTGTCTATATTTTAATATTACAAGTCTGTTCTTTAGCCTCTATTGTCCATTTAACTTTTATAGTTCTCATTTATAGTGACCCATTCTGTCTGTCCTGAGAAAACACCTCTTTAAATGTAATTTGCCTCAGATTTTGCAATGCCTGAATAGTGTTTCTTAATGGAAAAGGACCTGTATTTACTCTCATCCAAGAAAGTTGTTAGCGTGTTTATGTAAAAAACAAGCAATTTTTTCTTTTTTATCAGATCATATTCTTTAAACAAGTTTTTTTAAGACATCAGTTCTTTTGAATTACATTTTCTCCTTTCACAAACTATAAATATTTAGCAACAAAATAAATATTTCTTTAAAAAAATCACAAGATAAAATGATCACAAGATAATAATAATAATAATAATAATAATAATAATAATAAAAATCTTAGAAAAGATGACAGCCAGATGTGATCCCAGGAGCTTCATGGGGCCATTGAGTATCTTGGAGTATCTCGTTTTCATACTTTCCCACAACAGTCCATTATCTTGTCCCTAAGATGTACAAAAATTGGTGGCCCTCCAGGGCTGTGTTTCCTTGTCAGTGAAGAAGACAGTAAACCCTACAGCAGGCAGAATCGTTAATTATAACTATACACAGTCTCCCCATAGCAGTGAATTGAACAGTAAAGGAGTCACCAAGCAATGGTCAAAAACTGCTGATGGAAACGGGTTCTGTTGTAATGCTTTGTGGGTAGTATAAGCCTATGTTCCTGACTTTGGCTCAGGAGGACAGTCGTCTTAGGTACCTATACTAAGTTTCCAGGACATATCACCATGTGATTTTTCTCAGCCAACATATTTTGTACTTGTTCAGAATTATTCCATTTTTCCCCTTCAAACTTTCTATGAGAAAATGTTTTTTTGCAGCTTTATTTTTGCCCTGCATTTTAGATGGTCAGATTGTCACCACATGTGTTGCAATTTTACTTTTCTACTTTGATAGAACTTTTCTGTTTAACGATTCCCTTTCCAGCACTGTGGACTTTTGGAAAATTGATAACTTTGTTTTCTGAGTTTACATGCCACCAAAATAAATTCAAAGCAATAATTTGTAGTTAATGCTTTCACACTTGAAATCAGTAATATACCTTATAAAACACTGTAACAAACTGCATTGAAAAGTTTCTAAAATTATTTATATAGTGTCATAGAATACATCAAGACTAAAAATTATCCAGTTAAATATTTCCCTACTCAGAACTTGGGATTCATTAAAACATAGTGAGTTGTATATTTGTTCTGGTGTGATTTTTTTTTTTTCATTTTATTATCATGAATTTACATGGGTTTCACATCCTGAAATTCAGTTATGCAATTCCAGGAAATACACAGAAATCTGTCAACGCCCTAAAAGATGTTTAGTGCTCTAAACTTTTCTTTCATTACTTCGTATTTAGTACTTTTACCTAAATCAGTCATTAAGTCTTCCTCAGCCAGATTTCTCATCACAGGAGCTCAAAGAGACAAGAGAACATGTCTTAACTATTTTAATCATAAAGGTGTATGATTAAAAACACCAAGCTTACTTTTCCAGGCAGGCCTAAAGCAGTGTGATTCCTCTTTTATGAATTCAAATACATCATTTTACAGATTTGTAACTAGATTTAAAACTTCTGGGATAAGTGACAAACCACTTCTGTGTCAGAAGTACACAATTCTGTTGTGCAGTGTGGTGGGTACCTTTAGCTGCTGCTGAAACACCATCCAGGTGCTTTAAAAAACTTCATATACATGCATCATCATCTTTCAGCTTCTTGAACAGCCAGATCTGAGAGCTTTCAGCAGTTTTTGGTTTACAGGGTGTGTGTGTTTTCTGGCTTAAAGATACAGCATGAATATGCTGTAATAGATAATAACAGTGTAATTTAATGCTTTGTTGTATTTGTTCTTCTGCCTGTTTTGGGTTGTACAGTTTGCTAAGTCATAACAATTGCCTACTGAGAAATGTTATTTTGGTTTTATATCCATTATTGGCATTTAATCTCATTTCCCGATTTGTTGCCATGTGTTATTTCATGCCAATAAAATCCTTCCCTGTTTAGGAATTTGATTTTTACTCTTAAAGTGTTTATCAGAAAATTTTTTTTACACTTTGGTTTCTAGTCTCTTCTGAAATTAAGCAATGGCAAAACCCACTTTATTTCAATAGACCGTATGAGCTTCAGTTCTACGTTTAATAACTGCAGAAGCAATGCCTTTGCTCTCATCATTTGTATAGTGACAAGGTACAGTACTGATAAATTAAGTATAAAGGTGTGAAAATAAGCTAAAGAAGCTGGCACTTCCATAGAGGAAAATAAAGGGAACAAGACAAGTACAAATTATGCCTATGCTTGAAAAAATAGAAAATGCAGTAAGACAGCAACTTGACTTGCATATAAACACTTCATTCCCCTTCAGTCCAAGAAGCAAACACACAAACAGTGGAAACAAGATGAATTTGCTGACAAATATTAAGAAATGATCCAACCATGCAGAGCAAATATCAGAAAAGGCAAGACAAAAAACTAAATCAGAGTAACATGAGAGTACCAGGATGTAGCTTCTGAATTCCTAAGTAGCAGAGTGATGGACATGTTGGTCTACAGTCACACCAAAAGGGAAAACTGCCAGGCAACTTGATGCTTTTTTGTAATCTTTTGCAATAGTGCTCTCTCAGTAGGTCAGACTAGTTGCTATTAAAATTAACTCCAGTCACAAAGAGCAAAGGTCTTTCTGTAGAGTAGAGCAAAAAAATACTTTGAGAACTGAATGTGTTCAGATTGGCTGGATCTGATGAATTTCATTCTAGGAGATAAAAGAAACTGACCTAAGCCCAGAAGAAAAAAAGATTATCTTGAAGATTTTTTGGAGAAAGGTGAAGTACCAGAATACTGGGAGAAGTGTTTCTAAAAAGGGACGAAACAGAAAATATAAATTTTCAGTTCTATTAATTGGATAGAATTCAGACTGAATCTGGAAGAAGATTTCAATTCTGAAAAAGTTCTAGAGGAAGCAATCTTTTAGCACATAGTAAAAAACAGAGAACCATAACTGAGAGCATGGTCTATAACAACTCATGTTAAAAAAAAGGTGGTTTTCTTCTATGTAACAGATTTTTCTGGATACAAGGAGAGGGCCACATTAAAAATGGCATTGCCACTAGTCTTTTGTAAGCTCTCTAAATGTTCCTAAAACCATTTGCCTATGTTACATATATAGTGTACAAAAAAAATGCAAGTTGGTGTGTTACGTAGGAAAGTTTTTATTGGCATGCCTTTGAAATAATCTGCACTGATTCAGTCTCAGACTTACTGTTTTGCTGCCACAATTAGGTATTATATAGGCAGCTTATGGACCATTTGAAAATATGTTTATTTTGTCAAAGACTAGTCTTAGCATGCGCCCATTAGAACATACACATCCCTAGTAGACATCAAATATTTTATTCCAGAACAAAAGCTCATCCAATTGTGGTAGTTATCCAAGTGTTTACTAGTTTACAGAAGTAGGTTGTAAATTTCACCAAGTACAATATTTCTTACATGTTTTCTGTCACTTTCACTTGTATTCTCAAATGGGAAAAAGCTAAACAGAGCACCTCACGGTAGTCAAATATTTCCTCTTTTGTCACCAATCCAAAATTCAGAATTGAAGAAAAGAAATTCGAGCCTCAAAATCACTGAAGAAATTTTGGTTTAAGTTTGCCACTGAAAAAGGACAATGACCTCTTGATGTTTTTCTGGCAATCTGGCCCAGATGCTGGTGGTGGTGGGCAGGAGGGAAATGTATTCCACACTGTGAAAGGGAATGTTCTTCCATTCAGAGAGATCAGCTGGATATTGCTTGTGGACATTTCTGCCAGGTAAGTCTTGATGTTTTTATTTTAGCTTTTCAAAGGAGATCACTTTGTTAGAGGTTAACTGAAGCTCTGGTGGCTCTGTTAAAACAAATTCCTCAGGAGGTAGCTGAAGCTAGGGCAGTCCCCTTCTGTGGGCTGGGAGCGTGGTGTTTTTTCAGCCACACTCTCCACACGGCTGTTACTCAGTCATTCAGCAATTCAGCATTGACACAGATATGGTCAAGCAAAGCTGACACAAATTATTATACAAACAGTATCTTTGTTGCATTTAGCTGTAGCAGAAGATTTATAGCTTCACGTAATCCCATAATTCATTCAAAGAAGATGCAGTTTCTCAAATGCAAGGAAGAGATTTCAGGTGCAGCACCTGCAGAGCCAGAGAAAACCTGGAGAATAAGTCAGCAGGTGAATACTTCAGCACAGTCCTCCCTCCAGCCCCCAGTGGTCAGCTGCTTTCTCCCACTGGGCCATATAACTTTGGAGGTACCAACCGAAAGGATGGACCAGCAACGTCTTTCAGAGTATATAGCTTGCTGGCCCAGCACACCACCAGCAACCCTGCCTCCAGCTCAAAACACAGGTTATGTGTTAGGCCTCTCATAGGACAAACAGGAAACCAGTCTGAGTCCTGGTCCAGACAGGGTCCTCCTTCCCCCGTAGGGGCAAGCACTGTAACTTCTCATCCCAGAGCCAGGACCCAAACTTCTAGGCATTGCAGGATTGAGCACAACAACAATTTGTCCAGTTTTGTCTACCATTGTGCTTCTCAAATCACTTGACAATTCATTGGATGAAGAGGGGGGAAATGTTTTAAAAGCCAATGTCTGGCTTATAGAATAAAGTTTAAGTGATACACTCCCAGCTCATGCTGCTGAAGAAAATGAAAGCAGGAAAGCAAAGAAACAAATATGTAACATGAATTTCCTTGCTACTAATTTGGACATTTTCTAGTTCATGTGGAGTCCATCAGGCTGAACTTCCTTAACCGAAAGTGTACTGATTATAAAGGAAGCACAGAGTGCAGTAAGGATGCAAAAAAAAAAAACATTGAGACAAAGCTGGCTGCCTTCTGATAAAAGAACTAGAAATTTCAGGTGAACTGTTTTAATGGCCAGACCAATAGCTCTGTCTCATTGATTCCACACAAGAGTGTGTTGAGATATAAAACCCTTCATGAGTCATTTTCCTACTGTTGCAGATTCTTCACAAACCTTGTGATCTCTTGTCTCCATGTATTTGTAGTCACATCAGCTAATCTGTGCATTACCAATTTGATTTTAAAACTGCAAAGGTCCGAAATTAGTGAAGCTAAAGTGGTGTTTAATGGAAGTGGGGAAATGTATTCAGATGAATAATAAATAAAGTAAACCCAAACCTGTTATTTTATTTTGATTAATCCTGTATATAAATCCATATCAAGCTCTGTTGTGGTTTAGCCCCAGTCAGCAACTACGCACCACACAGCCACTCGCTCACTCCCCCCACCCCAGTGGGAAGGGGAAGAATCAGAAGAGCAAAAGAAAGAAAACTCATGGGTTGACATAAGAACAGTTTAATAATTAAAATAAAATAGTAATAGTAGTAGCGGTGATGATTATGATGATAATATTGATAATGATAATGATATTATGATAAAAAAAAGAAAATAACAAGAGAAAGAAATGACACCCGGGGAAAAGAGTGAAAAGGAAAAAAAAATCTACAAGTGCTGCAACCGGTCCACCCGCTTTTTATACTTTTTTTCCTGACTATCACCCATAATTCTCTCAGTCACGTTTGACAAATTCATCAATTGAGAATCTCCCCCTTCACTTTCGGTCTCTTCCACCTACATTATAGTAAGGTTCAGATGTTCTAATTGTAACTCCACTTAAGAATGAGGTCAGAAGCTTTTTCTGCTGACATTCTTTTTCAAACATTCTCCAGACAGTCCATTGCATAGAAGAGAGCTCTGTGCTTTCTCAGAAATAAAATAACTTAAATACAGTTTCTTTACAAAGCTGTGCACAGGGCTGCTATTTCTTGGAGAGCATCACTGAAAGCATACTCAGAGAGGTAACAGTTTGTATCTGGCAGATCACTGACATATGCATGCATCAGAACCATGCAAATACAGCATGCTGGGACTGGCTTTAGATATTAACAAGCTACCTTTTTGCTCCCTGTTATAGCTTTCTTATAGTCTCAGGACATAATCTATTAACATTTTCTTTAAACATAAATACACGTCATTAACTTACAGTAATTAGCTGTTCTTTTGTGATTTACCAAAGAAATGTTACAAATGAGCTTGTCACAGGAAATTACTCAATTGGAGGGGGAAATCTGATCCTAGATACATCACTGTAAACATAAAAGGGCTTCAGGAGGTTAAGGGAAATTTTCTGTGGAACTGAGAGAACTTGGTTTACTTATTCTGCTTTACAGGATGCTGATAACTTTCACACAGTAAGATACTCATTAAACCACTAGGGCAAATAGCTTCCTAGCCTAGAGGCTGGCTGAAATCCAGGAAAGGCTTACACATCTGACATGACTTCATAAATATCTTCATATCTTCATAAATCCTAAACTGAGATCCAGAAAACCCCGTTTCAACAGTCAGATCACCTAAGGCTAAAAGCATGCAGGTTCTGTAGGCAATTTACTCTTTTACTTTGAAGTTCTCAAGGTATCTGGGTTCATATTCTCACAAACACTTCAGAGCTGAGTAAACTGACACCTGCCTTATCATTCATTTAACCACATGTTCGTCTGCCTAAGCTGCCTCACAGATCTGCTCTGCTAGGGCTGATAAGTATTAAAGTGTTTCAGCTAGAACATGCTGAGGTCGAATAGTGACATTTTTTCTTTTAAAAACAGTAGAAGGAGGCAAGGAAATCTATGACAGTGGCAGTCGCCTCTTACCTAGCAACTGCCCTCATCAAGGAAAGAAAAGACCTGGATTTCACCTCAGTCTGAAGAGATTTATATCAGTATCTATCTTCTGTAAGACTTGCTATGCTAGAGTGAGGTACTCAGCACCTCTCCTTCTGAAGCTTTACCACCACAGAATAAAGCACACAGGGGGTTGGAAAGAGAGCAAGCAAGAGAAAATACTCTGGGTCAGTCAATGGGAAGAACCCCCCACTGGGAGAGGGAAGTCCTGTACAGGAGTCCCTTCTATCAAGACCATTTTATACATATTTCATACATATTCAGCAAAGTTTGGACAAAATAAAGGAGTGATTCTAGAAGGTCTTCCCTTCTCATCTGAATGCAGTGCTGATTTACACAGCCTTGCTCCTCCTCAAACTCATCATTTAACACAGCGGCTCCTCAAGACTGCTGATAAATATTAAAAATACTAAAAAAGGAGTGGGGGGTCAATCATGAGAATAATCTGTACCCTGGTGCTAAAGACGTCTGTTTAGAAAAGTAAGCATGGGATTGTGTATTTGTATGATCTGCCCTGCAGCGGTCACCCCTGGAAGCACTGTAGCGCAAGGCCAGACATATGCCTGCCAGAAAGCTAAAGAGTGCTCTCCAAGGCACTGGGCTTGAACTCAGAAAAAGTCCTTGCTTGGACTCAGTCCAGTGTGTTAATTTATGAACTGAAAAGGTCTGGGAATCCACTGCATAAATCCTAAGCTAGTAGTAGAATATGCATATTCAGAAGTTACACACATAACAAACTTTAAAAATGAAGTACATGAAAACCAGTTTCTCTCACATACAAAATTCAGATAGCATGATAATTTCATTAATCTCATGTGGTTTCTTCTTACCAGCCATGGGGATTTCCCTTTTACTGGTGTTGAACTCAGTGGTAGGAACGTGCCCTTGCTGCTTTCCCATTCTTCAGAAGCCTACCTGGCTCCACTGCAACAGACGTGCTTAGACTGCTGAGAAACTAAGCAGCACCTCTTCCACGTACACTAAAGCAGAAAGATACGTTGTCTTCCCTGACGTCCCATGCCCAAAAAAGTAGTTGCTATACTCAGTGTAGGTAATTTTCCTCAGCATTATGACTGATGATGTTCAGCACTTTGTAAGGCAGAGATGCCAGGTGCAAGCATCCTCAGTTTCCCTCCCAACATGTTGTCATCTTGCTTCTTTCACTATCTTATCCAGCCTCTAAGAGATATCAGGTCTCATCCCAACACCCCAGAAGGTTGTTGATTTCACAGATCTATGGAAGCTTTGATGATTTCCAGAAAATAAAAGGAAATACATTGCACTTCTTTAGATTTATGTCACAATTTGTAGGCTAATCTGTTCTATGAATATCCTTAACAATATTTAATAAATAATAAAATTAGATAATTAGGTGTCACAAACAAGAAAACAGACCGCAGCCATTGCTTAGCTGCAGCAGCACCACAGAAACACAAAATTCAACTTGCATTGAACATGATATAGAATGACAGTTCCCTTCTGCCAGCAGCCTGATCTGTTGATGTAGTACCTGGACATTTAGAGGTTTGAAATTATTACATGTACGAGTGCATATAAAAAGGATCCATCTCTGCATACAGTTGGTTTTAGACTCAGAAAGATAAACATCATGGGCCTCCTGGAGAAGAAAGGTGAGTGCTTCTGAAACTGCCTAGTAAAAACAACAACAGCAACAGAAATCAGTGAACTGGTAACTGTGTAGGACTTAAGAGAAAGTAGAGTAATTAAATACTATGGAATATTTTTAATGGGTGTTGGAGAAGTTGATTCTAAAATGTGCAAAACAGTTGCAGAAGAAAACCAAAGAAACCCTGGAGACATAATGGTATGTTTGCTGATAGCTATTTTTGTAAAAAATTATATGAAACATCAGTCTAATGTGTGGTTACAGTTAAAGGCAAATAAACTGTTGGAATATATCAAGGACAGAAAAATGCAATGAAACACGATATTTGCTGAGCAAAGCAGAACCTGATTGCAGTCTGTACTTGCATTAAGCTGCGGATTTTTTTGTTTTCTATTGGAAGACTTACATTTCTCTCGGGACAACGTACCTGTGGGAAATCAGAGGGAGTCTGGAATTTAAAGTTATACATAATAAAGACAGGCTAAGAAATGTTCAGCTTAATTAAATGTTCAGCTTAATAAAAATACTAGGAAAAGTGTTCCTAGTAGCCTTATACCAGTAAATTTTTTAAAATAAATAACAAGCCACCTTATGAAACAGGGAACTTATGGAAGACTTACACTGTGCATGTTTCTGGGAGGAATTACATTCCAGAATATTCTTCATAAGATTATTAAGACTAAATGAAGAAATCATGAAGAATGATTTCACTGTGTCTACAGCAAGTGGGTGGAACCAGCAGGACTGTCAAAAGAGACAACTTATATTAAGCAGAGGCATGGACTGGCTCATGGGCTTGGATACTGAATCATATTCGACTGTTATGTTTTGATCAGTCTTATACCTAACAGCAGTGTGCTTGCTTCCAAAATCCTATTTATAGAAGTATTTCAAGCTATGTCTACTGGGATTAAAAAATGGCCTGTGGGATCCACAGTTGTGGCTATTTGGATACGAGGCAGATTCAGTGTGGATTAAGCTGAACTGCACCAGTGTATTGCTGCACCCCAGCTGACATGCCAGACTGAAGCACCTCTCTGATCAGAGGCAGGGTATGTTTGCTCAGCCACATAGCCTATCATGCTATACAGGTTTCAGAGCAGGGCTGGCTTTCATTTTGCCCGTTCAGAGTATCCTGTGTTTACTTGCATCTGCAGGTATGCCCTAAGCACCCAGAGATGCAGCCAAGCACGCACAGCAATTTGGAGAGTGCCAAGATACCCTGCTGCTGGTGGATAGAGCTTAGGTGAAAGGCACTCTGGAAAATGTCACTACATGTTTATCTGCAAGTTCAAGTGTCTAAAAATCCTATCAGTCTGGGTCTTTGGAGTGTATTCAAAAGGGTTGACTTTGGCACTCTTCAGAAAATGATGGTGAATGGGTAAGAGAGGCTGTCGCTCCAAGGCATCCCTGCGGGGAGTCTGTCTCAATGCTCTCGAACAAGGGATGTAGAAGGAGAAGATAATCAAATGCCTGGAGCACTTGCTCGGGACCTGGTTTCCATTTCATGCTCCATTCCAAATTCCTGTAAAGCATGATGACACTTTCCATAATGATAATGATATCTGTCATTATATTTACATCTTCTTTGGAATCATAGTCATTAAAAACCATAGTTGTCCTGAATTATTATGATTTATGGGCTGAAATTTCCCTCCAAAATTTGTATCTTGTCATATACCACTGTGTACAAGCGTACTTCTGGAAGTAGTAGCAGATATAGTAGCTTAGTATCGTAGTATAGTAGCTCAGTAGTAGTAGCTTAGTATTATCAGTAGCAGGAATATTAATAAAGTTTGCTGATGATACAAAATTGGGAGGAGCTGTTGACACTCTCAAGGGCAGAGAGGCCTGGCAGAGAGACCTAGACAAATTAGAGAGCTGGGCAATCACCAACCATATGAAGTTTAACAAGGTGAAATGCTGGATTTTGCACCTGGGGCACGGCAACCCTGGATGCACATACAGACTGGGGAACGAGAGGCTGGAGAGCAGCTCTGCAGAGAGGGACCTGGGGGTTCTGGTTGACGGCAGGCTGAACATGAGCCAAGAGTGTGCCCTGGCAGCCAAGAGGGCCAACCATGTCCTGGGGTGCATCAAGCACTGCATTGCAGCTGGTCAAGGGAGGGGATTGTCCTGCTCTGCTCTGCACTGGTGCGGCCTCACCTCGAGTGCTGTGTGCAGTTTTGGGTGCCACAGTACATTAAGGATACAAAGCTACTAAAGAGTGTCCAGAGGAGGGCCACAAAGTTGGTGAAGGGTTCAGAGGAGAAACCGTATGAGGAGCAGCTAAAGTCACTTGGTTTATTCAGCCTGGAGAAGAGGAGACTGAGGGGAGACTTCATCACCATCTACAGTTTTCTCATGAGGGGAGGATGAGGGGCAAGCGCTGATCTCTTCTCTCTGGTGACCAATGACAGGACCTGAGGGAATGGCAGGAAGATGTGCCAGGGGAGGTTTAGGTTGGATATTAGGAAAAGGTTCTTCACCCAGAGGGTGGTGGAGCACAGGAACAGGCTCCCCAGGGAGGCAGTCATGGCGCCAAACCTGACAATATTCAAGAAACTCTTGGACAACACCCTCAGACACATGGTGTGAATTTTGGGGTTGTCCTGTGCAGGGACAGGAGTTGGACTTGAAGATCCTTGTGGGTCCCTTCCAACTCAGGACATTCTATGATTCTATGATTCTAAGGTATTCACACATGGGTATGATCCTATTCAACTTTGTTTTTAAATATTTTGAGACTCCTGACCTCCTTTGTGCTGGCCTTGGGCTATTATCTGTATTGCCTTTTATTTTGCTGAGGATAGTTTATGAGCTTCTGTGGCTGATCTTTCAGAACCCATATTTGAGAATACTTCCTTCTTGAGTTACTTATACAGTGCATTGCAAATCTGAGAAAATCTTCAGAAAGGGGAGTGTCCTGCTGTTTTTAGGGGTGGCCATGTGCTAGCCAGTGACCTTATATTCAACTTTTATGTTGTTTCCAAGGACTACAACAGTTTATCTCTTCAGAGCAGCATAAATAATGTTCTGCCTTGCTACCTGCTGGAGTTTATTGCACAGGATACACTTGGACTTCTGGTGTAGGAGTTTTCCAGCTCTTTATTTATATCTTGAAAAATTCCAAAATTTCCCCTTTTTGCTAGAACTTAACCCTGCAAAGCCTTTAACAATGGATGTAGAGATTCAGTGTTGTTTACAGTCAGGAAGGTAAAGGTCAAAATAGCTCATCTGTGGTTATGCAAAGTTAAAATTGGCCTTTAACAATAGAAATATTTGCCAAGCCTAAAAAAAACAGTAAAGTCATAGAGTTTGGCTTGTCAGCAAGGGTCCTGCTAACCCTTCATCACACTAGTAGCGCTTTCTTAGTCTGGGAGTATCACTGAGGTTGACATACAAACAAGATAGCCACTGCTAATAAGAGTTTTTTAGAGGTATAAACAATTTAGCCTTACAATACCACAATTAATTAACTCCCAGTCAATGATATAAGTCTTTGTGCTGATACACCTCTTTCCATCACAACAAAAATAAAGCCACATCCGTAGACATCTTTCATTTGGTGTTTTTTTTCTCAGGAAGTTGGCTCATCCCTTGATTTAAGTTCAGCCCTATGGGAAAACATGAATTCATGTTCAAAGATATTGCTAAAAGCCTTGGAATTCTTTCCTGTTTTGTATGAATAGCTAATTGAATGAACTAACTGAAAAAACAAACAGCTCTTCAATATATAACATATCCAGCAATGGCCCTGTCAGCAGTGGGCAATTTTTTTTCCTGAAGACGATAGTAGATATACCCTGAGAACATATAATCAGGAAAGCCTTGGAAAACAGTGACATCAAACAGCACATTCCAAGAAAGAAAAAACAAGGAAGTTTAGCGCAAACATATACTGTGTGTATTTGATAGGAGAAATAAAAATTTTCCTTCATAGTGTAGGGAAAAAAGACATATTTCATAATTAGTAGCAATTTACAGACAACGTTCATGAAAAATGCACTTCCAAAAAGCGTCAGTAGATAAAAGTCACCATAAATGCAAGAGCATTGGTCTGTAAAATTTCAGATTGTCTTTTTGAGAGGAAGGATGTGGGTTCAGCAAGCAAAAAAAAAAAACCAACAGTTTTTACTGATGTCAATTAAAATAACTCCACTATACTGAGTGTGGTTTGGAACTAAATAATATTGGGAAAAACTCAGCTAACTTTAAGCACCTGAAAGTCAGCTGTCTGAGCTAAGCTTGTCATGTTAACTGCTTCAATCATTAGTCACTCTTATAATACAATACATGAAAACCCAGAATTATTTACAAGAACTAAGACACCTTGCAATCAAAAAGCAGTCTGCCTCTTTTTGTAAACTGTACCAATATCCAGTGTGGTTTACTTGAACTGGTTGCATAACTTTCAGGTAGCAAGATAAACTAATTCAGGCCTATCTAACATACTTAGGGTTTTACCAAAACTCTGGACCTTGACTTCAAATCTCTGTTGCAAGAGCATCTTTGCTTTCAAATGAAAAGCTGAAGCAGTTTGAACACTTGCTATGTGCTCATTATTTTAAATTATTATGCATATGAGTTACACACTAAAAAAAAAGATGAGAAGCAGTGCAATATTACAAAATGCCAGATTTAGTATTAACACAAATATTTTCCTTTACATGAAAAAAAGTAAGAAATTGTTAGGCAGATATCTGAACAGAAAAGTTGCGGCTGATGCTATAACATTTTGGGAGAGAAATGAACAAGTGAGAACACACATCATAAAATTAAAATGTTGGGGTCATTAACAATGCAACAATAGAAATTTGCACAGCACTATTATTTCAGCCACAATTCTATGTAAGAGTTAATAAAAATTGTTGTCCAGAAGTCCCCATATTTGTTGGAGAGACGCTTCAGCAAATCCTGACCATTGCCAATAGAAGATACTGTTGAAATGTAGACACCGAAAAAACTGGAGGAGAGCATTATCAGATTGGTGGTACCTGGGAACAAAACCTATCTATCATAGAAGCTTGAAATGAGTTTGTTTTCATTTACTTTTAGGTAAACAAGTTCCTGCAGCTTCAAACACTTCGGAGGCTCACCTTTTCTTAGCTCTCATCTGTAACTGAAACAACGCTGCCTTCCCATCCTCTCATACAGCCAGCCCTCAGTCATTACTCCTTTTTTCATACTGTAATCTGCATGGCGAAGTTTTGCTTAGCTCTGCAATCATGGCATGGAAACCCTTTTCTGATTTCATTTGCAGAAGAATTGTTAGATAAAATTACATGGTACATATGCAGTCCCCCATTCACAACAAGAATTAGCTGAATAAAGGCTTCTCCTGCATGCTAGGCATTAGCATTAGACTGCTCCATGCTAGGTAATATCTGTAAATATATTCCATTAGGAAGATATTTCCTCCAATTGAAATTGCTGGCTTACCATAGTTAAATAAAACCATATGCCTATGAAATGCAGACAACCTCCCTTCCCAGACCTCTAATGACAGGGCAAAACAGAACATGAAAAGCACTATATAAGTTATTACATTGTGCTACCATATTTGCCATTACACTTTTCAACCACTCAGAAATAATTCTCCTCTCTCATGGCTGATGGTAAAGCAAAGCCAATACATATGATATTGTTTGGCTTTAAGGATTTTGACACTGTTGTGGTGAAATTCCCGTATGCAAGCCAAGAAAACGTGGGATAGAGGAAATCATCACAAAGTGCACATGTATTTGAAAAGTGATTCTCAAAGACATTAACAATGATTTCTTCCTGAAGTATTCAAGACATTTCTATTAAGATCCCATAAATACCTGTGCTACGTTTGGTTAATATCTTTCTGAAGTACTAGGGACAAACTAAAATATCTATCTATAAAGCTGGTGGATTACACTAAACTGGGAGGCTGGCAAACACACTGAAGGGATTAGATACATGCCAGGCAGAAGAGTGGCAGATTAGCATGCAGAAGGTCACTGAAGTTTAAAAAACAAATGAGTAACAAATATGATTCTGATATTAAAGAAAAAAAAAAGCAGATTTAATTCTGTGATTCATTAAAAAGTATGGAGTAGTAAGATATGCAGGATAATCATTCTGGTTTAACTGTGATGAGAAAGGCCTCAGACAAAATACTGTGCCCTATTTTTGGCAGGAGGTTTTTACTAAACTGTAATATCTAAGGGAAAACAGCAAGAATAACGAGGAAAAAATTGCAGTGTATGAGAAAGTTAAGAAGGAATTAGGTTTGTTCTCTGTAGAGAAGAGGACAATTTAGGGGTTTGCACGGAAGGATGAAGGAGAATGGGAAGACACAATAATGGCACTGGCAACTGGGGCCATTGGCTGGATTTAGGAAATGACTTTGTAAACCTCATCATAAAGCCCTGTAGCAGACTATCTGCAGAGATCATGGAATCTGTTTCATTCCAGGGGGTAGCAAAGTCCTACCTGGCTCTTCCCTAGCACATAACAGGCAGATGTGAGACAGATCCATTTACAGATTTGTTTTCTCCCTTATTTTTGAATCTTGTACCCTAAAAGCAAAAGGTATTGTATAAATATGCTAATAACACACTTTAAAATACACATGCTTTGGATGTGTCAAGAGGATTCTTTAGTGTATTTGAATTGGTCATTGTTCTAAAACCCCTGGAACATATACAGTTATCATAACATCAGACTCTGTCCATGCCCATCTGTCAAAGACTGGGGACTATGCTACTATCTCAGCCATACCAGTAGCATACAAGTTTCTGCTTCTCATACTCTTCCCCTCACTATTCCTCTTCGATACCCTTTTGCTTGGTGCATCCTCACGTGCAAGATTTTATCAAGGCAAAAACATTGGAGAAATGACAAAGTAGCCGAGGGCTAGGGTTATGCCACAGGGACCATAATAGCCTGTCATACAAGAAGAAGTCAGTGTCAGGGAATGTAGTTTAAGCTGGCTTGTGAAACTACCCTGCGACTTTTCAGTCCTTTTGAATGTAACCACAGAGCTGATCATTCGGCATCGGGACTTGGTGTACACAGAAGTGATGTTGCAATTCTATACCAGCCCTGTTCACCTCCCCGCCCTGTGTGCAGCTGCTAACGGCCTTCGTCATGATGCCGGTTTTCTAATTTGTTTAATTTCACTTAATTGTCCTCAATGGCTTCTCCCCTTGTTTGAATCTTTAAACACAGACAATAGAAAATCTTTTTCAGTGTCAGCGTAGATCACTGCCTCTGTTGACACTTTATGTGAATTTTCCATTTGCAGACTAATGAATTATAAATCCCAGTAAGGAAAATATTGAATTACTTTGTTTCTATTTTGTAGTGTGAAATTAATTAATGTGACATTAATTGGATATGTGTGCTCTAAATGCAAGTCCCTTGTGCTTTTTACTTAATAGATTTATACAAAAAATAACTAATGAGATGTTTTTTAAATTGAATGTTAAATACAGAAAGTCAGATTTCTTTCTGCTACTACTGCCATAGTATAGTCAGCCTTGGAAGATGCAAATCTCCTTTGATTTCCAAGCTGATAATTAAAAGCTGCATTTCATCCAAGATCAGAAATTGGCAGAATTCAGTACTGTAATTACGCAAAGGTGCAAACATACAAAACTCTAGAGAAGAACCCTGGGAAAGAATACTCATCCCCACATTTCAGAGCAAGGCTATTTATTTTTCATTGTAAGACCAACCAAAGATTGATCTTCCTTTCTGTGAACAGTTTTTTTTGGGTTTTTTTTCTGCTCACTCTGAGTGCAGTTCCATAAACTGTAGATTCAATATTCAGCCCAAGGGACATAAACATCTGGAGAGGAGAATGGAAATTAACTGCCAAGGAGGAAAAAATATTTCCTTCCCCTGTTGAAAAAAATTCCCTTTGTAGAAGTGCTTGAAGCAGTTTTACATTTACATCCATTCCTGCCTTTCCCCTCCAAGATCATGCCTATAAATTAATTGTTTATTTCTCTGTCTTCTAAGTGCTGGGGTGGAAAACTCCATCTGAGGTGTGTGAAAAAGGGGCAAATGGCTGGAATGTCAAAAGCAGGAAGGCAAATCAGCAATATAATTGTCTAAAATGGCAAGTAAAATGCTTATCAGTGATAATCAATAAACAAATTTTCATGTACCAACTCATTCATCAGTTTATTTAAGTGGCTTACCACTAAGTAATGATGAGTATCTATAAAGAGATTTGTAGATGGATTTCATAGAATCATAGAACAATAAAATGTCCTGAGTTGGAAGGGACGCACAAGGATCATCGAGTCCAACTCCTGTCCCTGCACAGGACAACCCCAAAATTCACACCATGTGTCTGAGGGCGTTGTCCAAGTGCTTCTTGAATATCAGCAGGCTTGGCGCCGTGACTACCTCCCTGGAGAGCCTGTTCCAGTGCTTCACCACCCTCTGGGTGAAGAACCGTTTCCTAATATCCAACCTAAACCTCCCCTGGCACATCTTCCTGCCATTCCCTCCATGTAAGTTAAGTAACTTGTCCTTACGTGAGGGTGTCATATATTAGAAGAGGAAGCCAGAGAATTTGAGACCAAATTCTCAGAGATATTACTTCCCCACCTTCTGCAACTGTGCTGTACCTTAGATTACAGAAATGGGAAAGAGAGGAAGGAACATTTCTCTCTCAACCACAGACAGACCTCAGCTCATAAGGATTAAATGGGTTCTTTCCTCACTGCCTCTTGGGGAGCTTGAAGATGTTTTATGGCTAAATACCTGACTTAGGGCTGTGCCTAACAGATATGTATTTGCCTTGAACTAATAAAGAAGAATGTTTTCCATTTAGTAGCTCCAAACTATTTCTCTGGCCATCTAGCAACTATTTCTGTACATATTTAATATTCTGTTTTCTTGATTTAATGAAAGGAACTATTTGCATAGTAGATTTCAAAGTACATCAGCAATGAAGCAGGACAAATATTTTCATGTGCAAATAATATTTCAAAAGCTCATGGGTAAAGAAAAACACCCAATAACGTCTTCAATGTGCTAGAATTTACAGACAGCTGTTTGGGTTTTTTTTAAACTTTCACATTTTTTTTCTATGGACTACAGTAACACCAAGATCTTCAACATGAGGAAGACCTCATAGATTTCAAATACACAGTAAATCAGTAATAAAGCAGGACTCATATTTTAATGTGCAAATAGTATTTCAAAAGCTTGTGGGTAGATTAAAAACACCCAGTGAAGTGTTCAGTGTACTAGAATTTACAGACAGTTTTATTTAAATCTCATATTTATCCATATGGACTACACTAACACCAAGATCTTCAAAATGATAAAGACCTCATTATGGCAGGTACTGAAAAAAATGCTTAGATATTGCCAGAGGAATCAGACAATTGGAAATGAAGTAACATAGCACAGGACCATGGAAATGTTGCCTGGAAGAGATCTCTAGACATGACACAATGCAACCTCCTTCTCAAAGTGGGATTATAGCCAACACCAGGTCAGGTCAGGTCAGTCAGGGTTTTGTATAAATTCTTGAAAAACTCCAAGATGCTACATCCTTCCTGGAATGCAAAGTTTTTCCTTATGTCTAATCTGAACTTCATGAGTTGCAACTTGTCACCATTGACCCTTATTCAAGATATTTAATGAAGTCATTGTCATTACCACAAATTAAGCTTCACAGCCTCCGATCTGCTTATGGAACAAACTTCCTTCACTGTCTGAGTGCTCATTGCAATATGGCAAAGCGTCATGTTTCCTTGAAATTGGGTTTCTGTTGGAGGATATTCAGTGTCTCAGTGGAGGAGCTCAAAACCTCTAAAGATGAGAGCTGAAGTTGAAAGATGAAATATTGGACTTGATGATCCTTATGGGTCCCCTCCAATTTGAGATATTCAATATAGAGATGGCTCTGCCTGTGCATGTCCACCTGCTTCCTGTTAGAGGGCTTGAGTTTTTGCTTTTTCATGACAGCAAAATACATACAATGGCCATC
The DNA here is from genome assembly GCA_013389905.1 of Sula dactylatra. NCBI lineage: Eukaryota > Metazoa > Chordata > Aves > Suliformes > Sulidae > Sula > Sula dactylatra. The sequence goes on from WEKW01017051.1 coordinate 33,376, forward strand.
TTTCCAGTGCCCACACAATACATCAAGAAACTGGGGCCAGGAGTTGCAAATTTATATATACAGCAAGCCTCCTTTACTCTTATACAAACCCCTGTCACACCGTATTCAAAAGGATACAACTCCAGACCACTAATACTAGCAAGACTGAAGGTCTGAAAGTCAAACGGCTTAAAGCTGCACCAGGAGAGGTTTAGATTGGATATTAGGAAAAATTTCTTCACTGAAAGCATGGTCAGGCCCTGGAACAGGCTGCCCAGAGAGGTGCTGGAGTCACTGTCCCTGGAGGAGTTCAAAAAACATGTAGAGGTGGCACTTCGGGACATGGTTTAGAAGACATGGTAGTGTTGGGTTGATGGTTGGACTTGATGATCCTAGGGGTCTTTTCCAACCTTAATGATTCTATGATTCTATGATTCAAAGGATGTTTCACCTTTAGATTCAGATTTTAGAAGCAAGTGTGGGTTTCTAAACATCAAGTATGAGACTCATCCTCCACTGAACTAAGATAGTTGTTTTGTTGAGGGTGTCTATCTGTGAGAAAGTATTCAAAGACCTCAGTGTAGTCAATGGAGACTACTGACTTACTCGATTCAGTTAATGAAACACTGGTGCCCAGGCCATGTCAGATAGCAGCTTATCCCACCAGGCACTTTAAGACATCCATTCCTTTCCCTTCCTAAGGGCCAGAGCCTAAGGAACAATTCCACTCAGCAGCAGTGCCTGCGTTGTAGACATTGCCCCCAGCTTCTTCCTTTCCTCCCACCACCCTCACAGCTGCCCCATAGCTGCTCCCGTATTGCTGCAACTGTCTATGCAGCTGCTCAGTGACTCAGACTGGGAAACTGACCCAGGTTAAAAATAACAACTTGGTTTTTTGTCAGATTATTTTTTTGTCAGATTATTCTGTACAACCCAGGGGGCTGTACAGACAGTGAGAGCTGGACTCCAATCTCACACCATGGATCCAGCCCCTAATAATTTTTATCTTATGCAATATGTTGCTCCTTTAGTACACTGCTGTCAGATGATATCATCTTGAAACTATATTGATTTATCCTCTTTCTTCTCACAGACAGTGCCACGACTGTCAGCATCTTTTCTGTCACTTGCATCTGTTGATGCAACAAATATTCATTAGTCTGAGCTGTAATTGCCTCATAAAACCTCAGAACATCTGAGACAATTCCCTGAAAGAAGGAGCAGAAAGTAAACACAGTACCCAATTTGTGAACTCACTGGACTGAATAGCACACAGTAAACTCACACCCAACTTAATACTAAACTGAAAAGCATATCAAGACATGGGCAAAAAAGAAAAGAAATGGCTTTGTGCTTTTCCACTGTATGTTAAAGGAACTGAAAGACTTTGTTGATGTTTTAAATTAAGCTTTCTATCAGCTTGCTTGCCATATTAGGACTTCAGATCTTCTCTGTTCTGTTAACTGGAAGCTAAAAGTTGATTCTGGGCCCATTGAAGCAAATGACAAAACACCAGATGACAGATATTTTACCACAGAGCCCCTGGAAAACAGTTGAGACAAGATTGTCGTAGCTCCCAAGGAAGCTCAAATAGATTTTCCCACTGGAAAATGGCTCAAAACCTTCTTTATAAATGTTGCTTAGAAAAGACAAATGTAAAATTCTGATCCCAAAAAAAGAGGGAAATACTTAGCTAACTTCTGCTTCTTACCTTTTTTTTTTTTTTTTTAGAAAACTTGATACTGATGTATCAAACATGGGAGAAAAGCTATGTTTGTAAAGTGTTTACCTGTTTGTACCTTTAGACCCTGAGAGAGTTCCCATGCCACATCTGAGCTATCAAAGGAAAGTTTCTAGCAAAACAGAAGACTTCAGGTATTTCATTCCTGATATGAGATCAAAAACTCTTTAAAAAGAAAACTCATTCATTTTAGTCTGTACCTGCATCTGCACTCACACACCAATGAATCAAGAAAGCATACACACGAAGAAAATAAGTAAAACTAGAAAAGGGTAACCTTCATTGAAAACCATTTAAAAAATAGCAGTTGTTCACCTCAGTTTTCCAGAGGGATAGTGCATCCTACAGTCACCCATTAGTCAACTGCTTGTATCTGCATCTCCTTCATAACTAAACAAAACAAAACGAAACAAGACTTTTTTGAACTTAGGATTAAACACTTAATATCTCTGTTAAGTTCATAAAGGTACTCTTATATGTATGTATGACATGTTTTGAATGATCCAGATCCTGGGCTAATATTAGTTGGAATGCCTCCATTACAGTCAGCAGGACAGTGTAATTTACACTTATTCAGTGTGCATCCTCTAATTTGCATCAACTTTACCCAGCTGAGATGTCTGGGTTTCTAGCTGTGTACTTGGGTGCTTGTTGAAATTATTTATTTTATTTTTTGTTTTCTCAGAATTCAGAGGAAAAGATACTCTGCCTGCTTACAAAAAATAGAAATTGGAACTTTATCCCACTGCAAGCATAAAGACCTTTCAGCTGATATAGCAGTAAAAAATTCAAATTGCTACTTCCACAATAGTAAATGCAGCATGGTCAGCAATGCCTGGCACTGATACTACTCTAATGGTGTGCAATCACAGCTCTCCAGACTGTTAAGGGTGCCCAAAACAGCAGAATTCTCTGGACCCATGCTATCTCCCAAACCACGAGTTTTGGATTACCCAGGAGACAGTGAAGTGACCTAGACCAAAAGCCTTCCAGGAAATATTGTAATAGCAGAGTGTGACAAGCATGTGTGTCCAACATCCCTCAGCAGTGTTTATTTGCCAGTTTACAGATCTCCAGTGCTTATTCAACAGATTTTGAGGAAACCTGTGGATCTTTTTTTAAAAAAAGGGTTTTCTTAGGGTTTTTTTGGATATTGTTGACATGTCAAAACTGAGTATTTTTCCATAGACTGTATTTAAATTTTCTTCACTTCCATAATGTTGGTTTTAGCACTAAGGAAAAGCATTACTCATAGATTGAAAGTTGAGACACATATTTTGCACAGGTCACGTCCATACTGAAGTCTTGGATCTGCAAAGGTTGGAAAAAAAAATTTAAAAATTCATAATTTCATTCCAATAAGGAAGAAGAACAAAATTTTGAAGATAGAAAGTGAATATGAACTGACATTCAGTATTTTAAGGACCACCTGAGTTAGTTAAATGTGAGATGTCAACAACAGTGTTATGTTTCTGTCTTTCCTACGAAGAATTAAAATAGATCAAGGCCTTATATTGTTACTTCAAATATTATTCAAACACTGTTCTATAAAGAATATATTGAAGTAGCTTAGGCTCACTCTAATACCTGTGATTATTTTTAGCACCCTTTTCTGTTCAGAATTTGAGTCTTCTAAGTATTAAAAAAAGGACCAGCCTTCTCACATTGTCTTAAAATGTGGCATTCCTCATAAGAGTACAAAGAGGCATTCATAAATCAAATGTCAATTTGTTTCAGCAAGGTATTTCATTTTTTTAATTTTATTTTATTTCAAAATTCAAAAATGCGTCTATCCAAAACCAATATTATTTTTATAGATGTTTTCATAGCTTTGTGCAAGCCTACAGCTCTTCAGATAGAGCTCTGATAATTCCCTAATTGTTATCAGGCATGTTCCAGCACTTGGCTTTTGTAAGACCTTTAGGAAAGAAAGCTGAAAAGAAATTATTCAGGAAAAGATTTAGCAGAAGGCTTTCAGTGGCTGGAAAGGTTTCTAGAAAATCCATTTTCTCACTAATGGATGACTCCAGTTTACAAAAACTGTATTTGAACTTGGATACAGCAGATCATTGTAAACCTCCACTGAAACCTGAGGAAGTTTTGGAGTCAGAAAGTTATTTCTGTCAAAGGGTTTACCTGTTGAGGGGAGGGTGGAACACAACAGGGCGGTAGCTGATAGGTTAGGGGAAACATGCTAAATTGAGGCTGAAGTCAGCCTCGTGGGTCATTGACGCAGCAGTCAGTAAGCTGTAAAGCGTCACCTTGCAACTAGGCAGTTCTTGCCCCCTTCTCTGTGTTACAAGGGTGTCACAGAACCTCCTTCTTCTGGAGGCAAAAAACCTCCTTCTGCTCTCCAGCCTATCTTTATTCATAGCCAGACCGTCCCCAGTCTCGTATACACCAACTCGTATAGTCCTTCCCCATCTTGGATCATATGAAAAGCAATCCTGTCCCATTCCTGCCTTCATTCTCCCAGACTGTAGGCCAAGTTTCTTCTGTCTGCTCCCTGCGTAGGCTGTCTATGTCTCCAGCGACACTAGCAGCCCTTTGCTGAACCATTATAATTTGACCTCATTTACTTTGAAAGTCATTATCCAGAACTGTGCACAGGACATGAAATGTGACCTTCTCAGTGCTTCACAGTGCATGACATTAATATTCTGCCTTACGCATCTTATGTGATACATGACAAAGTCACAAGGTGCATGTTACTGGTGGATCATAACACATTCGAACCCTTTACTGTACTCTGATAACTGTCAAGCTCCCACGTGAAAAATTCTTGTTATTAGCTCCTGTGCATGTAAACTTTCATTTTAGCCATGGTTTGTCTCCAGATGATGCAGTTTCAACATCTTCCCAATGAATTCTTGTATCAGGGATGTGCTTCCCGTGTATCAGTGTGTTCTAACGTTTGTTTGCCAATGAAAACATTGAAATGGTTTCAAAGGCTAGCTGTAAGGAACCAGACCTGAAATCTTGTCCCATTCAAAACTTGTTGTTATCTTCTCTTCAGCCAGCTCCTCATCTACCTAAAAATTATTGTGTTCATCCCCATCATCTCCACCTAACTAGTAGTTTTTCAAGTAGCACCCTGTCAAATGTGTTGAAGAAATCCGGATAGAGAAGACCTATTATATTTTCTTGCCTAGAAAACAAGCTCACATATCTGAGAAAGTTATCAGGTTAGTCTGGCACATACAACTCTGGTAAATATGCATTGCTCTTTACAATAGTTTCCTTTAACGTCCATGTTTTAATTATTCTCCCTTTCAAAATGTTTCCTAAATCTTTCCATGCTGCTTAGAACAAATAACTTTTGAGAGCAAATGCAACTGGCTGGATCGCTTTCATACCTTTTTTGTATATAAACATTACTACTACATTTAATTCTAATATGGTACACTCTCTCCCTAGACCTGCTTTATGTACCTGAAGCCAGACTGAAATTTGATATGCATCTTTGCTGAGAATCCTGGAGCTGACATTCCCCAGGAAGGAGAATGTGGCGGGTTTCAGCACTGTCTCCTTCCATGCCCTTATTCCCATTAGTTATCATGCCTGTCACACTTTCCTTCCTTTCTCCCCAATGTTATTCTCTCCTCCCAGTCAACGTTAACCCTCCTATTGAAAACTGAGTCAAATATTCAGCTAATGTGGGGGTCGTGACTAAGTTACTTTACTACCTATCACCTTCACTGTGTGAGGTGGAAAGTCAATCATTTTTATGGTAAGGTGACCTCATGAAGAGCATTTTAACAGTTTTGTAAAGTCTAATTGGCAATTCTCTTTTTGCACTTTTCAGTTTATGGTCCCCCATCCTGACCTCAAAGCTGTGAGACTCATACCCTCATTTCTTGTACATTCTCTCCTTTTTCCTGATACACTTCTTGGCAAGGTTAGCTGTCCAGTTAGATTTTCTTGCCAGATTTACTCCTTGCTCAGTCCTCCTCTAAAATAAAGCACATTAGCTTTATCAGTCCAGGTGACACCATTAACTCGTTCTTCTGGTGTGGTGGTTTGAAATCCAGTCATAGTGTCAGGCCTTAGCTGAATTAACCCTTTCATTTAACTGAAGTTGGATAAACTCACAACTACCTGATGCAACACTTTTTTCCTTCAACCATCTTGTATAATTACCAAACCCAAATTAAATCAGTATCATAGTTACATACCTTTGTTCTGCACTAACCTGTTTTGTCAAGGAATGATAGCATTAGTAAACTCAAGCTAATGACAATAAATTCAAAATTTGAAATCCGGAGTTTTCCAAAGTCAGCCTTCTTATTGCCATTGTGATAAATCCTAAATCACTGGGGATTTCCTATGGTCAGCTATAACCTGAATCTTTGTTGTCAGAAGGTATGGGTAAGTATTTGTTGATGGGATTAGATTCCTTGCTTTCAGCTGTGATCTGATTGCTGCTCCACGTTTGATCTAAGTCACCAGCATACAGTTTAAGAAGCCATAGGCTTCAGCTGAACTGACAATCCTTACTCATAACAGAGCAAACACTGGTTAACCGGCTATAGCTTCAGGGTAAAGTTTGAACAGTAGAGGAAAAAGTATTTCCTTCATTCACTTATGAGCTGGATCTCATATTAAATACAATATTAGTGAAATGTGTCTTCAGCTAATGGATTTCCATTCCTCTATTTCAGAAATACATGTTTATAGCTACTTAAGAGAAAAAGCTTTTCAAATGTGTAAGAAACTTTAAGCACATTTCAGACATGATACAGACCTTTCTTTCTAGTTTGGACAAATAACAAGGTTGTGGTAAAAATTGGCTTCCACTGAAAGAACTGAAAAAGAAAAATGTAACTACAGTGTAACTTTTTGTTTTAAGACAATGATTTATTTTTGGCAACAGCATTTCATTCTTATAGGATGCCCACTACCAGCTAAGCTTGTATTTCCTTCAAGGGGGATCTTGAGATTTTAAAAAAATGAAGAGACATGACTACTATAACTTTTTTCCACGTGATGGCTTTCTGCACTGTTGCTTGAGCAACACACTTGAGAAAACATTTTATTGCTGAAACAAGCAACAGTACTGTGCTTCCATGTTCAAGTAAAAGATATGTAAAAAGTTGTTTCAAGAGTAACAGTTGTTTTGTTGTAATGGATTTAACAGATGTTAAAGCTTTTCTAACAGTGCCATTTTTAAAAAAAATTACCACAGACAGTGATTTGGTGAATAGAACATCATATGTGTTTTATTAGTCTAACTAAGGCAATATTTTAATTGTGTTTTTGCAAGCACACCGACTTACTTTTTCCTCCCTTTTCTAAAAAAGAAAGAATATTCCCAGACGTCTTTTTCTCTAAGCAAAGTGATATTTTACTTTTTGTATACATTTCTTTTTCATGTGGATGAGAAGAAAATGTATGTGAGCATCCTGGAAAAAAGAAAAGGTTTGATTTTTTTCCCCTTCAGCTTTCTTCTCTAAAATCTGTTTGGGGAACCAATGTCATTTTTTTCATTTAATAACACAAAAGTAATAAGTTTAAAATTATTTAAATTAATTTCCAGGTTTTATGAGAGTAAGACTTGGGACCAAAAGTCTGAGAAGACTGATGCATGCCTATGCTTGCAGAGTAAAAATAAGAAGCTGTTATGCACATCTTGCAGCAGATACAGCTGAGCAAGAGTGAGACAGGGCCCCACTGCCTGCAATAGCTGGTATTTTAACTGTAAGAAAGGTCCCTATAATGTCAAACTTCCTGATGCCAGTTTGGAATCCCACTGGAAATCATCCATGT
>WEKW01017051.1:40885-110813 GCA_013389905.1 Sula dactylatra
AGCTGCTGCTGAAAATACCAGTGAAAGAAGGAAAGGGAAAGAGGAGAGAGAGCAGACCCCCAACTTGAGGATCAGATAAACCGTCTTTCAGGGAAGTCATGGAGAATCCAGGTAAATCCAGGCACCCAATTCTGTGGCATCATGCAGCCACCTGTAACTCACGCAGGGAAAAGCAGCTTCTTCCGTTCAAGTTGTCAGTCTCTAAGATTTACATTCGTCTGTACCCAAATGACTATGTTTTCTCCTGACAACATGAAAGTATTTTTGTTTTTACTTGCTGCTGTGCTTGTAAAACCATGGCACATGTTTTCTGTCACTTCACTGACTGATTAAGAGATTTGGGCCTATATTTTGACAGAGATCAACATCTTATCATGTTAAACAAAGTTAAACTGTCATGAGGTACACAAGAAGACCACATTCCTGCAGATCAGGTTCTCGAAAGCAAGCACAACTTAAAAACACCTTATTCTGAAGAACAAATTACTGCAATAGACCTTGTATTATAAAGTCTTTAAAAGCAAGAGCACTGTTGGTTTGGCTCTAAATATCCACCCACACATCATAGCTTGGAAAATTATAATAGTGATAAAGTGTCTTTGATGTGCAGATGGTATTTTTAATCATTAAAGCAAGCAAATAAAATGTATGGTTAAACCCCACTCCTACTGTATGTGGGAGATCACTGCTGACAAGTCACTGGATGTGTCATGGAGCAGAAGACTAATGTGTAGTCCCACTGGGCCCTAGAGAGAGTTCTTCCAAGCCAGCATTGAGATACTATATGGGAAGTAAGTGCTTATGTTTTCCATTTATGTATCAGTCCTCAAGAAAACACAAGTCTCCAGACTAATCAATCATTTTTTATAAGTGGAATAATGATTCTTCATAGATCTCCATATGTGCACACACATGTATGTGTCTCTGTGTGTATATACCCATATATATTTCCAAAAAAAAAGAGAGTTCTATGTGCTGCAATATACTGATAATTAATTATTTGTGGCTCTCCTGAACCTAACGTATTTTAAAACATCAATCTGAAAGCAAGCTGGCAAAACTGGTCATTTAATAAACCTGTATGTATCATGCTGCTGTGACCTCACAAGCAGAGTTAGGCTTCTACCTTATGTGTATTGAAATGTGGGGGGTGATTAGTCATGCCTGAAGGTGAGACCTTGGAGAGTGATCCAAGGTGTTATAGTCAGGAGGTGTGCTCTGATCAGGAGGCGTGCTCTACAACAAAGATTTCTTGTGAACCAGAAATGAAGACTTGAAAACATTCCTCTACCAAAAGGGACATTTTGAGAGTCAGTGGCATGGTCAATAAATGGAGTTATTTTGCACAACTTCATAGCCTGAGACAAAAGCACGGACAGAAAGCAAGGTCAAAATGAGGAAGCCAAAAACAGCACAGCAAGAAAGGGGCTAGGATATGGAGCAGGAAGGTACTAGACTTTAAAGAGAGACAGGATCAGGACCTGAGAGAAGATAAGAATTAGATTTGCATTAACTTAGGAATGGGGTGAAGGAATGGGGTAAAGGAGACCCCCTTGTCACTGCTGGCTGGCTACAGAACTTTGCGTCAGAGTCACTTTTCTGGCTGCACAACAACCATTGAGTGAATGGATGACTCAACACAGTCTGGGTAGCGACTTATTAAATGCAGACCACCATTCTGTCTTGCATATGGCACTATTCATATTTTTCTGTTATTGACAAGGATCATGAAATGGGGAAAGTGCTTACTGAATTCGTAAACACAAAACTAACTAAACATAGGCACTACTACCAATATTCCAGAGAACAGGGTCAGAATTTGAAATTATGTTCACAAGTTGGTAACAAAATAAACTGAAATTCAATAGGGACAAATGCACTTTGGGAAAAAAAGACTCAGACAGATGAATTACACATTGGGGAACTACTTCTTTGTATGAATTCTTCCAAAAAGGATAAGGAGAGAGATGGTTTGACTATCAAAACTGAAAATGAGTTTGCACCCAGGTTGCTACAAAAAGACATCATGTCTTATATTACATAAACAGAGGTACAATCTGAAAAAGATATGTTGAGGAATCTTTTTATTCAAGGCAGATACGATGTTAGACGACATAAAACACAGTTGGGAGTGGGAGATTGGAGAAAACTTGTAAATTAATTGCAGAAAGTAATTGCAGAAAGTATAGAGCAGAGAAACTGATCTGAAAAATATGGCAGGTGAGGAAAGACTGAAGAACTACAATTGTTTAAACTGGAATAAAGTGAGAGAAGACAGGAAAATACTGCTGAAGTACTTACATGGTTCATTCAAAGAGACAAAGAATAAAATATTTTTACATTACTGTGACAAATACAACAATTAATGGGTTTAAATCATGAGACTGAGACTGAACACTAGGAAAAACTTACTAATATGAGTAATAATATGTAATAATATAAGTATCAGGTACTGAAATAGACTGTGGTAGAAGTTTTCCGTCACTGGAGATCTTTCAAAAAAAAAAAGTTAGGAAAACATTTGTCATGAACGATACTCAAGAGTTGATCTTGAGCTACTACAGCATGTGCAAAAGAATCCCCTCAAGGACTCTTCTCTCAGGCTGATCTTGGTTTTCTGGTAGTACCTCCAATTTGAATTTCTTTCTGGAAATGAGTCATTGGCACAGGGCTGAGATCACTGAGAAAGAGGATCACAGAGTGCTGTTTCTGGCCATCTTTGTTTTATTTNCAAGACATTAAAGTAATTTATCAATCAGAGGTTATTCTCAGCTTGTCATTCAAATAATTTCTGTATTATTTAGATTCCTGGACATAGTCAGACAGGAAGGTTCCTAAAAGAGAACAAGAAAAGTACTTGAGATTAGATTCTAAAGCTGCAAATATTGCAAATGCAATGGTAGTTTCTCTTAATGACAGTTTATTTACAACTAATCTTTCTATTAATATCTGATAAAAAAATCAGCCTTTCCTTTCAAATCTGGTAAGAATAAACTCTTTTTAAAAAAAGTCTTTAAGTGCATGAAGGGGTCATATGAGTTTCAATTGTTCATATTCATCACAAGAAATATAAGACACCTTTAGACAAGAATTTGCCTTTGCATTGTTAAAAATCCTTTGATCATTTCTCAGAGTGAATAGAGATAGCCAATACTGGAATCTGTTGGAACAAATTTCCAAATGGGTTAAAATTTTATAAAGTGCGTGTTTCTCAGATTCATTTGGCATCTGCGGCAAAGCACTGGGAAGGAAGGAAGGGAGGGAGAAAGGGAGGAAGGGACAAAGGCAGGAAAGAAGACATGTGGGGCATGACCTTCCAGTTCCCATAAGTACCTTTTGAAAACGTGTATTCCCACTGAAATTTATTCCGAATTTAAATATGCACGAGTGTCCTCATGCACATGTGCAGATGTAATATGTTACCACATTACCTGTGGTAATTCTATTTTAGTCAATGATATATTTATTTTGTGCGCATCTCTAAAATTATAGTTATGGAGTATTGCTTAGATAACATTCTGCAGGTTGCTTACAACACAGTGACATACTGCAAAAATAAATAATCTGGTTTGGATTGACTTCAGAAATTAAAAAATTTGGAACAAACCAAGTATCCACTTGTTAGCAAATGTTTTCCTTCTTACTATATATGGTTGTAGCCAGCACATAAGAGATATGTAAGCCAGTAAACACTGTGGTTGGTAAGAAATGCTTGTATATTATACTGGATTTCTGGTTGTGACGACATTTGCTTCAGTCTGCAGCACTCAGAGACACTGTCATTATTGAAAGCATATTCTTCAAGTAGCTAGAGAGTTTGCTTCAGATCTATAGCATGGCAGGCTTAGTCATAGCTAATGATGTCTGCCAGTGAGAGTAGTAGATTCTGGCCCCAACAATGTCTTTGCACTATTTGTTGGCAACTGGAGGACTATAAAAGCTGCTAAATCAGATATGTGTTCCCATGAGTGTAAACGGTGCAGGTACCACTGGACATGTGGAGTTACTTGCACCTATATGTGCTCACAGACATGGTCCATTTGCTATGGAACAATGTGTCAAATGCCATCTGGAAATCTCCATGAACAATCAGCAGACAGAAAATGTACACAAATCTAATATGCAAAAGAAGTCCAAACCCTGAATCTTTTTTTCTCCTCATTCTGGATCTAATAGGCTGTAGTACAAAGGCATACATTTCAAGTGGAAGAAGAAAAGCACTAGACTCTGAAGAGTGCCGAAGAGCCTCCAAGAAGATCTCTCAAAGGATGAGCAAGAAAGTCAGAAAAAGCTTGAGCCTACCCTTTGGCAAAATAGAAGAAAAATACTTATTAGAGGATAAAACGAGACAGTTATATAGCATCTTATGTTTTTCAAAAAAAAATTTGTTACATATCGAATATAGATACACATGCTACTGTTAATAATAAAAAATTTGAGTTCTTACACATGGCTTTTCGTTGATAGAGTTCAAAACATACAGAAGAAGGTCAGAGAAAGGTTTAATAAGGTTTCCCTGTTTAAAACATGGGGAAGATGAAGCTTAAACAGGTGAAATCATGGCCAGGACAATAGAGGCAAAGCAAAGGAAAGAACCCTTGACTTTCATTTATAGTCAACACATGAATTTAACTATACTGACAGTTTAAGTAGACCTATGAGATTTAGTCTTACCTTTACCCACTTTATGTACCTCTGGACTAAGCAATGTTTTGGAAGAGTTACTTTTGCTATTCAAAACTGCCTTTTGCAATAGTGTAAATGGTAACAGATACTCCCAGTATCACACATACAACTGAGTCACTCCTTTTTTTGTTTGGGCTTTTTTTTTTTTTTTTTAAGCAGTGCTATAGCATAAATTCAGGAGATAGTTCTATGCCTTCCCAGAGACTCTCTTTTGTTCTCCTCTCCTGTATCCTTATTAGCTGAGTGAGTAGCTAGATATTACAGCCAGATATGAGACCAATATAAACTAAATCTACAATGGCAGTGTCTGTATTATGCATGTGACTTCATCCTTGCAGCAACTGGAATTGCTGGGAATTTTCCTTGAAAAAGAATGCCACAGGCTGCATTTTTTTCTTGACTACCAATTTAATTATCTGTGTCCATGAGGTGGGTTATTTTTCATTCTTCACCATCAATATCTTATTTCTGACATCATAACACACAATAACTCCTTGGGTCCTTGACTAAAGTATACACGCAAGTCTAGTCATTTTGTATTTGTTCAGTATGAAAAAGAAAGAAAAGCCCAAACTTTACGATATACAGCCACAATCATGAGCGCAGCTTCTTAAAATGTACAAATATATCAAAATGATGTGTTGCTGAGACTAGTCATCTCTTCTACCTGGTAGAAACTGGGTTTAATGAGTAGCCTTCATGGGAAAGGAAGTCCTTGTATTTCTGCATCTCTATGAATTTCTCTTATTCCTGTGGAAAAGGCTTGCATAGACAACATTTATATAACTGTATTATCTCTAATATCCTATTATTTTTGCCTGAAACCAAGATTACTTCATCTGTTGAATAAGACAAAATTCCTTGTCTCTAGGGTCTCTCAGAATTATATTCTTATACAGAATTAAGATCAGGTTCGCCACTGTATAAATTCTGCACCTTGGAGGTTAATGTTTTATAAACTTGTTCAGACAAGAAAGATAAAGAGAAGGCAACATGGGCGCATAGGTTTTGAGCATGAAATTCCATAGGCATTAAAGTCTAACCCTAAGACTTAAATCTAATCTGTCCTGCCATGAAACTACACTGACGTGTGTAACCACTCAGTTGGGCTGCATCAGGAAGCTGATCTAGCCGAAAACAGTCCATTTCTTTTTCAGCTGGTCTTCAGCTTCCTGAGCCCACTTATCACGCAGTCTGCTGAACTGCAGTGCCAGTGCATGGGAAGAGGAGGGAATAAATGGCTATTGGCAGCAGAAAGAGGGGTGAAGCAACCGTCTGCAACCACACCATCCTTATCCATCCTATGGTTATTCTATGCACTTACGGCCTCAGGCTGAGCAAAAGGATGGCTTGAGCTATTTTTGACTGCTTAGCACATTTCTGCTTTGCACATCTCTCAGTGCTATATAAGCAGAGCTGGTTAAGGAAATGTAATTTGAACCGGACTGAAGAATGTATCTATCTGGAAAGAAAAATTGTTTTGTCTTCAGCTGGATCAGCTTCCCAATCCACTTTAGAAAATGGCTCTGCAAACACTTATTCTGAGGTTGTGCAGGGTGTGGGGGAGAGAGGGAAGAAATTGCTTAATCAAGCATGGTCACTGAAGAAATTCATATCGAAACACAACCTTTGTAAAATAAATTAAAAAAAAACCCAAAACAATCACTACACATAGAAAATACTCTAGAGCACACAAAGTTCTGCAAATACATTATGAAATACTTTGAGTAACTTTTAAGCAAGTCCTCCTACAGTGTGAATCTACTAGGAATACTCACAGCTGCCTCTTTTCACTCCTGCTTTGTAGGTATTTTGATTATAAATGAGAACAAAAGGGTTGTTCTTCTATACTTTAACATATACAAGGCTCATCTTCAGCAATGTTTTCTTAGACATTAATCAGCATCCAGGATGTACAAGTTATGCCACCCAGACTCTTTAGAGCACACAGAGATGGGGCAGTGTCTCAGGGATTTTCCAAGTATTTCGAAGCCATTAAACAAACAAGCAAGCGGAGGAGGGGGACACCACAGTCCCAGTCCATGAATTAATAATTTACTGCTTTCCTGTTACTGCTGAGACAGAAATCTGTTCTTCATAAGTGGAAGGGTACAGTAAATCTGTTTGGCTTGTCTTGACCCATCAAAACTTCATCTGTGTGTTTGCTACATTAGTAATGTCTTCCCTTCTTTCTCTGTCTTTACTCCTGATCTATCATCACCACTCAAGAGCGTGGCCACTGCAATCTGCAAAATAGCTTGCACAGTATGAGAGAACTGCTGAATATGACTAATGTCAACCACATCCTATTTTTGGATATTTCTCTGCCTTCTGTTTTGGTTGCCCTACTTTGTGAGCACACACCGTGAGAAAGAGTATTACAACTAATACCTCTGTTTCCTTCATGCTGTTCCTACTCTTCTTTGGGACAAGCATCAAAATGCTTCACTCTTAAAGCATGTGAATTAACCTGCATCAATCTCACTGTCTAAGGCAGAAAGTGCAAGGTAAGGAGAGGCCCTGCTTAATTAGAAAATATGTCCCCTATTATGTATTTCTATAGCATCTGGTTTTATAATCTCTGTTGATAAAACCTGCAGCATATGCAATTAAGTCCCTTCATGAGCCCATTGAGGCCTCAGAAGAGACAGCTGTGGAGGTGAGGGCAGGACACGACATTAAAGAGCCAAAGATTTACTGTCCTGTGTATGACTGACAAATCTCTATGTGCTTGTGGAAAAAGAAATTAAAGTTTGAATATGTTGGGAAGTAACAAGCATAAAATATAAGTTGAGCTGCTGCACAAATCCTGTTCTAGCATGCTATATTGTTCCATGAGATACTATGACTATGTCCATACTCACTGTGACGATGGATGCTGGGACCTCGAAAGCGACAGGCAGCCCCACTCTAGAAAGGGCTGTGACACTAAAGGCAGAAAGCAAACATGTCTCAGGGGCATACACTGTCCTGCCTCCTTCATAGTCTTAGCTGTGTTCCTGTTGCCTGTGAGTTACCAGAAAGACTCCTGAGCTCTTTTCCATGTGTACATGTGCAGCTTCTTAAGGAAAATAAATTGTTTTTCACGAACAGTGGAAAACCTGTGGTTGCACTTTTCTGCCAACATTATGCTTACTTTTAGACTAACATTGACATTGAAATCTAAATCAAAGTTTGGACAGGCATGTTTTGAGGAACAGTGGGGGTGGGGGGAGGGGTTTAGAACACATTTACCAAACTCTAATATACATACTACCCTCAGGAATACTGGACACAGACTTCTGATTCCTGGCTGACCCAGAGGAAGAGTAATAATTTTTGTTTGAGTTAACTTAAAGCACACACATTCAGTGAAAAAGTGAGGTGACATGCAACAGCTTGTTAAAGGAAGCTAGAAAGTTGCTGATTTGGGATTTCTGCTACTTTAAGTATTTGTCATGTCATAACATTTGCAATACTCCAAGTAAATAGACAAAGCAACTGAAGAGGTACAGACAAGTCATGCCTTCTCTGCATAAACATGTTTCATGACATGATCGATAGTGACATACTAGTGAAACCACAATCTGTACGTAACTCAGGGTGAATTCAGCATTTCCTGTTTATTGTCTAAACTCCAGGGGCTTTTACAAGCTTGGAGAAATTCCCATTTAGGTCATTCTTCTTTCCACATATGTTTGTCTCTTTTCTATTATATGGCACAATCTGCTAATTAATACTGCATGGCAAAAAAAATACTAGAGAGATTGTCTACACTACCTCATGCCCTACCAACTATACATGAATGGAAAAATGTTTCATATGCACACTGCTCCTTAGTTGTATATGGAGCGCAGATTCTTTGCCCAAGGACTGCAGGCACAACAGGCTAGTTGACTGCTTTTTTTTCTGGCAGCAGCAGCTCTGAATAAATGTTTACCATGGCTGACATTCAGGGTGGAGCAGTTTTCCTGAGTCCAGCCCAGATCTCTGTGAGCACACAACTCCTGTGTCAGTCTGTATACTTTCTTCGAAGACCTCATTTTACATGCAGCAACCCTCCTGAGCGGTGGGTGTTCTCTTACACTACTGCTATGAATGAAATCATTGACATTACACAGGGAACTATTTTTATAACTTTTGGCAACAAAATGGGAGTTTCAAAATGTAAACTAGTCTAACAAAATATTTTATAAACTTGTAGAACTATATCACCAGCCCTGAAGGGAATAAAACAATTGTTCTAGCTTCCAGGAACTTTCAGTGACATTATTAACATTTGTTTTCACTTAGCTCATCCTAAAAACCTAGTTTTGTTAAAAAATTATCAAGGACAGATACAGATATACTTAGTTTTATGCAGCATTTTAGGCATACTAATGATAACAACTGAAAGGTTAAATGATTTCTTTTCTAGAACTGTCTGTATTTTTCCATACATTATTAGAACTAATCTGAAAAGGGCAAAAAATTTTTTGTGGAAAAAAGTAGTAAAGGGTACCATTTTGAAAAGGTAACATCAATATATAAATGTGTCAAATGGTCATGCTTAAATTGCCCCTCTGAGAGAATGACAATGACATTTAAGTGGAGCTGAAAATCCAGAAATACTTTGTCATTAAACTTCACTATGACAGCAGCTCAATTCTCTTCAAGACAGTATGAATACTTCCTTTATGGCAAGGAAGAACAAAAGGAAAGAAAACTGTCATACCTCTGATCAAATGAGGGATGTGACCCTGGAGGTACCTCTTCCTCTCGAATAACTACACAGAGCACCCAAAAAAGCAAGGCTACACTAGACAGTTAAGTTTCAGATTGATAGAGGCAGGTGAACTGAATTTCATTTTAAAGGTCTGCTTACCTCACTTTAGTAATATGAACCTTATATTTCTAATTTTTGCAAATCTTTAACCAAGGAAATTCTTGACAAGAAGATACCATCTAAGTACAGGTATCATTTGGCTTCACATTTGTCCAAATTCCACTCACCAAAAATATGAGGCTGGATTCTGCTGCTCTGTGTCCATTAACCTCTACCCACAGAACCACACTGTTATTCAGCCAAGGGGCTGATCATGTTGATAGTTCCCATTGGCCTTGGAGAGTTATTTACAGTGTTAATTTCTGATTATGCTGTTGTGATGATGGAAGAAGTTATTTGTTTAGAGAGGAGTTGGAGTCTAGCCAAGGGTCTTGTGGTATCAGCTGAAGGGTGTCCCTCAGTTCCCGAGTCAGATTAGGTGCAGGGATAAAAGGAGGTACAAGGGCAAGTAGGAGACTTGGACAGGCAAGAACAATCCTGAGGGTATTGCTGAGGAAGGGTGATGTCAATGGAAGGGGAGAAAAGTACAAGTCATGAAAACTGGCCCAGTTCAAAACCTGTGTATAAACTAAGTGACCTTCACCCATAAAGGCGGAACAAGAAATGTGAATATGCTGATAGCACAGTAGAATCTTGTGGGTCGCAAGCAAGAGACATGATTTGTAAACTGGTATTTTAACCTATGTCAGGTAATGGTTCATGTTAAAAAGACACAAAGGAAGAACTTTTCTTGATTGCATAGCTTACCTTCTGAACTGGTTTCCAAATCAGGACTAGAGTACAAAGACCCCTCCAGGTCTGAACCTTGAAGTTTTCTGGGCTTGAGATATTTCACTGGTTTTCTTTGCAAGACTGCAGCTTTATTTGTCTGCTTGCAAAATATTGACTATGTCTTTACATTTTCCATTGAGAAAAAAAATCAGATGTCTTTTACGTAGTTGTGAAAGGTATGTAATGTTATTTCCAAAATTAAGTGTGTATGTTCCTCCTTAGAAGATGATACTAACTATAGAGTATACCTCTAAGAACTTGTGCTTGTACCTGAATTCCTCAAATAACATTCTAGGAAAATAATTAAACTAACTGTGGTACATTTTTGCAGTAGTTAATGACTGCCATGTGTGAGTAGCATGAATGTCAATAACAAGTTTGAAGGAGTGCATACACGTAGAACTTTTATAATTGAAAAAGAAGGGGAAAAGATGACTTAAACCAACTTCTGGGCTAAAAGGAGAGCAAATATATATGCTGGCTCTTTTGCACTAATTTAAATTTTATTTCTTTCTTGTTATTTTGCATGAAGTTATCAAAGTTCTTGACATGTTGAAAATAAGTTCTCTGAAGATTTTTTTCATTTTCATAAAAATGTCTCGTTTGCCATATTTGCACATTTCAGTTCATCCCTTGTAAATCCAATACCTTTCACAACACCTTTCACATTAGCAGAGTGGCTCATATAGACAAAGACTCTTCTATACACAGTAAGCAGTCCTACCAGCATGCATCTTCAAACACTGATGAAGAGTATCCACTGACTTGGAATGGAAAAGTTCCCCTGTTGGAAAGGGCATATTTATGTAATATCTGTTTTGCAGTATGCTATACATTGTGCACACAGGAAACAGTGTAGAAAATTAACAAGTACTGGAGAAAATCTCATTTTAGATTAAATCATATTCTGATTTGGAGATTTTCTTGAGAAATAGGTCTGTGCTACCTACAACAGAATGTTTTATTTAATGTGGCTGTGGGCTCCCTGCTACAGGGAACAGGGGTACTGGGCTAGACCTGTTGTCCTGGAGATGTGTTGCTTACCAGTGTGCCAGATGTGAGATGTTATAGAAAGAGTGCAGAGGCTCATCTAGCCCTTGAGTGGTTATCCTTTTCTAGCCATCAGTGTGGGTACTAGTGGTACTGCTGGAGTGATCTTGATCATATCAGGAGTGACTACAGGACTCTGGGGGTTGGAGAGAAAGGCATGGGAGCTCAGATGAGGTTCTCCTTTGTCCTACCAGCTGTGGTGGGAGGACTTGGTCTGGCTGCCAAATGTCCACTGAGCCACACTCTCACTCTGCCTCCTCAACAGGTCAGGGGAGAAAATAAGATGAAAAAGCTTGTGGGTTAAGATAAAGACAGGGATGTCATTTACCAATTACCAGTATGAGCAAAACAGACTCTGCTTAAGGAAGCATGGGGAGTAACTGGGAGGAACTACAGATCTGTGTGAGGTTGCAGGGCCACAATCTCATTGCACTTACAGACACGTGGTGGGATAGCTTGCATGACTGGAATGTTGCCAAGAATGGCTACATACTTTTTAGGAAAGACAGGCCACCAAGGGAAGGTGGGGGAGTTGCTCTTTATGTGAGGGAGCAATTGGAAGGTATCAAGCTCTGCCTAGGATTGGAGGAAGAACAAGTTGAGAGCTTATGGGTAAAAATTAAGGGGCAGGCAAATATGGGTGACACTGTTGTGGGCATTTGGTACAGGTCAGCTGATCAGGAAGAGGAAGTCAACAAGGCCTTCGACAGACAGCTGGAAGTAGCCTCACAATCGTAGGCCCTAGTTCTCATGGGGAACATCAACCACCCTGATATTGGCTGGAAAAGCAACACAGCGAGGCACACACAATCCACTTGGTTCCTGCAGAACATCAGGTACAACTTTTTGACACAGGTGGTGGAGGAACCAACGTAGCGAGATGTGCTGCTGGACTTTATACTAACAAACAAAGAAGGTCTGGTTGAGGATGTGAGGGTTGGGGATAGCCTTGGCTACAGTGACCATGAGATGGTGGGGTTCACGATCCTGAGTGTTAGAAGCAGGGCAACAAGTAAAATTACGACCCTGGACTTCAGGAAAGCTAACTTTGGTGTATTCAGTGACCTGCTTGGAAGAATACCATGGCTTAGGGCTCTAGAAGATAGAGGAGTCAGAGAGAGATGATCAGTATTCAAATGCCACTTCCTCCAAGCTCAAGATCAGTGCAACCCTGTGAGGAAGAAGTCAAGTAAAAGAGTCAGTAGACCTGACAGGATGAGTAAAGAGCTTCTAGAAAAAGTGAAACGGAAGAAGGAGGTTCACAGTATGTGGAAAAAGGGACTGGCCACTTGGGAGGAATATAGGAATGTTGTCAGGGTGTGCAGAGATGCAACAAGGAAGGCCAAGGCCTGCTTGGAACTAAACCTGGCAAGGGATGTCAAGGATAACAAGAAGGGCTTCTTCAAATACATCAGCAGTAAAAGAAAGACTGGGGGAACTGTGAGCCTGCTGCTGAACGAGGTGGGTGGCCTGGTGAGGCAGGATGCAGAGGAGGCGGAGTTACTGAAGGCAGCCTTTGCTTCAGTCTTTACTGCTAAGGCTGGCCCTCAGGCATCCCAGCCCCCAGAGGTGAGAGAGAAAATCTGGAGAAAGGAAGACTTTCCCTTGGCGGAGGAGGATTGGGTTAGAGACCATTTAGGCAAACTGGATCCTCGCAAATCCATGGGCCCCAATGGGATGCACCCACGAGTGCTGAGGGAGCTGGCAGGTGCTGTCACTAAGCCACCCTCCATCATCTTTGAAAGGTCATGGAGGATAGGAGAGGTGCCCGAGGACTGGAGGGCAGCTGGTGTCACTCCAGTCTTCAAAAAGGGAAGAAGGAGGGCCCGGGAAACTATAGGCCAGTCAGCCTCACCTCCCTCCCCGGAAAGGTGATGGAACAGTTCATGCTGGAGGTCATCTCCAGGCATGTAGAGGAAGAGAAGGTTATCAGAAGTAGTCAACATGGATTCACCAAGGGGAGGTCACACTTGACCAACCTGATAGCCTTCTGTGATGGGATGGCTGGCTGGCTGGGTAGATGAAGGGAGAGCAGTGGATGCTGTTCACTTCGACTTCGACTTTTGACACTGTCTCCCATAACATCCTCATAGGTAAGCTTAGGAAGTGTGCGTTACATGAGTGGACAGTGAGGTGGATTGAGAACTGGCTGACCGGCAGAGCTCAGGGGGTCGTGATCAACGGCGCAGAGTCTGGTTGGAGGCCCGTAACTAGCGGTGTTCCCCAGGGGTCTGTGCTGGGTCCAGTCCTGTTCAACATATTCATCAATGACCTGGATGAAGGGACAGAGTGTACCCTCAGCAAGTTTGCTGATGATACAAAACTGGCAGGAGGACTGGACAGGCTGGAGAGCTGTGCCAAGGGGAACCTCACAAAGTTCAGCAAGAGCAAGTGTAAGGTCCTGCACCTGGGGAGGAACAACCCCATGCACCGGTACATGTTGGGGGGGGCTGACCTGCTGGAAAGCAGCTCTGCTGAGAAGGACCTGGGAGTGCTGGTGGACAGCAAGTTGACCATGAGCCAGCAGTGTGCCCTTGTGGCCAAGAAGGCCGAGGGTATCCTGGGGTGCATTAAAAGGAGCATGGCCAGCAGGTTGAGGGAGGTTATCCTCCCCCTCTACTCCGTCCTACTGAGGCCACATCTGGAGTACTGCGTTCAGTTCTGGGTTTCCCAGTTCAAGACAGACAAGGAACTACTGGAGATAGTCCAGCAGAGAGCTACCAAGATGATCAGGGGACTGGAGCATCTCTCTTCTGAGGAAAGGCTGAGAGACCTGGGTTTGTTCAGCCTGGAGAAGAGGAGACTGACAGGGGATCTTATCAATGCTTGTAAATACCTGAAGGGTGGGTGTCAAGAGGATGGTACCAGACTCCTTTCAGTGGTGCCCAATGACAGGACAAGGGGCAATGGGCACAAGTTTGACCACAGGATTATCCACCTGAATATGAGGAGAAGCTTCTTGCCTTTGAGGGTGACAGAGCAGTGGAACAGGCTGCCCAGAGAGGTTGTGGAGTCTCCTTCTCTGGATATGTTCAAAAGCTGCCTGGATGTGGTCCTGTGCACCCTGCTCCAGGTGTACCTGCTCAAGCAGGGGGTTTGGATGAGGTGAGCTCCAGTGGTCACTTCCAACCCCTAACATTATGTGGTTCTGTGAAAATTAATTTGTTGACAATAAAATACATTTGGATCATGAGGAACAAAGATAAAACTAATAATGCTTTCCCCACACACACCTTTTTTTCCAGGCTCAACTTCCTGCATTCCTGACTCCTCTCCCTCCTCCTCCTGAGTGGCAAAAGGGTAATGGGAGGTTGTGGTCAGTCCATAACAGCTCCTCTCTGCCTCCCCTTCCTCCTCACACTTTTCTCTTGCTCCAGCGTTGGTTCCCCATGTGCTGCAGTTCCTGCCAGAAAACCTGCTCTTGCATGGGCTCCTTGCCAGGGGCTGCAGCTCCTGCCAGGCGTCTGCTCCAGTGTGGCTCTTCAAGGGCTGTAGCTTCCTTCAGAGCATATCCATCTGCTCCAACATGGGATCCTCCACAGGCAGCAGAGTGCATATCTGCTCTGACATGGTCCTCTCCATGGGCTACAGCATGAAAACCTGCTTCACCATGGCCTTCTCCATGGGCTGCAGAGGGATCTCTGCTCTAGCACCTGGAGCACCTCTTTCCCTTTGTTCTTCTCTCACCTTGGTGCTTGCAGGGTATTTTTCTCACACTTTTTTCCTCACCCTTCACTGCAGGGC
This sequence comes from Sula dactylatra, assembly GCA_013389905.1. Classification (NCBI taxonomy): domain Eukaryota; kingdom Metazoa; phylum Chordata; class Aves; order Suliformes; family Sulidae; genus Sula; species Sula dactylatra. Next base: position 55,941 of record WEKW01017051.1, read on the forward strand.
AGTGTTTTTTCCTTAAAAAGACTTTCCCAGAGGCACCACCGTCTTGGCTGAGGGACCTAGCTGTGCCCTGTGGTGGGTCCCTTGGAGCTGGCTAGAACCAGCTGTTCCTGGCAGAGGTCAGCCCCGGCATCTCCTCACAGAGGCCACCCTGCAGCCTCCCCCACCAACACCTTGCCACTGACACCCAATACACCAGCCAAGGACAAGAGCCCAGGTAGGAACAGATGCTTCCTGTGCGTCAACGCCTGGCCACGGGATGCAGTCAGGGCTTTGGCTCTTAGAGCATGGGACTCTCTGAGCAGCATGGTCTAACTTCAAAGTCAACCTTGCTTTGAGCAGGGGTTGAACCAGGTAACCTCTGGCAGACCCTTCCAACATAAATTATTTTACTGCTCGACACCTGACACCAAGAAGTATTTTTCTGCTGGAGAGATTGTACCTTTCCCCCTCCCCTAACTATATCAGTATGTTTAGTGACAGAAACTACTTCCCCCTACCTGATTTCTCAATGATTTATGTAGTAAAGGGACTCATTTCCTCTTATTATCACAAAGAAATTGATTATTGAAAATCATGAGTGAAGCATGAAGGTACTGATACAAGATGAAATATACAGTTGCTAGTTGATACAGGCTTTCTCAGAAGCAATTTTCCATCTTTGCTTTCAAGCCTAATATCTGTCTACTTATCTACCTTGTGTCTTTAAGAAAACAAATGCTCCTACCTCTACATACCTTCTACATGATCATCCTTATCAGCTGCTGAGGTAAAGACAGATAATACTTTGAAATAATAGAAAACAGATGAGAAAAAAATGTATGGAATAAACATTAACATAAATAAAAATTGGGTCATTAACTCACTTTAAATTTCATTAACAGGGTTGGGGTTTTTATTTTATTTTCTGTGGAAAGTATACCTCAGATATTTGAGTAGGTCAGAAAAATCCGGTATTCTGTGATTATGAAACATCTTATTTATACATACTTCAAGTTTTCAGTGGAAAATTACATTAACTGGAGACAATCAGCTATGTATTGTTTTAAGAAAAGTCACAATCATCAATTTTCCACATACTACTCTAGTTTATGTCCGTGGCACACTTTGCATCAAGTGTACATTCCAGTAAGCCAGGAGATAAAACAGGACCTATGAGATTGGGAGGGAATACAAATAACATCCCTTTTAAACAATGCCCGTGACAAATTTAGTAAAAGGAACTTTTTATTTTTCTAAAGAAAGATGCTAATATTATTTATCCACTTCAAACATCTGTTAGGGCTGCGTGTCATGGAGGAAGAGAGAAGTTCATTAAAGGTCTGTGCAAGCCCAGGTAAGAAGATGACATAAACGGCAACAAGAAAGAGAGTCAGCCACATGAAAACTATATAGAGAGTTATAATGCATATAGTGTGTTGGAAGGAAAACTGAAAGTTTTTGGAAGACACTTTCCCAGTAAGTCTAGGAAAGCAAAACTGTGGTTAGTTATAACTTCAGTCACCCATAGTGTCCATGACCTACATGGATCTTCAAAACTTGAAGCCGAGATGAATGAAGTACGCAAATTTCTTTCACTTGGCCGAAAGTGAGGCACTTAGCTTAGTGGGATCGCACTTCAGGTGTATTCATGTCATCTAAGCACAGGCAGCTAAATTAGGAACCTGTATAAGGAACCTCAAGTCCCTGTATAGATGGTGAAGTCTCCAGGGAGAAAAAAAAAGACTTATATTTTAACAACTCACCCCTCTCATTTGCTGGAAAAAAGCCAAAATTTTAATGCTTGAAGTTACTTCAGATCTCTTTGCATTCTTCAAATCAGGCCACCTCATTAAAAAATATTCTCATTCTTTATGAAGGCATGGCTGCATTTTATCTCTGTCTTCTGATGCACTTGAATAAAAAACCCAAAGCACTTCCTCACAGTCCTTTTGCTTCCAATTCTTACAGCAGTCATCTGATTTACAGAATTCTTTTGGGTTCTACTTTCTTTTATTTACCATTAGACAACAATTTTCCTAATCTAAATTATGTTGCTGCATCAGATTTGATTTTGGAAAGCAGGTGTGGGAAACGATGGAAACAGAAGATTTCTAGATTCTGTCACGTCCTGTTATTCAAATATATAGGGAGCGATGGGAGAGGTATATCTGACTGATATGTCTTTCAGGGTAAAGGTTTTCCCTATCGTTTTCAGATGTTATTTCCTTGTGGCCCTGACCCTAACACAGAAGATAGCCATTTTTTATCCCCAGTTATTTGTTATTTTATGTCTTTAGGTACAGAAAAAGCAGTTGCAGTGACCAGGCACCATTCCTCAAGTTCTGGACTCTCTCAGTTTAAGGCTTAAAACATCCAGTTTACGAAATAAAATTGACCATTTTGGGAATTTAGAAAAAAAAAGTGTGATTCTTTCTGGTTTAATATGAATGAATTTTATTTATTCTGTTTCATAAGTATAAAAATGGAATTCAGACAAGTAAGGTTGAACTTCCGTGCTACATCACCAATAACTACATAGAAACATCACAGATTTGTTTATTTGTACAGGAAACAAAAGTTAGCTAAAAACCTCAGTATTGCAATGCCGCCAGAAAGTTTATGCACAGGGAAAATTTATAATCCCAGAGTTTTCAAAGTTAGAACTCCTCCATCAACATCCAAAGATTAACTGAAGGTCTACTGAGTTTCACCTTCAAGAGGATCTGGATGAGATGTTTAATGAATTATAACATCAAAGACTGCCAATAAATCACACTTGAAAAGAAATGTCATTTCTGTAGAAGAAGTGACTAAGAAGCAGGCCTATCCCCTTTTTACTTCTAACAAAGAGGTTTTTACTTTAGTGGATTCCAAACAAAACCAGCTATTTTTCCAGCAGGATAATTATGTGAAATAAAACTGCCCATTATATTCTATGCCAAAATCTCAAACATTTTGATTAACTCCACGCAAGGAATCCTTTGAAGCCTGCTTTAAAGGTGGAAAAAATTGGATTTAGGTCTACACAATTCACACTCCATAGATAGATTAATAATCAGATATTTTTAAGCAATTTCCTGTCTAAAACCAGGAAAGCAATTGACAGAACACTTCCTTTGGTGGATATCCCCTTGTGCTGACCATTTTCCAGCATCCATATGGAAAAGGCTTCTTTGTCACCTGAATTTTAGATAAGCTTACATTATTTTTTGTTTTTTTTTTTAATTAGTTTATGGTGTTAGTTAAATTATAATTTTTACCATAGTGATCTATCTTGTTCCCTTCCTCTGCCAAATCTACTTCCATAAAGCATGGAGTAACTGCCTTCTGAGTTATAAAAATCATACGCCAGACTGCTTCCCAAAGACTTTCTGTAGTAACCACCTTTCTTGAGCTCCCTTCAGCTCCTCCTGAGCATTTCCATCCCCATTTGCACTTAGGTCCTTCCCAAGACTCTCCGATCAAGAACAGAAAATCTCAGCTGGTTTTTCACAGCCTGTGCTGAAGCCTTGTTCATGGTACAGTACAGTGCAATCCCTCTCTTTTACAATGCATGGCCACTGGAAGCGTGATTACTAGGGAAATCATTAACAATCTTCACTGAGTAAAGGCCAAGTGATCACAGGTAAATACAGCTACATTTTCATCAGGAATTAAACTTAATCTTTAATTTACAGGTTTTTCACTCTACTATACCTACATACAAACATCCACATGTTTCATTTTTGGCAGTATGAAAGGCTATTTCCAGGCTCTCCATTCATTACAGAGGAAACTGGGAATAAAGTTTATGGCAAAATCCTATTGAACTGCCAAAAACCTGAAGTAGTTTGTTTTAAACCCTTTCCAATTCGGTAAAAAAAGACACACTGTTGCTTTTCCATAGGCATAGTCATTGACTTGAAATATTCCACTCTGCTCAATCACAACCCATTTCCTCAGCTGAATACTAGGCTGCTGAATGACTCATTTCTGTTCCTAGCTCACCACCCTGTTTTAATGTTCATTTCTTGTTTGCCTCTGTACAGGAGCTACAGAGAAGTTAAAGCATGTGGCAAAAAAGGGAAGTGTCTTAAACAGAAGTGAACATGTACTGAATAACATGTTGGTGAGGTCAACCAACGAAACCTACTAAAAACAATGAGATTACTCCCACTCATTTCCATAGTCATTGGGCAAACCCACTGATTGCTTTCAAGGCCAGTCTGGCAAGAAATATGCATCAAGGACTCTTAACAATGCTGTTAAATGATATCTTCAATAATAGTATGTTCTTCACATCGTAAAACATTCCTGCTTAAGTTTTCCACCTGACCAGGAGATGATATCCAAAATAAATTTCTACAGCTGTAAGTACAGCTAAGCAAATCCATTACATATGATCAGTGCAATTTTTCAGATGTGCTCAAACTGTCAAACTAATTTCAAACCACCTTTCTGTTAGCATAAACTGGAGGTAAATGTGGAAAAGAAAGAGAAACAGTCTGTTGAACATGGACTTTATTTCAAAGCATATAACTACTCTGGCATTTGGCATTACCTCAACATGGCTATGGGCAAGCAGCCACTCTGCAAACTTAAAGACATTCTGTGAACTTAAACTATAATTTTGGAAAAAACTTGCTGCTTATCCATTGAAAACTAATACTGCTTTTTTCCAGTATGCTGTTCATTTGCTGGAATACTCAGTTCTCCGTCACATAAAGCCAGAAATGCTTGTATCTCTGTTTTATTATTTCCCACAAGCAGAATGGTACATTGAACGGCAAAATAAGTAACATCTGCAATCCTCAGATGGAAAAAAAGAGAACTTTCCCTATAGTATCCAATATAAATATCTGCAATAAACACCCCTCAAAGGGCGTAACTGGAAGACAATATGAGCATTACAGTGCAATAGTTTGACATCTTACATTCAAAGTTCAAGTGAAAAGGACACCTCTTTCTTTCAGTGCATCTCAGGTTTTCAGAGGATGGATCGTAATAAAAAGCTAACATTTAACCTGAAGAAAACAGCTTCAGATTTGTATTAGTCAGTTTTCTTACGGTTGTTCTTTCGGACAGTTTTGTGTCCTGCTTCAGCCTTGCGATTCTCCAAAACTACAAAATCACCACTCAGTCCAAGGAAGTGGTGGGAGAAAAATACTTTTTGTTTTTCTTTTTTTAAATATACTCCTCTAGGACTGCATAAATACCATATATTAATGTGGAGTCAAAACATATAAAAAAATCATTAAGTAATGGATGGGGTGACTATGCAAACTTTGCCAACTTTTATTTCCAATAATTCAAGATAATCCAAGGTTTGTGTGTATGAATTCCTGTTTTCAAATGATGCCAGGCTGCAGAAAGACATAGACTTTGTTTCCAGAGGATTTAAAAACATGATTTTTTTTAATGTCTTCCATTAATGTTCCCAGGCAATGGGTCCTGATAATTATGACTCCACTCTGTTTTCCAGACATCACAATAGAGATGACAATGCCATCGTGTTCTCAGTTCAGTGGTTTGATTCAGCAAGAAATATGCCAACACAGTGGTGCGCTTTTTTCCCTACTTACTCAGAGGGAGTCAAAGTTAAATGTAAAGGCATATTTTGTGAAATTGAGAGACATATTTTTTGACAACCTGAAGAAGAATGCACCTTCAATGGGGTCAGGCCAGCATATAGGCCACAGTTTTTTGACTAGCAATGGTCTGTGCTAGTCAACTCAAAGGAAGGCAAGGGACAGAAAGTCACAGAATCACAGAATCACAGAATCACAGAATGTTAGGGGTTGGAAGTGACCACTGGAGCTCACCTCATCCAAACCCCCTGCTTGAGCAGGTACACCTGGAGCAGGGTGCACAGGACCACATCCAGGCAGCTTTTGAACATATCCAGAGAAGGAGACTCCACAACCTCTTTGGGCAGCTTGTTCCACTGCTCTGTCACCCTCAAAGGCAAGAAGCTTCTCCTCATATTCAGGTGGATAATCCTGTGGTCAAACTTGTGCCCATTGCCCCTTGTCCTGTCATTGGGCACCACTGAAAGGAGTCTGGTACCATCCTCTTGACACCCACCCTTCAGGTATTTACAAGCATTGATAAGATCCCCTGTCAGTCTCCTCTTCTCCAGGCTGAACAAACCCAGGTCTCTCAGCCTTTCCTCAGAAGAGAGATGCTCCAGTCCCCTGATCATCTTGGTAGCTCTCTGCTGGACTATCTCCAGTAGTTCCTTGTCTGTCTTGAACTGGGAAACCCAGAACTGAACGCAGTACTCCAGATGTGGCCTCAGTAGGACGGAGTAGAGGGGGAGGATAACCTCCCTCAACCTGCTGGCCATGCTCCTTTTAATGCACCCCAGGATACCCTCGGCCTTCTTGGCCACAAGGGCACACTGCTGGCTCATGGTCAACTTGCTGTCCACCAGCACTCCCAGGTCCTTCTCAGCAGAGCTGCTTTCCAGCAGGTCAGCCCCCCCCAACATGTACCGGTGCATGGGGTTGTTCCTCCCCAGGTGCAGGACCTTACACTTGCTCTTGCTGAACTTTGTGAGGTTCCCCTTGGCACAGCTCTCCAGCCTGTCCAGTCCTCCTGCCAGTTTTGTATCATCAGCAAACTTGCTGAGGGTACACTCTGTCCCTTCATCCAGGTCATTGATGAATATGTTGAACAGGACTGGACCCAGCACAGACCCCTGGGGAACACCGCTAGTTACGGGCCTCCAACCAGACTCTGCGCCGTTGATCACGACCCCCTGAGCTCTGCCGGTCAGCCAGTTCTCAATCCACCTCACTGTCCACTCATGTAACGCACACTTCCTAAGCTTACCTATGAGGATGTTATGGGAGACAGTGTCAAAAGTCGAAGTCGAAGTGAACAGCATCCACTGCTCTCCCTTCATCTACCCAGCCAGCCAGCCATCCCATCACAGAAGGCTATCAGGTTGGTCAAGTGTGACCTCCCCTTGGTGAATCCATGTTGACTACTTCTGATAACCTTCTCTTCCTCTACATGCCTGGAGATGACCTCCAGCATGAACTGTTCCATCACCTTTCCGGGGAGGGAGGTGAGGCTGACTGGCCTATAGTTTCCCGGGCCCTCCTTCTTCCCTTTTTGAAGACTGGAGTGACACCAGCTGCCCTCCAGTCCTCGGGCACCTCTCCTATCCTCCATGACCTTTCAAAGATGATGGAGGGTGGCTTAGTGACAGCACCTGCCAGCTCCCTCAGCACTCGTGGGTGCATCCCATTGGGGCCCATGGATTTGCGAGGATCCAGTTTGCCTAAATGGTCTCTAACCCAATCCTCCTCCGCCAAGGGAAAGTCTTCCTTTCTCCAGATTTTCTCTCTCACCTCTGGGGGCTGGGATGCCTGAGGGCCAGCCTTAGCAGTAAAGACTGAAGCAAAGGCTGCCTTCAGTAACTCCGCCTCCTCTGCATCCTGCCTCACCAGGCCACCCACCTCGTTCAGCAGCAGGCTCACAGTTCCCCCAGTCTTTCTTTTACTGCTGATGTATTTGAAGAAGCCCTTCTTGTTATCCTTGACATCCCTTGCCAGGTTTAGTTCCAAGCAGGCCTTGGCCTTCCTTGTTGCATCTCTGCATACCCTGACAACATTCCTATATTCCTCCCAAGTGGCCAGTCCCTTTTTCAGAAGACTGGCCCAAGTAGCCAGTCCTCGTCCGAAGTTTCTCTACAGGAAAGTCTCAACTTGCTATAACAATTGGCTTAAAAACTAGGCAAGAGGATTTCCATTCCTTTCCAAACAGCTGATTATTCAGTATTTCCTATTATACCTCTTGATAGCCTTGTACTCCTAGTAGTGTAATCATGTAACTGTTATAAGTTGACTTTACAGAGGTTAAGAAACTCTAATTGCCTTCTGGACTCTCATTACATTTAGTTCAGAAAACTTTGACCTGTATGAGTTTAATTCTCCCCAGTGTACAGAATTCACAGCTGTCGGAGTTGTACATTTCAGCTGTTTTATCAAAGGAAATAACGAAGTTAATTTTCTCTTTGGCCTTCAGGAAAGACATACTAGCTAAAATATGTGATATAAGTTCCTTTATGTATAGTCTTCTGGTCTAAGAGGCTCATTTAATTTTTGGTTTTTGACATTGACAAAAATTAAGAATTTGTTGTTACTGTTGTTTCTTAATATACAGAATCTTCTTACAGGCTACCAGGGTGAGTTTACCTGATGAAAAGCTTTTAAAAAGTAAACTATAAGTGTACAGTAGTATTGCAGGCTTATCCTATCTCTGCTGGAAGTAACTCACAGGGCAGTCATTCTCTCATGAGATAGAGTCTAATAGTATAGTTTAATATACCAGCAAAGTCTGTTTAACAGCAGGCTGTTACCAGCAGCATCTGTGCTCATTCCTTGCCCCCAGGCAATCATTCCTGCCCTCTTTCTTGCATTAATGCACATCTGAATTTCAGTGAGCCAATTTACAGATCTGAACAACAAAAAACATCAGTCATTCTTCTTTGAAAGATGAGGATTTGGGGGTGGGTGGGGAGGTTCACTCCCAGAAGCAGGTCATCATAGGGTCAGAAAAATACTTATGCTCATATAGGGGAAGCAGTGGGAATATGCAGCAAAGAGCATCAGTGGGAGCAGTTAGAGTACACTACCAAAATATTAGGCTGCCTGAGTTATATGTGACATAAAACTGCACTGTAAAATGGGTGATACCATCTCTATACTGTGAGGTAGGTGGGAAATCAAATGTCAAATAGACAGCACTTATTTCTCTCCCTTGACTGTTGAGGGAGCTAAGTGAAAAATAACCTGTAAACCCATGGTTAGAAACTCTTCTGTGGTGACTAGAGCATGTAAAAATTCAAAATTTTGTTTTCAGGAAACAAAAGGATTTTGATCATTTTTGTAAACAGAAACAAGATTTGAAAAAGAAATAAAACATATTTTGACTTGGAAAATAAAGAAAATTATATACCATATATTTTAAAATGAAAGTTTAATTCTGATTTTTTTTTTTTTTTTAGTTTTTCTCAAAAAAACTTTTTTTCTTTACAAAATATGCTTCACAGTTTTTTTGGAAGGAGAAGGGTCATATTTTTTTTAAACTGTTTTAAGCTCACCAGAAACATATTTTGTCAAAATATTACTTCAAATCTCTACAAAACAGTAAAGAATTGTTTATAAGAACTTTTCTTATTAACATTATTTAGTGAATTCAGACAAGCTTTAGCAATGACTAAGAAGAATGAAGAATCAACTTGTTTACTGGAAAAGCTGATTATTTCTCCAGGCTATCACCTAAGCAAAAATAAAGGAATAAATTAAATTGCAAATATTCACCTGTGTTGGGGTAATGCACTCTCTTCATGCTTTGGTTTCCACAGAGCATCTTTTTTGAGGGTTGAGGATCATTGCCAGGATATTTTTACTATATTGTTATACAAACTGCAGTGTTTCTTCAAACTTTTCATGCCTAAGGATCTTTTCACACCTTCTCAAAAAAAAAAAATCATAAATATTATTTTCAAAATATTTCCTTCTGAAAATTAGCAGGAATAATTTCTTGGAATTCTGTCCCCTTTTTAAAATTATTCCTTTCAGCACCATATTGAGGTGGTTAAATTTTGTGTGGTGAGTAATGACATGTGGCTTCAATATCCCAGGTGAAATGTAATTAAAGTTAAGCATGGAAGTAAATGTTTGCAGGTCTAATGCTTTAAGAAACTTTATAAAAATAAATTTAGAAGATGATTGATTCTTTCCTTGCCTCTTTCTTTTTCCTTGCATCTCAGGGGAACCATATACATAACTCCACTGAAACTTATTTACTTTTATGAAATTTTTTTCTTCCCCAAAACACTTTATTCTACTAAAAATACGGACCATTAAAGACAACCCATCTGAATCCAGCTCTGTTCTCCTCTCCAAGTTATCAGCAAGGCCTGCTGCACCCGTTCATGTATATTTTTACAATTTCAGATGGTTAAATTTATATATTACGTGGCATTTTAATCCAAAGCTATTGATTCTCTCACTTTTTTCAAGAGATGCATTGTCCACTAAGCGCAGAGGATTAGTGTGTAGAAACTTTACACTGAAATCTATTTTAAACATATTCCTGTTTTTTTGTTAGCAGTCTACCTAAATCCTATAGTTTTCATGAGTCCTTTTTCTCTCCTCATACTTTTCTTTTCAGTACTTTTAATCTGAAATATCTGTACAGTCTTTTCCTACAGCATTTTTTAAATTTTCTTTTTTATTTCTTAGATTTCTAAGTTTCCCAGATCCATGACCTCTCAGTGTAATAACAGTATTGTCTTAATTTTGCTAGTCTAAGACATTCCTTCACATTTGATGTGTACCTGTGTCATGTGAATATTGTCATGTGACAATACTAAGTCACTCTCTGAATCATTTCAGCATCATCAAAGCTGTTTTAAGCTAAAGAAAATTTGACACTTAAAAATAACCATCTTTAGCATGGCCTGGGAGATGCTAAAAGCAGCATTCAAAGCCATAAGAATTTAATATACCTGAAATGCAACATGAGACTGTGACTCATATCTCTGTGAGTTATAGAAGAACAAATTGTTACTTTTTTCTCCAAACTGCATTTTATTTTGATTAATTGTTTAAGAAATGACAGAAGAAGTGAAAGCAATGCTGCACATGCACCTTACATTTGGCACATACGGAAGTGTTTCTAAGACCGAGGTCTCAAGACGAGGCCATGAGATCTCTTTGTTTTATGCACAAAAGCAGGTCCATACATATTCCAATAAGCAAACACTATCATAACCTAAGTCTTTGACTGCTGTGTCTGTAGATTTATGGGGACTGTAACCTGAAAATTTAGCTGGTAGCATAAAACCAGCCCAAAGTATACCTGAAAATTAGGTGATAATGCAATTTTTTCTCTCATTTTAGATTTCAATGAAGAGCATAGTACAAGATAAATTCTGATTGCTGTATAACTCAGAAGTACAGTGGAGCTGGAAAAATTAATAGAAAAAATCATAACAAAGGCAAATTACAGTAACTATAAAAAAACCAATTAGTATCCCATTTTTTATCAAATGAAATGCATTTTCATTAGTAACTGAACAACAGTGCTATCCTGTAGTAGCATATTATTTGTTCTTTCCACACTTTTAAAAGCCTGGACCTAATTAGAATTACCAGTTGCAAATTAGCTATTGTTTTAATTGGTGATTTATCAAATTAAATGGTAATTTTAACTGGATTTTACTTTTTAAACACTTTACTGCCCTGTAAATCTGCTTTTTACATACCACTGCATTACTTAGGGGTTTAACAAAGAATGTTTTTAATTCTGCTGATGGGTGGAGAGTAGATTTAAATATGTGTTTTGCAGACCATTTCTATTTTAATAGGCAAATCCCCAACAAGGAAAATACTAGTCCACAGACAAAATATTTCTGTTACAGTTCATATCTGTCATCAATGTACCTAACATTTAATTATTCTGCGAGTTGTAACAGAAATGTCATCCTTCTGACAAACCATTTCAGAGATTCAAAGGTAAGGTCCAGATGAGCCCTTCAGCTTGTGCTTCAAATGAGCACTTCAACAGGTGCAAATTAGGCAAACTATAGCCTCTTACATGAAGTAAAGAAAAAGCAACAAAAAAACCCTGCCCAACTCTATAGGTGTCTGAAGTGCACCTAAAGTTTCTTACAAACAGTATTTTGCTTGCTGAAAGTTTAACCCAGAAGCTTGGCTATTTTATGTGGAGCAGTTACAGGAATCTATCTCCTGACTTCTCATTTATGACCCAGAAATTAGACAGCCTTATAGACAAATTTCTTGCAAATCCTGCTGAAATCACACCAAAGACATGGATTGCATTGGGAACACCTTTCTAAGCAGTCTTTAATTTAATCCTTTTTTCCCCATCATCCACATTGCATAAGTATCAGTTTCTTCGAGGGCTCTCTCTTGAAGCAAAACACCTAGCATCTCATAAAATCCAACGGTGGGTCTGAGGACAGTTCTCTCAGCAGATTGTCCTTAAAGGAAAGTATGACTTTGGCTGCACCAGGCATAGTTCCTTCAGCCCTACCCAGTTCTTCAGTTCTATTCAAGCTGTCTTTTCTCCCTCTGACAATTCTGTGCACCCTCACAACAAGCAGCAGGGCATACAACACATAGCGCGTTTTTTTCTGCCACCAGTGTGTGTGTTGCTGACAGGCTGCAGGTGCTTGCAGGATCTGGAGACTACATTTCACCAGGGACATTTGTCTGTGCATGTCCTGTCCTTAAGTTTGCAGCTTTATGTCATGGTTTAGCCCCAGCCGGCAACCAAGCCCCACACAGACACTCACTCACTCCCCCAGTGGGATCGAGGAGAGAATCGTTAGAGTAAAAGTGAGAAAAATCGTGGGCTGAGATAAAGACAGTTTAATAGGTAAAGCAAAACAGTAATAGTAATAATAATAATAACAATAATAATATAATGAAAGGAAAAGCAAAAGCTGTGATCACAAGCAAAGCAAAACAAGGAATTCATTCACTACTTGCCATCGGCAGGCAGGTGTTCAGCCGTCTCCAGGAAAGCAGGGCTCCATCACGCGTAACGGTTACTTGGGAGGACAAACACCATCACTCCAAATGTCCGCCCTTCCTTCTTCTTCCCCCAGCTTTATATACTGAGAATGATGCCATATGGCATGGAATCCCTTTGGTCAGTTTGCATCAGCTGCCTTGGCTGTGCCCCTCCTCTCCTGGCTTCTTGTGCCCCTGGCAGAGCATGGGAAGCTGAAAAAGTCCTTGGCTATTATAGGCACTACATGGAGACACTTAGCCGCTACTTAACAACAACTAAAACATCACTGTGCCATCAGCACTATTCTCATACCAAATCCTAAACACACTATACCAGCTATATTGAAGAAAATGAACTCTATCCCAGCCAAACCCAGGACACTTTAACAAGACACAGAGCTGGCAAATCTTCATGCCTTCTTTGTGCAAACCTGGCTTAGAAGTGAGAGGTATGAAGGAAAATAAATTGCAGCATATGATTGAAGGGGATACTGCTGATGGAAACAGGTGGGGTGTTTCTCATCCCTGCAAGTCACAAAGGCAAACGTCAAAGCCAAAGAAGCACGTGTAGTCCCATCACTTCAGTGACACCACTAAACCATACTGTACTAGCTATAAAAAAGTGCATGGAACAGTGAATAAAAATGAAGATATTTAAAACAAATACGTGATTTTTTTCAGCACATCTGACTAGCATGTGAGGCACATACTTGTAGCGCTAACAGCTCCACAGCTTTTTATCTCACAATACTTGGGCTCCTGAAAGAGAGCAAATGTCACTCCCATCTTCAAGAAGGGCAAGAAGGAGTATCTGAGAACTACAGGCAGGTCAGTTTCACCTTGATCCCCTGGAAGGTGATGGAGCAAATAAACCTAGAAGCCATTTCTGACTATATGAAGGACAAGAAGGTAGTAGTCAGCATGGATCAATAAAGGGAAAATCACACTCTGCCAACCTGATCACCTTCCATGATCAAATGAACAATTTGGTGAATGAGGGTAGAACAGTGGATGTTGTAGCTTGATTTTAGCAAGGCCTTCAACACTATGTCCCATAACATCCTCATAGACAAACCAGATAAGTGGACAGTCAAATATATTTAAAATTGGCTGAAAAGCCAGGCTCAAAGGACTGTGGTCAGTAGCACAAAGCCCAGTTGGAGGCAAGTCAAAAACAGTGTACCTCAGGGATCTATATGGGTTCATTCATGTTAAACTTTCTCATTAATGACCTGGATGACAGGGTGCACCCTCAACAACTTTGCAGATGACAAAAACCTGTAAGGCATGACTGATACACCAGAGGGTTGTGCTACCATTCAGAGGGACTTCAATAGGCTGGAGAAATGACTGGACAGGAACTTCATGAAGTTCAACAAAGGGAAAGTCGTGCTTCTGGGGAGGAACAATCCATGCGTTCACTAATGCTGGGGACAGACCAGGAGGAAAGCAGCTTGGCAACTGGAGTCATGATGGACATCAAGGTGATCATGAGCCATCAATGTACTCTCACTGCAAAGAAGGCCAACAGCCTGCTAGGCTGTATTAGAAAAAATGTTGCCAGCAGGCTGAGGGAGATGATTCTTCTCTTCTCTGCTCTGGTGAGACACATCTAGGATGCTGCAGGTTTGGGCTCCCCTAGTAAAAGAAAGACATAACCTCATTGGATCATGTGCACTGAAGGGCAAAAAAGCTGATTAAGGGTTTGGAGCATCCTTCATGTGAAGAAAGGCTGAGAGAGCTGGGACTCTCCACCCTGGAGAAGAGAGGGACATCCCTGAGCCTATAAACAATGTGTATAAATACCTGATGGGTACGAGACAGCAGAACTAGAGATATCTTGTCAGTCACGACAGGACAAAAGACAATGGGCAAAAACTGAAATACCAAAAATCCCATTTAAATATAAGAAAAAATGCTTCCATGTGAGGATGGCCAAACACTGGAGTAGCTTGCCCACAGATGTTGTGGAGTCTTCATCCATGGAGATATTCAGAACCCACTGGACGCAGCCGTGAGCAACCTGCTGTAGCTCAACCTGCTCTGAGCAGAGGGGTTAGACTAGGTGATCTCCAAAGGTGTCTTCCAGCCTCAACTATTTAATTACTCTGCAGTTCTGGAAGTTTTGGGTCATTGTAGATGGCGATGTTCTGCTGATTATTCCAGTCTTTATGGTAATAAACCATTACTACTGCCTAGCTTCAGGCCAGGCAGTAATGAATGGATTTATCCCATGTGGACCTAACAAGTACCAGGCACACGGGCAAGCTACAAATGTCTGACTCACTGCAGGGAGTGTGCTTAGCTATAGCTAGTTCTGACTCAAGTAACTAGTCTGTAAATTAAATTGCATATTACTGCTATCTCTGAGACAAATCCAAAGCCCATTATACTCTTTCATCAAATTCAACTATTTCTGAATCTGGAACTTTCATTCTTATAATTAATTTATCAAGTTAAAAACAAAACTAAACTCAGCAATTAAATTATCTCTGTTTTTAAATAAAATGTCAGACTGCATAGCTGGATGCTCTACCGATGCATTTGTTTCCCTCATGGCATTGTTCTGTGACATCTGCTAATATGTTACCAAGACAATTTTTTGCATCATTCAGGAATTTTGATCATCTTACAATTATGGGGTGTGGATTGGCAGATATAATTAGAGATGTGTGCTTTGGGAGTCAGGGAGAAATAAATTATAAAAACATAAAATATTACCACATGTTGCACTGAAACTGAAACTATTATTATGGGCTGTGTGATACAGAAAAGCTGGTATACTACATAACAAAGGCATCTCAGGCTATTAATTCAAACATTAAAAAAAGATGTATTGACTGTAATTAAAGTTGGTTTATTTGTTTTTCAACCATGTGTTACTAAATTGCCCCCTGAAACAGCATGACTTAAACTTTGTTTAGGACTTACTGTAGCAAAAGAAGTTATAATAAGGAAAAAAAAGGTGTTTATAAGGAGCTATTATCACAATTCTGGTCATGGTCTTCCATATTTTTAGGAGTAATGATGTGCAGAACATTTTGATTGCTCTGACTTTCTTAATATGTTGAGTTTTCATCCTTGCATTAAATTCTACATTAATTGTCTGAACTGCCTTTGAATTTGACTTGGAAGTTTCTCTTAACTTGAGTGATTCTTCTATCAATATAGGTGAATCTTGCTTCATCTCTCCTTGCATGTGCAAATTCAAGTGCCAGGCTGTATTAAAACATGACTTTTTTTCTTGCTTTTTTTTTTTTAACATTCCAGCTAAAGAAAAATCCACAATGAGAGAAATTGGCATAACATTGTTCCCATGTCATTGTAACAGAGAAAAGGAGAAAAAGTTGTCATAGAAAATAAAAAAGAATTTTATTTAATCAACAGACTTCCTGGAACTGAATTTCTTCCTAAGGTTCTGATTTCTAGCTATATGCATGTACCCTTCCTCTCTGTATCGGCATATTTTCTCTGATTTCAGTAGAAGTACTGAACTGCAAAAAAAATCTATGCATTCATAAACATTCACAAATGTTTTGTATTAGCAATTATTACTGGTAAAAGGAAGTCATCAGTCTGACCATTAGACGTATTTTCTATTTCATAGGGATGGTGCACTGGAAAAATTGCAACAAAGAATTATTATGATACTTAATTCATTTTACTGCTGAAAATTAATTTCACAGTTTTACAACTAGAAACATAGAAAGAAAGTAGAATTCAAGTAGAGGAGGGAGGGAGAATTTGATAGAAACTTTATTCTTAGAGATGTAAAGAAATAACAATTAATATTTTGGGCAGAAGAAAATTCTGAGGAAAAATAAATCTTTTTAGGAAGAACAAATCTGACACATTTTTTTGTTTTATAGCCTGATAATGTGACTTTTGGGACTGGACACACTATCTGCATCCTTAGATTTGTCACAACAGTGGGTGGAAACAATATATTTCTAGTGGTGTTTCAGCTTCCTTAATTCCTCATTTTACAGGGCCAGACTATGGATTTTGCAGCTAAGATTTACAGTTAAATTAATAATTTTGTCATAATTTTGTTATGTGTTATTTGATTAATGATTCTATGGAATTTTATAAAAATGTAGCAAAACAGCAGCATTTTTCCATGCTTTATTATGGTGGCTGGTTTACTTACTTGAAACTTCATGCTTTTTTATAAAGAATGTTTTTATCACAATGTCTAAGGTAGCAGCTAAATCAGTATTGTGAATTCAATCCTTTGCCACAGTATGGGACAAAGCGGTTGACATACTAAGTGGCAGGCAGGTTCTTCCACAGGACAGGGTTATTACTGAGGACTGGAGTTTTTCAAACTGCTTTCCTTTCATATCAACAATACCTTCAGGCCTGCCTTGGGTTTAATCTTATTCAAGTTCTTACCTCACTGAGGCAGTGAGGGCACTTAACAGCAGTACTCCTTACAGTCAACATAAAGATGATATATCTACAACAAGCAAGTTTCTGCAACAGCAGTGTCACTGCAAGGGCCTTAATTAACTCAGATTTAAAACAATTCTCTAAATTACCTTTTAACATGTGTTATGCCTAACATAACGCTCAAGGAAAGGCAGCAAAGGAGCTGCATAAGAAGCTGTTGCTTGAGCAGCTGGCTTAGGGTTGGAACTCTAGTTCCAGCACTACTTTCAGACATAGGAATTTTCCTCTGGCAGACTAATAGGTCTCATCACACAGTACACAGACAGCATAGGCCAACATTGAGAGGAATCAGCTCTGAAACATATCACTTTCAGTGCACTGAACACACAGGATCACAGGCAATTGATTTTTTGCTATTTTTCACACAGTTATACCTTTAGAACTGCCCCACAGACGTGCCAGTATAGGAGCTATAAATCATGGTGTTAATAACTTATTCCTAACAGTTTGTTCTGGCTAGACTTGGGAAGTGGCGTATCATTCTACCACCCCTACTAATTTCCTTCAAAAACATGAAAAACAAAACTGAGCACAAGGTTTAGTTCTTGTTAAACATTATGATCACGTAATAACTGTCAGTTTAAAAACAATTTTTTTCAAGTACTAAGGAAAATATCTGTTGTGGCCTTATTTATCAAGGTGAGATTAAGTTTATGAAATATGCTTTTCTCAGACATGCACTTGTTTCAGTTACATTTTAAATAGAAGACAATAGCAGATAAACATTGATTTGGGAGTATCACTGTGCCAAAATAGCTCAAGACTGTGCACTTTGAACAGCAAAGAGAGGGAAATTGTTGTAAAATCTAAGAAATTGCTTCATTCTGACCATCCGGCCATAAGCACAGAAAACAATTTAATAATCCCAAGCAGAGGTGTGTACAAGATGGGACAGTGTGGGGTGAAGCACTATGCTGTTTCCATTAGCTTTTGAGTCAAATGACGAGAAAAGCTTGGGTCACCTCTTGTGTCACCTCTGCTCATGCTAGTACAGAATGAGAAAGCCCAAGGATCCCTTTGCTCTTCTTCCCAAAAATCTACAACTCAAAGTGTACAGGCCTTTTGCAAGCAAATTTTCATAAGGAACAGACAGAGAGCAAAAAGCAAGGAGATCTGTGGGGAAATATAGAACAGTGTCCTGTTTCTTATCCCTCTGTGGACTGACATATCCATCTTGAGTTGTCTTCTGTTTTTTTAAAGTCCGCTGAAAAGAGCATTCAAGTGTTTGGCTTGGTAAGACAAGTAAAGGTAGGACTTTTTTCCATAGATACAGGATTTGCTTAAACCTAGGATCCTCAAACCATTTCCAGTTTAAAAAAAATTAAAAATCAGCTAGAAATCAGACATTAAAACATCCTCTAATGATTTCAGTAACTGCCACATTGAACTAAAAAAAAAAGTGAATGCTGGTAAGTAAAAGTCCCTGGCACCAACAAATAACTTGCTATCACAAATAATCTCAGTGCCGTACATCTAGGCATACACCTGTGCACTGTCTTTAACCATGAACACATAAGCAAGTCAGCAAGGGAAAAAAACACTTCTGCTTCAAAGGTAGGGAAAAAGTGTTGCAGAAACGTCATCTCCTGAAACAGCCATTTCAATAAATGCAAACCTAACCTAACCTAGAAATATTACTTCTGGTTACACTCCAAAGAGGTTTACTTTGGAGAAAGCTACTGTGCAATAACTCTGAGTTTGGTATTTCCAGTCTTTGCCCTATACCTGAGCAAATCCATCCTGTGACCAAGGCTCTAGAAATACTAGACTAATTAAAGGTATTACCTTTCCTCTCTAAAGTAGAATTCAACTCCATTTATTTAGCAGAATCTGAGATGTCTTGTCCAACTTCGTTTATCAGGCTCTCTCAATAGTCAGCGAATTGATGCATCTCCTCTCAGCTGTCTGAAATAGTTGGGATGAATTGCCCTTGAGGGGGTCTGTCATCCATTTGCTGGTAGACAAAACAATTAGCTTAGAGTAGGCTTTTGTAACAGTTGGAAAGATGAAGTGAGATCAGACAAATCACCTGGAGCATTTCCCTGGACACAGATAGCTGCAGTAATAGAGGCAGTAGAAGTATTTTTTAAACAGACATTTCTCATTTTATTTTTGTCAGTCTGGTCTACATTATCTGTCATAAGTGATGAATAGTAAAGGTAACAATCAGTCAGTAACTGCTAGTTATTCCTGACAAAATGCTGAAGAGATTAGGTAAGCCATAAACCTTCAAATGTATCAGCCTGAGTGTAACTTTGTCATAAATTTGAAACCTATAAAAAAGCTTGTGGCAAAGTCTTTCTCACTTCCATACATTAGTGATAGGACTGTCTGTGAAAGAACATATTCATTGTGAAAACATCAACTGTGTGAATAAATATGTGTATTTAGGTGCTGGAAGAATCACAGCCTTATCCAATTCCCATGAAAAATTCTCTTTCAAAAGAATGGTCAGCTTCTTTGTGTCATGGTGGGATTAATGCTTAAACTGATGAACAGACGCTCATTCATCATTTGTTCTATAATTCCTTGAGGAAAAAAAACCATCAAAGCACACCTACAAGATAAAGCATAAGACATCTACCATTTGAGCCGAGCTCCATGCTCCTTGAAAATATGTGCATATGCTAATAACCATAATCAATCACATATGTCAGGGTATACCTAAATGATGCATATTTTCCACACGGTATAATTTCAGCAATTTTTTTTTTACATGAAATGTAAAGCACCAGAGTTTGGACCCAGCTCAATGTATGCACACTTATGTGATCATAACTGGGCTTTCCCACAGGAAGGGGGTAATCAGATCTTCTAGTCTTCTGATATTTCCATTCTAAAGTCTGGATCCTGGACCTAGTTACATGGGGGTAAATGAGAAACCCTTGCACCAAAATAAGAATATGCCTTGGTTTTTATCAGGTTGGTCAGGAATGTTTTGGGTTTGGTTGCACAGTTTCATTCCATATCACAGAACAACCAAGACCCTTAAAATGTACTGATTACACAATGCAGCCTCAAAATAGGCAGGATCTCAGTGACCAGACCAGTCACCAGACATCTGGAAAGATTAATTCAAAGTTTTAGTTCCTCTGAGTTACTTGTCTAATCTGAGGAACATTTGTGATTTATATAACATACAGTAACTCCAATAGGAAAGTGTCCTGCTTTACAGTGTGCAGTTAGTTGTTCAAACCTAAGCAGGTATTTAACATGAAAATTTTGACTTAACCACTGATCTACTTTCTCTGTTACTTCTTAATGCATCTGTATTGTATCTGATAAAGCTTTCTTCCTTCCTTCATGGAAACCCACACATAACCAAAACTTAAACTTTATAGTATAAATAAAATTAATCAGATAAGTTAACCAGAAGATTATCCAAGCAGATCTTTACTGTAGATAATAGTTCCAAATGATCAGATTCTCTTGAGAATAGTTCTTCAGAATTAATATCCAGAGCTTTGGACAGAATTCATTAGATCAAATGCAGTTTAAAGAGTACAAAGGCATACTCAAAGTAATAAATAGAGTGAATCAATAATGCAATGAAATATGTGAACATCAATCTAAATGTGATTCATGTCATTATTCGATGATCTGCTAATAATCTTCATGAGAAGAAATCCCTGCAACTCATATTCACACCTTCCTCAGTCAAAAGCATCACTGAAGTCAGAAATTAAAAAAACAGCAATGTGTTTGTCTATGCTTTCTTGAAGTATAGGCAACAGCTTGCTGTAATCTGAAATAAAAATCAATGTGAAGTTGGGCTGTCCCACAGGGAGCATCAGGACAGTTGAGGCAGTCATGCTCTCTTGTTCTCAAACTAAGATTTGTCACCATACATATAATATAATCTTAGCCCACATGAAGAGTCACCTCCATCCAAAACGCAGCCCCACAACAGTGGGGACAGCCTTGTCCATTCAGCACCTCAGCTCAGGTTCAGATTGCCATTCACATAAAGTGTATGGATCCGGCATGGGAGCAGCCAATACAAGGATGCCACCTTCCCAAACCTTAGCAAATACTGTAAACTCTGTTGTTGCCAGCACAGTCTGGAGCCTAGCCAGCACCCAGGAGAGTACCATGAGTACAGGAGTCATGGCCTCCAGTTCATGTTTCGCTCCTGGGTGTAGGGCTAGCCAGCTTCCTAGGATTTCCAGACACACCAAAGCAGTACTCAACCTTTGGAAGACAGCAAAATATAATCCCCTATCATGATATATTTGGAGACCTGGTATGCAGCCACCTGTAAACTAATTCTGACTGTGTTGTACACTCTAATTTAAGGGTAAAGGGAGACAGGAAAGCATTTACCTCCTATGTAGCTTATAAAAGCAGCAGAGAGTTTCTTTTTCCTTACAGGTTTACACCTCTATAAAGCACAGTCCAGTCAACAGTCAACTGTATCCCTAGTTGTGGCTGCAAATGTATGGGCAGATACTTGTGAAGTCAGGAACTTTCCCAGGTGAGTCAAATGGGATTGCTTTGTTGGCTAACCCAAATGGAGATGCATAAAGGTATCCCTGATGGAAACTGAACTCAGTGTTACTTACAGAAGAGACCAACATATGAGTCAGGTGGTATTACCACCTTCTGAAAAGACAGTTAATGTATCATTTCAAGGCTGGAAAACATGACACTGTTGTTTAAGCCAAGTCTGAATTTTTTG
Organism: Sula dactylatra; assembly: GCA_013389905.1. NCBI lineage: Eukaryota > Metazoa > Chordata > Aves > Suliformes > Sulidae > Sula > Sula dactylatra. The sequence continues at coordinate 77,586 of WEKW01017051.1, forward strand.
CCAACAAAGCCATAATCTGATAAGCCTCCTTTTTTTTTCTGAGAATAGCAGCACTGAAGACATGAAAATGTTAATTTTCAAAGCAAGCAAAGTGATGAATATATTTTCTCCAAACTGCTTTTGTTTAAATGTCAGTATTGCAGCTTTATTTTTCATTATTTTGTCCCTCATTTTTGGAAGACTATGTCTGTGTCAGATACATTTCTTAAAGGTTTTTTTTTTTCTAATTTAATACCCTATAAAATCCCAATTTGCAGATGGCAGTAAGAATGGGAAATCAGTAGGAGAGTGTGTTTCTGTTCACATTGGAGTAAAGTTAAGTTTTTCTTTCCTAATGTTATTCTTCTGAATTTTCACTCAGACTAGGAGCTTACAGTTCCAAATTCATCATATGATGTCTTGGAAAGAACAGAGTGCTAAAAGATAGTATTATATTCTGAGTTTTCTCCCTTTGTCCTCTATGAAGAGCCACAAGTGGTTCAAAACCATACTGAGCTTCCCATAGCAATAACTCCATATGCTGACCATATGGTGACTCCATATAGTGACTTGTAGATCTGACAGAAGTAAAGCATTTAGCCCAGTCTAAGTGGTCACATGCAAATTGAAAAAAAATCTAATCTTGTCAAGCTGGCAGTTAGTGACAGCCTAGCACACTGTGTGTTTCCAGACCTCTGCAGGGACGTAAGTGGTAGTTTAGAGAGAAATGCTCTCAGTAAAGTCTTCTGTTCACTGTGTCTGTTAAAGCTGAACCAGTCTGCAGAAGGACACAAAACGCTCAGCAACAAGGGTGGAATAAGTAGATGAAAATCTGGCTTTTTAGCCTGTGGATAAGAATATTTCTTTAGAAAAGATGATCCTTTTAATTTGCCTAGGGAGAGTTTAAAACTGAGCAAGGAGATATGCAAAGATTTCCACACATCTCCAAGAGAAGCAATGCTGGTAAATAGATCTTCTCAATCATTCTCTGTAATAAACTCTGTCTAACCCTCATGCTAATTTATGTGCCTACTGGAAAACTGAAGTTGGAAAAAGCAAACGGTTTTGGAGGTTATTCTACGGTATGATATTTCCAAGTTTTCTGGAGAACTCAGTGCTGCCAGGCTGGACACACACATTTTTTCACTGTCTTTTTCATAGTGAACAAGTTCACTTTCTTTTAGTCTTTCATGCCCTTCGAATGAACACTTGAGTTAAAAACCTCTTATGGCCTTTCCTTGAAACTGACACATATTTTGGAAAGCTTTCTGTGCTACAGACCAGTACATAAAGAAGGACACAGAAGATTAGGCCAAATGAGCCAGTGAAACTTTTTCTGTAAATACTTAGCAAATAGGGAAATAGCCAGTTGAAACATCCTTCCTCATTCAACCATGCAGGCTTCCTGGCATTTTTGTTAACTTACAGGATTGAAAGCCTTCCCAGAGAAGTTGTGGATGCCCCATCACTGGAAGACTTCAAGGTCAGGTTGGATGGGGCTTTGAGCAACCTGATCTAGTGGAAGATGTCCCTGCTTACAGCAGGGGGGTTGGACTAGATGAACTTTAAAGCTCCCTTGCAACCCAAATCATTCTATGATTCTATACTTCTATATATAGTTTATTGTAGTCCATCTAATGCTTAATTCAGCCCTGAGATAGAAGCCTGAGCTAGTCTGAGCAACTCTGTCTGTATTGTCCTTTTTAATTTCAGGACAAGAGCTACAGAGGTATATCAGGTTACTTTTGAAACTTCCCATTGCTGTCACAGCACATTTTGCTGGGCTGAAAGGCCAAGTTAACTGTGGATTTAAAGTCTACATTTGTACTTAACCTGCTTTTCCCCCAGTGAAAAACACACATAGTTTTTTAGCATATATTTATTCATGAGAATTAAGCCAAAGCACATCTTCAAGCTGTAGAAGTTCCCAGGGAATCCAGGCAGAAAATATGAAAGGATATCCTAACAAGTCAAAAATCTGTTCTTGTATTTGAATCTAACCAGGGACTCTGTGATGAAATTGGGTGAGCCAAACATTTTAATTTTGTTTTTACTATAAAACATGGAAAGAAGACTCTCTCTTGCTGTACTCTGTTGTTCCATTACATAACATTTCCTTCATCTTGATGATTTTTGAGGTGTATATATATCAGTAAGTAGCCTGCATGATGTCAATAATAACAAAACCACCATAATTACATATGTATTGAAAGTGATTAAATAAAGAATAAAATGCAAGTTGTCCATGCTAGACAGCACAAACTAGAAAGCTGTCTCCGAACTATAGAAGTTTGAATGGTCAGAGTAGAATCACTTAAGTATTCTATTCTTAAGTATAGACCTTGGTACCTCATCAAAGGGAGACAGAAAATATGATAAATGAAATAGTAAATGCAAATGAAAGAGGGACTGCTGACAACAAAAACATTTTACAGAAAACGTCGGATATTCACACCGAGAAAGGAAAAGATATTCTGAACCTTGAAGGAAAACATAGGATGTGGCTTTTATTTTCCCTGATGTTTTAAGGATTTTTTAGATATCAGAGTATGACTCTATGACCCAAAAGATGTAAAACCTGTGAACCAGAGTTCTGTGTTAAGCAGTTGCAGTTGTACTTCAATAGGCACAAGTATATGATCCACAGCTATGTGCTGAACATAGGATTTCTGTTCTTTGATCTTTGCCTTTGTCTACCTGAGCGTTTAGCTACATTTCTTTGGAATTTCACCTTCTCATGAAGCTGTAAGCAATCTCTCATCTGCCTCAGTTAAGATCACGTGAACAAGCCCTCACAACTGCTTCATTTCATCAAAGAAACCTCCAGACAAATTTCATCTATCAGTAAATCATTTAGGAAGTTTTGTGCATGAGGATTTTATTCTTTTACGTATACATAATGACCTTTCACCATATTCCAGTACATCCAGTAGGTCATACAAAAGACTGTGTTACCTGTAAGTTTCTGTGCTTCATAGCGTCATGGAATCATAGAATGGTTTAGGTTGGAAGGAACCTTTAAAGGTCATTTAGTCCAACCCCCTTGCAATGAGCAGGGACATCTTCAACTAAATCAACAGAGACCGTTTCAGCTCATTCTAAAGGATTCACGTGGCGCCTGGCTTCTTGGTGGGCTCCTTCTGTCCTTCTCTGCCGCAGCTCCACTGTCAGTGAATCACCACACTCCTGTGACCACTGTGGGAGTCTAAGACCCCTACACACCTCATCCTCAACAGCAAAACCCCAAAACAGATTTATGGCCAAGACCCTAGGTGCATCTCCAAAGAGCCCAGCCAGATCTTCTCCCAGGGAGTTCTCAGCCCTTGTGATGGACAAGCTCCTTCTAAATATCGCCAGGCAGTTTGCCTGCAATTCCAGTTAATAACACCATATTTTGTCAACAAAGTCAGGTCAGCAGCAATTCATAAATTTCATTCTGGTTAACCTTTCTCCACCAAAAAAGGACAGGAAATATTTTGACTCCCTGATCGCATTCATTCCCTCTCCTATTTCAGGCAGGATGAGACAACCGGAGCAGCTGAGCACCGCAGAACTGCAGGCTCTGCAGGGCCAGCAGAGAGGATAACATCTGTGTGACAGAAGGCAGAACGGGAGCAGCTAAGAGGGTGACTGGTAGCGATTTGCATTACCTCTCTGTAGGTGTCCTGGGTTAAGATGGAGCCTACAAAAGGTATGTTTGTTCCTGGACATTAAACCACTGCCTAACTCGTCTGTTCCAACAACTGTTCTCCAGTCCCCTGTCCTGGCTTTTATCCACGGGGTTCCCTTTCTCCTTTTGAAACACATAAACCTGATACTTTAACTGAATTTAGCAGTTCTTGTATTTATACATAGTTTTTCAACATCATCTTATTTTTTGTTTGTTTGAAACTCTTGGAAGCAATGCTGGTTTGCAGGCATCAGTCGTGCATTACAGGCAGGGTTAACATTTGGATAAGTTGTCTTTGTCCTCATTCAGCTGGAATATTTTGTTCTCCATAATTCGGTGACACAGACAGACCCTGCACAGTCCCAGAGAATATCTTTGTCTCATAACTAAAAAAAAAGCTTAATTGTCTCATGGGACTTAAAAAAATTATTTGTTGGAAAGTAGTTTATATATCTATGGTAACTGCTACACTTAGATCAACAATATCTATTATTACTTTTGTTTCTTACAAGTACAGTGCATGCTGAGGAATTTTAGGAAAGTCAACAAAGCAAATGTGAAAATTTATGAAGAAACAAATCTTTTCTTACTTTGTTAATAAGTAAAAGATTTCTTTTAAACCTGTATGTTTCCAGACTAACCAAATTTACAGAAGTGAAAAGAAAAAGAAAAAGAAAAAGAAAAAGAAAAAATTTAAATGGAAACAGGTTGTTACTTAACAACAGGAAGAGTTACATTTAATTGTAGAGTTACATTAAATGAAATGGCTACAAAAGCACTTGCACCAATGGTGGAAACAAATGTCTACTAGGTAGTGATGACTGGAAGAAAGATGGTATATGCAACAAGGTAAGCAATCAGTAAATGTCACAGTGTGTCACAGCACAGTCATGAACTAGCTAAACCAAATTATCTGATCATTATAAATTATTTGCTGAATTCTTTTTGCTGCTGGAGGCAATTTGCATTCATTTGGCACAGAATAGAAGAGCAGATTTATTGCCATCTTCCAAAAGACCCCAAACCAAAACAAAAACCCTGTCAATAACAAAACTTTCGTACTTCCTGTTCAGCCCAAAGGAGAAGAAGTGTTTTATTTTCTACTGTAACTAAAATAATTCATGGAGTGACTGTTAATAAATCCTTTACTGAAATATTAAGGTTTAAATGTTATACCTTAACCAAAAAAATGTTCCTTAAAAACATGATAGTCATAGATTTTCTAGCTTAATGTTCAGCATACAGAAGTTCTCCTTGTTGCTTTATTGGCATACAAATTTCTTCATTTCCTGTTCTAAACAGGATCATTATGTGTTGAAAAATAAATGTTGCCCTTATTTTCAGACATAACTACAACCCGCAGTCAGTGAAGAGATTGCTACAGGGCCAGCTTCTCTCAGAATGATGTGAAAAGCAAACTGTAACCCAAACATGAGTCTGCAAACCTTCCTGTTGCGCATGCTCCACATCCCTGTTGTCTGCTTCTTTCTTCAGCCCATGTGGCCACTATTTTGTCTAGATATACTCAAGCTTTTTACATGCTCTCAGCCCATTTTTAGTGACTAATCAAAATGACAGAAAAAGGTCCATCCAAGGCACAACTGGTGGTGCAATGACTCTTCACAGGGGTGCAGGTTTCCCAGCAAGAGCACCATTCCCAACAGTCTCTGCAGGAGGTGGAATGGGGGGAAAAGGAGGCAAAGGGCTTGAGGGAGAAACTGTCAAATTAAGTTCTTGCCCTTTCCTTGCATTACCAGTTGTCATTACTTAGGGACACCAAGATCTCCACCCAACTCCCACTACTGAAAAACAGCCCATCCCTTCACCAGGAGATGAATACCAGGACAGAAAGAAGGAAGAAAGAATTCAAGACAGAGCAGAATACCAACTGGTGGCTGCAGACAAAAAACTGGAATTTATTTTATCTCTTCATCTAAGTAGCCATGGTATTTTGTTCATATAATGAGAAAGAATGAATTTAAAATACTGAATCTTCTATAGACAAATACATAGTGCTCCTAAGAATATACTAATAGATTTACTCATCTGGAATAAATAAAAAACTTATTGATTTGATAATGTTTATTCTCTGAAGGAAAATGTAAATTGAATTTAGTAAAGTTAATCAGATAAGAACCTGTATTAAAATGTTAAACTATTCCTAATATCAGTAACAGAATAAACTCCAAACAAAAAGAAATAACAGTTTAGTCAGTGGAAGATAAGAAAATAGTGTTTCTTAGGAAAACATCCTGTATGATTACCTTGCAAGATGATAGATACTGGAAATGCTTTTAAAGCTTCTGCCACCTTTCTACACTACTCAGACTTTAGGACTGATTTCTGATTCTCAGTAGCCATAAGTCAGTGTAACCCCAGTATGGGAAAAGAAATTGAACAGAAAGAACAGCACTGAAAGATGAGAGAAAAACTCCAGAATGCATAATGTAGGTGGAAGCAGCCATTCTATGGAGACGCCTCCTCTACAGTGGCAGCCTAAATAATCAGTTTAGACTAAAACCCGTGTTTTATATAGTGAAAGTTGGGAAAGTGAATCCCACCTTCTTCGTGTGCATGATATGTTTCATATGGCCTTGATTACAGTTAGATCCTCAAGGTATGCCTGTATGCCGCTATTCAGACTGTAGATAATACTAATACTGCCAATAATATTAATACAAATATGAATATGAATAGAAATACTAATACTTTGTTTTATGGTTATGAAGTCACAGCAAAATAATCCCTGTCAAGAATAAGATCTATGAAACATGCTAGCATTTTTTTATCCTTTCTTCACTTTCAGTAACAGTGAAAGATTGCTCATCAGTCTCAATACTACTGCAGAAAAGTACTAGCTATCAGAGAAAATTTAGCAGAAAATTCTGGGGAAATTTTGTTTCATTACATCGACAGATATTCAAGTTCATTAGTTACATCAGTTGCAACAGAGAATTGTAACAGCCCTGGCAAGCTCTAGAACAATGCTTTTTCTAGACAATATCAGAGTAAAGTCTTGTTTTCAAAAAAACTGTACAAGGTATAAAGTATTACAATATTTCCAACCTTCTCTGCTTGTTTTTTTTTTTTCAAATTTAAATTCAATTTCACAAGCTATGCAAGTTCTCTGGAATCAAAATAACTTTGTAAACTGAAATCCTGAGTTTGAATGGACAATGCTATTCTGTATTCTGAAATTTGAATTCTGTATTCTGAATCCCAGTAAAACCATCTTAAGAAAGATGGTATCAGCTGCTTAGCTTTATTTAAGGATCAGAAATAGCACAGATTTAAAATGTGTTGTCACACATGATAAATGCATTTTCATGGCATTAGAAAAAATATAAAGAATTGTTAATTTTTTTTCCCCAGATTTTTCTGATTCGTATAAATACATCACATACTGAGTCAATCCTTGCAATCTCTTCAGTTCAGCTATTTTAAATACGATGGGGAAAGTTGATGGTTTAACAACTGATGTACATTTGTGATGCTGTAAGCCCTTCATTGTATGTCAGATCAAATATGGAGACCAAAGACAATGGGTGGCTTTCCTGTTGTGTATCAAAGGATGTGAAGAAAAGCGGGATGAAAAATGTTGCAATGTACTTCTAAAGGAACACAATAGGGTCAAAGCCTGTCTTTGTCCCCCTTTCATAGCAGAAAGATGGGCAGCTCCACCATGGACCAGAGGATAATCCATGTCTGCTCATCAAGGCAAGGCACACCTGCAGAGGAGGCTGGCAGAGTTTCTTCTCTGCGCAGAGGTGGCTTTCCACTGGCTGGCACAATTAAGCATTATTTCACTTTTAAAAGCTGGGTTTTTTTCAGTGAAATATAAAATAAAAATTCAAAGAAAAGAAGTCTTGTATGACTGACATACAAGTCTTGTATGACTGAGTCTTCAGTCCATTTCTTCCCTTCACCCTTGACAGGGTCTTGAAGGTGAAACCCATCACATTTAGTGTCTTCTCTATACACACACAATAATAGCAGGGTATGTCTGACCTAAATTAACCAGCTGAAAGTCAGACATCTGGCACTGGGCCCCTTATCATCAGCAGAGTGAGAAGGGCACCTTCCCAATGCAATTCATCCCATCTGCTTTAAATAATTTTTTGTGGATGGATGGACAGCCTCTAGAAGTGCCTGTGTTTCCCCAGTGATTACAAATGAGTCTAAACAACCAGTTTAGATTAGCTGCCAATTCATAGAGGACTAATGCTAAGCAAGACAAATTTCACCTGCAGAGCAAAACAAGAACAAGATGCCTTGTTACCTTTTTCCTTCTCACATGTTTGGGGCCTGGGGAACAAGGCATCCCTCACCTTTGACTTGCAGGGCTTGCTCCTTCCCCAGAGCCAAGGGAGGTGCACAGGGATCAGCATGGTCTTATTTGCTCCTTCCTGCAATGTGACAGGGCAGAAGGATAAGATATGATGGCCCAAAAAACCATAAGAATCTCAGTAGCTGGTACTTCCCTGGCCAGCCATCATGCTCTCATCCAAGCACAAAATTGAGACAGTAGGAAGGTAATTTCATGTGTTTCATGGTCCTATCAAGTAACAGGGGTGTATCTGCTAACTAATGACTGTTCTTCAGTATCTATGGCTCTAAAGTTTGTTCCAAAGCCTATGTAGCCAATGCAAGTGTTTCCATTGCCTTGTATTGCCACACCTGTAATCATTGCTTGTTATTTACTGCTGTTAACAGCAAAATAATGCTTATCACATGTGAAGACTTTCAGTTTCCACTGCTGCCTATCAATAGGACATTAAAGATGTGCTTCTTGTTTAGATTCCATTTAAATAGCACGTTCTCCTTATGGCAATTTTCAGGTTTTACCTTCAGCAAATGTTAATATGTTGTTGAGAATATTTTAGTGTATCATGTACCATGTATTTTGTTTTGCCTGGGCCACAGATGAATGTTACTACTTTATTTTTGTCAAAAAAGTATTGCTGAAACAAGCAAAGTTGAAGGGTTTTTTTTGAACCCCTTCTACCAGAAGGTCACCTCATCACTTTCCGTGAAATATCATTATTTGTACAACTTAATTAAAGGTACACCTTATACAAACATATTTTCTATTCTTTCATTTTCAGTGTGTAATATGCCTTTTTTCAAGATAATGTCCAAATGAAATTCTCTGCCATTCTATACTTATTATACGCATAAAACTTGAAAGCTAAAAGTGTGTGCTATGTATTTGTTCCTATTAATGAAAAATGGACTAAAATTATTTTCTAGATAGTCACTCTATATCATAACTATAATTTTCCAAAATTTCCATCCAATTCCAAAATCCAAAGCTATCATTCAAAAAATTAGAGTCAAAATGCAAATACATGATTTTTTTTCTTTGTAGAAAACAAAGATGTCATATGATCTTCTAACCCATACAAGCATTGCCATTAAGACTATGTAGACCCATTATAATCAGCCATGGTGGAATGTTTTTTGCCTGTTTTCAGTAGTCTGCAGGTTAGACGTCTAGTCCAAGAGACTTTCCAAGGTTCCTTGCAAAAAGAAAATGAGAAAAAGAGTCACCTCAAGAGTTCATCTTAGCTTATCTATGCTCTCTGGAGGTACTTTTTCTCTTTATTTTTGTAGGAAGTTTATATGACTTGCTTAAAGTAAATTTCAAACAATTAGCTAGTGCAAGCTCATCAAGATTAATTTAACCTGATGTTAATTGAAGTTTTAAAGAATTACTTAATTAAAGAACTAAATATGCATTTGACTGATCCTATCAATTCTTTCATTAATTATTAATTAATTATCTAAGTATGCTTAAATATTTTAAATTTCATATTCAAAAGCCTTTAGATGTTTGATGAAGGTATGATTAGAACTGTCTTAGCTAGAAAATGCCAGATTCTTATTCCGTAGAGACTTTAACACTCTGTATTTAAGTCTGCCCTGAATGACATCAGTATAATAATTTGAACTGCCAAACAGTATTCTAAGAAATTGCATGTTTCCAAATTTCCATCTGCATTCAGATATGAGACATATGTATAATAGACACTGCTTGCTAGGACAACTGGAATTTAATTAAATGGCAGTCTTACTGCTTGTCTTAATTAAGAAGCACTTTTTGATTAAGGGTACTGTCATGCACTTTTTTTTGCACTTGCAAAATGATGTGGGGCCACCTGTAATTTTTACAGTGTACCATGTAAGTGTTTGGCTCTGTACTAAAAAGAACAATTCAAACAAAACTAACACTGTGAATAGACTACAAGTCTGCTGCCCCTTGGTGATCAGCCCTGCCTCAGCTTAAAACACTATCTACACCTTTTTGCCCTTAGCTTAGCTAAGCACAGCTAAGTCAGGGAACATGATTCACTGTCTTTACCAAGGCTACAGTTCCTGTATTCATAATAAGAAGTGTGGCTTTTGCCAAGTCTCAGTCAAGTTCTCAACAGGCAAGAGAAAAATGTGCCTGCCTGATGGCACATGAAGTCAAGATCAAAGCCTATATCAGTATCTTTCTCAGTCGAAACTGATCCCAAAATATATTTAGTTAGGAATGAATCCACTGTGTGTGTACGCGTGTGTGTATAAGTTTGCATATGTGTCAGTGGCAATAAGTAACTGCTGTGTATGCAATGTACTAATTCACAGCAGTTTGAAAGGGTTTGAAAGGAAATTGAAAGAACACAGACTGCTTGTAATGCTGGATATGGGATCCCATCCCTTCATGGCTAGGTTCTGTCTGAATGCGATGCAAAACAACAGCTTTCCAAATGCATTGCACCCGCATTCATAAAGAAAATGATGAAGTAACTGGAGAGGGGTTGTCCTTATTTCACCAGCCTTATGACAGGAGTCATACATAAAATATCCAGATCTCTAACATATCCATCACCCCCACCCAAGTGTACAATCATGTATTGCCCTCACAATGATTAAAATGATACCACCAGAATCTTTACAGAAAGGAACATATGATAAGTTTATGTACCAAATGCAGTCCACAAGCTGAAAAAAGAAAGATCATTCCCATTTCTGAAACCAGTATTCTGCTGTATTGTATGAGGAAATTTCCCAAAGGTGTTTAAGTCTGTTGGGTTATATTTCCATATTTCTCATGTTTAGCTGTAGACGACAGGCAGTCCTGCTCCAGGCTGGTAAGTGTTTGACAGCCCAAAAAGGTGTGTCCCATTCCTCTTGGCCAGAAGGACCACAAGGGCCGCAAGGATGCAGGGGAGGAATCAGAAAAGAGGATCCCTCAGGCTCTGAGAGGGGTTCCAAAGAAGATTTCTCCCCTCAAATATAAATAAATCAAATAAACATGTGGCTTTGGCATCTGTGTGATGCTTTCCTGAAAGTCCAGCTGATGACTTTATGTTGAAATGCGTCACCACTGTTCACTGAAACACCATCCAAAGCACTTGGAATGTGACTGGAAGCAGAGATCAGCACTTTAGGACAGTGCTACTTATGACAAGAATTTGGAAACAGTCTGCATCCAGATAGTTAGAACTTGAATCAAACAGTACATTATTTACTTTTATTGCTGCCTGAAAGTGTCTGTTTCTCAAGAATCAGCTATGAAGTTTATTAGAATCAGCTTCAGTCAGAAAGCTGCTGCAGAACAAAACTACCTCATAGCATAAAAATTTTTATATTACCAAGAATTTTCTTAGGGTGTTTATAAGACCTGCAAAATATCTTTAGATACCAGAGATAAAGAAGATAATGCCTACTCACCCTTCATTAATACCAAAAACTTTTTCATTCTAGACATTATGACTGAAAGATGATGAATATAACACTTCATATCTCTAAAATAATTAATTTGTCCTTTTAGTCAGAGGCATTGGTCATAGTCATAAAAAAACCTTTACTCAACAAAAATCAAAACATTAGCAATTTTGTGCATTTGTGATGAGCTAAACATATATACATGACAAGATCTGCAGGAGAGATTTATAAGAGGGGTCTGTTTTCATCAAACTAATTGATATCTTATAGGGATAAAAGTCTGGTTTTCAGATCCACTAGTTCTTCTTCAGATTAGGACCCCAAATGGCAGCTTGTACTAGTTAGCATCTAATTCCACAAATGGTGTCAAATTGTCAGTGGGTTTGTCTATACAAGGGAGCTGTGTACCAATGACAACATGAATTTACAATGCATTTATTAGTCTCCATTTGCATATTATAATTGGGATTCATTTTACGTACTTTAGACATCTAAAAATTAGGTAATTACATGCAGCAGCATGGAGACTTTTCTTTGCATGTAAGATGTGCAACCTTTTTCCAAAGAAATGGAAAGGATTCCCTTTTTGTTGTAAACGGTGGAAATGCCACCATCACCTACCTTTTATGACAGTGTATCATGTAGCACAGCTAGTGAGGAAGTGAAAGACTTGGATTTAAGAGCCTTGTCAGTCTGTCTTACTGCCCAGAATAAAGGCTAGCTGCTCAGCTGGAGAAAAATTGAATGGGCCAGAAAGTTTCTACCCCTCTTAAAGCCATTCCACAGTTTGGGAACTATTGCAGCAAGAGCAAGGGAGTGAGCATAGCCCTCAGTGTTTAAACACTCTTCAGCAAGAAAGCAATTCTCCTAATTTTTCTTACAACAACTCAGTGACTGTTCAGTACTTTCTTACTGGAGCAGGGATTGGACCAGAGGTGCTTCTTTTTCCAGAAAATCATCTCTGTATTAGCCCTGTTCATCTTAATGCTTTTTTCCTCTTTTTCCCTAACACCAAGGTTATTTTCCTTTAGTTCTCTTGCACAATGGCCTGTCTTCATCAGGAGGAGGAATGAATGCCAAAAGGTGAAACAGATCTTGTACCTTCTACTATCTTCTGCTCCTGTGGTCTTAAATCCCCCGAGGCAAAGGCAAGGTCCATCTCCTTGTCATCACTGAACCACCTGAACACACATTTCTCCTCTTACGGTATTATATTTTGAAATCAAGAGTATTATCTTCCATCACTTATTCATCTTTTGATAGCGTTTGAAAGAAAAGACTTAGATGACAATCCTGACTGAAAGGGGAGGTTTGGCAGCTGTGTAAATAAGTGTCCTAAACCCCAGAGAACGCCTGGCACATCCTTGTTAGCCGTGTTTGCTACCAGCTGCTTGCTCAGCAAGCTGGTTTTTGTTGATTCCAATCTTGGATGTCTAACCCTTCTTATGTATGCTGCAGGGAGTCACAAAGCTGAGGTGAAGGCAGCAAATTCTGTATAACTCTCTGATTCCTAAAGGTTAGAGAAAGCTGAGGAGTTTAACACCTATCTCCTGGTGCTTGGTCTAAATTGCCATCCTTGTTTATGAGGTAATTTCTGGAGTTTGGTTCTAAAAAATTTCTTTATTGAAAGTTGTAGGTAAAGGTGATTTTGGGTAAAGGATAGTTATTATAAAAATCATCAGCTTCATTCTTCTTAGCTATATATACACATTTATAATATTTATTTAGTCACAGGTTACAGAAAATATCTTTTACTTACTGAGAACAACTATACATTTACGTTATGGCATAAAAAAAGGTTCTACAGAATAAACAATGGATGATGAGATGTTTCTGAAGAACAACAGCAGGTCACATCCACTCAAATATTTGAAAATTTATGGTCTTCAAAGGTCCTTGGCAAATCTTTTCTACTGAGTCCTGTTGGGTTGGTTTGAAATCTTACCGCACAATTGTGGCTGTACTTATTACCTGCTCCACAGCAGCAGTTTATTACCTGTTCAGAGCAGTGAACTAGAGTGGTTGAGGCAAGGAGACCTACCTCACCCTGTGATGAGGCAGTAACCTCTGAGAGGACAAGGAACAAGCTGGGGCAAAAACTGATGTCATGTTTCAGGAGGGAAAAACAAATAGCAGTGCCAAAAAAAGCATTTTGAAAACTTGCTATAGTTCTTTTGGATTACAAAATTTCTGCATCACACAAGGCAGGAGAGGACACCTGCAATGTCTATCAGCTCTGAAATCCTATCTTAATTTGTGATGAAGTCTAGTAGATTGTAGAGGTTGATGAAACCTAAAGAGGGGACCAGCTACACAACATCTCAGCCAGGAAGAAAAATAGACGGCCCCTCTTCAGTTCCAGCTAAGAAAATAGCTGCTTGGTCCTGGAGCAGAGAACTAGATTTTCCATGGCATTTAGTAAAATAAGTTCTTTTATTATTAAGTTTTGACAGACTGGCATGGTGTTGAAGCAAGTCATTGTAAAAGGTAACCCACAGATGTTAAACCTTTGCCTGTGTGCATGCTTAAAAGAGTATACATCATGGTAAAATGTGTTATATAGCTTGATAAATAGAAGTATTTTACCTGGAACATTTTTTTATGTAAAAAACCCTGTTATTGGATACAGATGTCTTTTCAGATCATTTAATTAATACCTTAAGCTTCTCAATTATACACATTTCAAAAATGTGCTCCAGCATTCTTCCTGAGCCATTCTTTCTCTTTATTTAACTTGCTTTTAAAAGCCTTTTTTGGCACTCTTCTTATCCTACATTTAGAATATTTTGTGAATAACATTTTACATTGAAGGCCTGTGTCATTATAGAGTTTTGTTTGCACAACCAAGTGGCTTGGGACAATGGTAATAGAATGATTCATACCAGCTTTCACCTGGAAATATGTTTAAATTCATTAATAGCTCCATTCATTTTGCTGGGATTAGTTGCATGCTAAAACTAAGTACATTGCTGGATTAAGGTCAAACTGTTCAGGAAGGTTTTTTTGGGTATACAATAGCCATATAATTCAACTATGAAAGGAAAACTTGGAGAACACAAAACAATGAAACATGATACAGGGTGAAAGAAAACAAAAAGTCAGACTTTGTATTGAATTATCAAATCTGTTCTCCATAAATTACCCAAAGAAGTGTTTCTAGAGAAGCTAACCAGTTCTGAGTGAGAGGCTGCAAACTAGAAAATGGCTAAAATACCAGAAACCAAGAAGTCTTCTATTTTGCTGCTCATTTTTTTTTTCCATAACATTATGATGGGCTCCCAGTAAAACTGAAAGGCAGCAAATGTATATGTGGTAAAAGAGTTTTTTTCATGTGGCAGGGGAATGAGGAGAGAGATTGTGCAGGGTACTTTCTGGATCTCAATATGTAAGGCCCATCAACAAATGAGTTAATGAAATAGCAGTTTTAATATGATAAAATAAAAAGAGAAATATAGATACTAAATCTTACATTTTTTCGGGTGCTGGGAATCCCACATTAGTGTAGCATCAGACAGACCCTGGGGAGGTTTTCCCACAACACGCTGCACAGATCCCCTCTGTGGAAAGAATCCTCCTCCCTCCCATGCCACAGTGCCCTTTATTCTGTGTAACAGGCAGAATCGTACCTTCTCCTGACAGGTTAGACTGTTACCTCTGTCACCACGCCTACATGTGCATGGTGCACCACCAACAGTTTCCCATACAGTGGGTACACTTGCTAACATACAGGTTGTTCAGGCTCCAAGTGCAGTTCCCAACAGAGCAGACATAGCCTGTTCAAATCACTAACTGCTCAAATACAAAGTCATCTGTGAGGCTGCCAATGTAAACAGTTGAATCAGAAGTGCTGGTATGAAAGCAAGATAAATATTTAGATTCATTGCAGTACCAGGAAGAACTTCCTTGAAAGGAGATTTGAGCTACTGAAATACTCTGAAAGAAAAGTAGTAAAAAGTCTGTAATTCAGCATGCTCGTTTGGACATGAAAATTCTGCAGAACAGTGCTATATTGACAAGAAGACATACTAAAACAAAGACTTAAAGGCATTTCCTCCATGCTTTCCATAAATTTTGTGAAGCCCATAATTACCACTGACTGTGATTTGCACGTTCTGTAAATAAACAGAGCTATGGTGCTGTCAGACCATGTGGGACTCTTGAAAAGATGAATAAGGACTGAACAGCTTAATTAAGTGTTTGCAGAAGGTACTTTATTGTAGCTTTTCAAAATGTGCTGTCCATAGTCACAGGTAAACTCTCACTGTGATGTTTCCATACCCTGCAGCCACCTGGGTCAAGAGTTTTCACCTCAACTGTAGAGAGAGAGGTGCGCAAGACGTCATGATACACAAATGTGATGGCTCAGTGTTTTATACCTAACACTGGACATTCTAGTTCCTGAAATAACCGTAAACTCTTCAAAACTTGGTTTTACCTGTAGCTCACATGCAACCGCCTTGAGATTAATCTGCTCAAAGACTGATGCACCTTGTAGTAAAGATGTGAGCTCAGCAAATCTGAGATGGTATTATTTAGAGAGTGGGGAGTGGGCAGTCAACAGGTAAAATACTTGGGACTGCAGAAGAACAGGAACCCTTTTTATTACCTGGCTTTCATTTGGATGCAGTGATTATGTCTGCAGCTAAAATCAGTGCATAGCTTTCCTTTTTGTCTTACTGCCTTTGAAGGACTAGCAGTAAAGGTTCACCTCTCTTTAGTAGGACTCAGCCACCCTTTAGGAAGATGCCTTCACAGTATCTTCAACCATCAGAAGAGAAAAACTATGTCCCTGATACGGCCACAAGGCTGGTAAATGTAATAGGTGGTGAAAATGGAAGAGATTTGAAGAAACCTTTTGTTCTTGCATGAGACAGAGAAGAATCGATAAAAGTTCTTTAGGAAGACAAATGAGCTTCTGTGTCAGAAGGAAGAGGAAAGCAGCTGCTGCTGGGTTTGGGGGTGATGACTGTGCTGGTTTTGACTAGAATAGAGATAATTTTCTTCATAGTAGCTAGTATGGGGCTATGTTTTTGATGTCTGCTGGAAACAGTGTTGATAACACAGGGATTTTTTTGTTATTTCTGAGCAGTGCTTAAACAGAGCCAAGGCCTTTTCTGTCTCTCACCCCACCGCACCAGTGAGCAGGCTGTGGGTGCACAAGAAGCTGGGAGGGGACACAGCTGGGACAGCTGACCCCAACTGACCAAAGGGATGTTCCACACCTTATGGCGTCATGCTCAGCATGTAAAGGTGGGGAGGAAGAAGGAAGGGGGTGACGTTTGGAGTGTTGGTGTTTGTCTTCCCAAGTAACCATTACACGTGATGGAGCCCTGCTTCCCTGGAGGTGGCTGAACACCTGCCTGCCCATGGGAAGGAGTGCATGAGTTCCTTGCTTTGCTTTGCTTGCACGCGCAGCTTTTGTTTTACTTATTAAACTGTCTTTATCTCAACCCACAAGTTTTCTCAGTTTTACCCTTCTGATTCTCTCCCCCATCCCACCAAGGGGGAGTGAGCGAGCGGTTGCATGATGCTTAGTTGCCAGCTGGGGTTAAACCACAACAACAACACTTCAAAACAGGCATCATCACAAGTGGCAATGATATAAAAGTGTTATAAAACATCTCTCAGCCCCAAAGTATCCAAAGTATACGTTGGGGAAAACAATCCACAGTACAAAGCAGCCTTCCAGCCTCTTTCGTCTAATAGAAAGCAGGGCACAAAGTAGCAAAGGGTGAAGTTAATAATCTGTTAGCTTGTTTCATGTTCTCCACATATATTTATGTTCCCATGCTGTGAATAGAAAAAAATCCAAAGTAAAAGTGGCCTTTGCTGTCCCACACTGCTCACTCATAGTTAATTATCCCTCAGGACACAGTGCTTTTATTTGTTGATTATAAAATGTGCATGATTTGGAGGAAAGAAAAACAGGAAGGAAACAGAAAAAAACCCATAATGACATGTGTTTGTAATGTTTTGAATTTTTTTGTCTACCATAAACATCTCCAAGGTAACCTGTATGCATCTATAGGTGCCTGTTATAAGCTATACAAAGAAAGAAATACAAATTATGGTATAAGCTCTTCCAAAATCTTACCTGCTCTTTCACCATGTTGAAAATGCTTAGAAAATAGCTTTTATTTCAACCTGCTTACCTAAGTAAAACAGGATTATATAATCTCTTTCTATATGTATGAAACTCACAAATACTTTCTGAATACATTGGCCAAGTTCAACCAGATTTGACAGAGACAGAGATCACAAAGGTACAAAGTTTATGCATATTTCATGAGCAGAGACAGCCTGGTATACCTTAAGAAGAATACAAACACCACTAGTGAAGTAAAGACTGCAGCATGAACTCACCATTTATTAGACAAAGAATCTAAGGGGGGGGGGGGGGGGGAGATGTTATGAATGCTTCAACTGCAGGAAAAGCCTCATTGGACACCAGAAAAATCCAAGAACACACCACTTAAAAAAAAATGTGTAAGCAACCAGATTCCATTAGTTTCACTGTGAAGAGGTGCACAGGTGAGACTTAGCAGAAATCTGTGACCTACAGCTAAAAGCATTCTACCACTAAACACCAAAGCTACTGTAGTGGATCTGTGAACCAAACTCTGTCCTTCTGCAAGGGACATCAAAATTGAGATACCAGGCCTTCACAAGCATTGCCACCTGAAAGCTGTGCTTTAGTGAGTGTAAGCAGGAATCTATTTCCATTTTCACCCATCTTCCGTCATCTCATCACAGCAGCCCAACCATCTGAAACTTGCCCTATACCCAAACCCAGCATTGCTGCTATAGAGCATACACTGGGAAGGTGCAGGAGCCAAAAGCTGCCACCTCCCTTCACAGGGAAGTCCATCATCACAGGTCATCTGCTCTGCCTGCTCCATTTGCACTGCAAATCCTGTCTCTGCAGCCATGCAAAACACCTTACATCTCTTGCAGACCTGTCAAGAAATATTTACAGCACATACACATCTGTGTGCTCAATAGTGCGATGCAGATATAAACTGCTGGCAATCTTTTTGAAGATGTTATATTTGATGTGAGATTGAATTCAACACCTCTGTGATTAATAAACATTATATCAATGTAAGATGTTCTGAGGCAAAATGCATCACTGATTATTTTATTAGCTAGAGTCACATCCATGTGTCTAAAGATTCTATTTTGTCCATAAACATTACCCAGTAAAACCTGGATCTTGGTGTTACTGTGTTTATTCCATCCTAGTCTTCTCCCATTCTTATTTTACTATCATGCATTCTAAGGAAAAAGTTACCTAACATGATGTTATTTTATGAGTCACAACAAATATTAAATGTAGACAGAACATCTCTTCTTTTTTGATGACATGAAATAGGGAAGGAATTGGTATCTTGAAATACAATAAAACTTTTTTATGCATGTTTTCTTTCCTTATTTCCTTCTCTTTTGCTTACATGCATTCAAAATTTAGTTTAGCCAAGATTTCTTTTTTAATTATGCCAAAGCTTTACTAATTTATTAAATAAACTGATTTTGTCACAGCTATGGAGGATTCCACTGTAGATAATATCTTAAAAAGAAATACTCTGAGTAGAATTGAAACAAAAAATTTACCTTTAGTGCACAGCTCTTTCAGAAAAACACTGAGTAAAATTACAAAGAAAACCGGGAATATTCTCCCTAAATTTGTTTTGCAATGTATTACATTGTCTAAGTTAAACGTGACAATAAAATTAATCTGTTTACGATATCAGTAATATAAACCTAGAAGAATATTTTTACACAACACTAGACTTTTTTTCACACTTCCACAGCATGAGGAAAACCAGAAAATGTTCTCAAAACATTCTTGATTAAACCAATAGCATCACTAAAGACAGACTGGAAATATTCAAAAGTGTTTATTTAGTAGTTATCTTTCTCAGAGTTCCTGCTGTCTTCTAATTTTTGGTAAACATGCATGAAAGTAAGTCTGTTACATTATCGCTTAATTTAAACTCTCATCAGTCCAAATTTGTAGTGTGTGGCAAAGTGCCATATAAAACCTGCCATATTATACTACTGAAGATAGTGTTATTATTAATGAAATTCCAGATATTTAGGATTACTGCAGGTCCTAGCTCACAATGAGTGCAAAAGCTACTCACATTGGCAAAACCGAGAGCATCTACTGCTAGACAGCAGTTCAGGGGATCAAGTCTTTCCATGTCCATAAGAGACAGCTTTTTGTGAGCAGAATTTCCAAGACAAACTCATGATAAATTTAAAACGTCTGACTGCAATTCCTTACTGCTTTTTTGGATCTGACCCAAAGTCCATTTAATTCAGCTGGAGCCTGTCCATTGACTTCAGCAGGCTCAGGATCAACTCGGCTATAGTCTACATAGCAATGAGATTTTGCTCAAATTTGCTGCAGCTGAAAATGCTGCTTTCCCACCATTTAAAAATACATACATTAATATGGGGTAATAAAACATCTTTACTCCAGGAAATACAGTTTGACATCCTGTTCTGCTAAGCTCAGTGAAAGCAGAGGGGCAGATAGTACCACACAAACCTTAGCACGCAAAAGTTTATAAACTATTCAGCACCTTAATTTCCATTTATTTCCCTGTGGAATAAATACATATAATAACCCCTCTCATTCAGTCCTGCAGAGTTTGAAACATCTTTAAAATTTTGCTCAGACAAACTTTGACTTCACCTTTAGCTCCTGTTGACTTCAATGGGTGACTGAGTCTTCAACAGCAGACAGGATCAGGCTTTCTGTGTCACCTGTGATAGTCAAAGCTAAAAGCATATAAATAACATTTATCAGTGATATAGTTACGCCATTTCTCACATGTGACAAACATATATGTCCACATTTAAAAGTATTATTACTCCACTGCTGTGAATGCTATATTTATATTTGAGTGCATTCATAGAACAGTCTTTGAGAAATACTCCTATGTGTTTGTAAGAATGAAAGCTAGGCTTAATGTCTAAATTCACTATATTGAAGCAATAGCTCCACTGTGCAGAAGGGAAAAATTAATTGCAGTATCTGCTTCTAATCCTTTTGTGAACTCTTTGGTTGCTGTTACATCTTAGTCTTCTTCCAGAATTTTTACTTACTATCTTAATTTCACAGATGTTCTCAACAAGTGGTGGGTTGCAATTTTGCTTAGATGAGCATTTTCAGATACTGTGGGAAAGATTTCAGATACTGTAGCTATTGGAAGCAATGGGAATATATCACTGTATACCCATCACGGTGAATTGAACAGGCTTTTACTTCCTTTTGGACAGCCCTCAAAGGAATTGAATACAGCTGTGTCTTTTCTGACTCCACAACAATGGGGGCTTTACAAAGTACATGGTTACTATCTGCTTCCAGACAGAGAAGATATTTCATGTTGTGGCTGCACAGGCTCCACTGTCGTGCAGAATTTTCCCTGAGGCATACATCCAGCACAAGCTAGTTCCCATGTCCCACCTCAGCTTTAAACCATACTGTAACTAGAGAATAAGTCTCGCATACATGATCACAGTTAGATATTTATCCAGCCCAAGGACCTCCCATGAGGTGTCCTCTAAACTGCCTCCTTCCCACCCCAGAGGTTTTCAAAGCCCCAAGCTTTTATCCCTTTCCTCTTTTCCTTCTAGACTCTCATCTGGCTTCCAACCACTTTACCTACTCAGCTCACCCACGAGGACCTGCAGCTCCCCTTCTTGAGAGGCAGCAACAACAACAGCCACCCATAAAGGCTTGAGATTATCTTATTTCTTCATTTCAGATGCTTTCTCAACCCACCCTCTAGATAGCATTACTCCCTGCAAAGGACTAATCTGCTTCCAAGTAATTGTTTAATTTGGCATGAAAATCTGAAAATGTGTGTGGACACCCTATTGCCGGTGCATCTTCTGCAGAAAAATTCATTTTAATGTTCTGTTCTGGCACCAGATGATGGGAATGGCAACATATGTGGAGCAGCTTAGTGTGCCACCATACTCCTGATTATTATGTTGTGTCTGGGAGGGCTCTGAATAAAGATACAAACACAAAGCCAGTTTAAGCACCTCAGAACTGGGAAGGAAATGGAATTTCAGCCCAAAGAGGATGGGCCAGGTTCTTGCTGCTCTAACTAAGGAAAGGGCATCCTGTGAGAGGCAGAAGTGATGCAGTGGCTCATGAAGCATATTTGTTTATCCCCCTATACTCCTTCTACTCCTTCAGCAGTTGCAACACCCAGCAAAGCTTCCCAGGCCCTGTAGAGTGGCTTGAATAACTTTGGATTTTTTGTTTTCACCAATGATTTGCTGTCAGCAGCCAGCTGCCTACTTTGCACATGCTTACTGCTATCTGTAAGAAATAGGGTTTCATGCTGTGATTTTATAATGCTATGTTCTCAATTAGAAAGATGGTATGGCAAAAACAAATAGTCATGAGGTGGGGTAGTTTTGGGCTTTTTTTGATTTTGACAGAAGAAAATATTTTCTGAAAAAGCATGTACACTTTTCTGAAAATTATTTAGCTTTTACTGAGAAATTTTTTTTTTTATTATTTCAACAATATTCACTTTAATAGGTTAAGTGCTGGCTTCTGAGACTTCTGCCTCCCCTTAGCAGATGGATCTTTCATTGCTTTGAGAAGCAACACAGAGGGGCTTCAGTTTTCCCATGTGAGCATTGCATAATTGTAAAGAGGTTTCTTTTCCTGTTTGGGCTTTCTGGAAAGGAACTTCTATTATCAGCCATCCTGTGTGAACAATGATGCCAGCAAATTCAGAGGAAGTTCTGGTTAAACTCATCCTGCCTCAATGGGATAAGAAAATGACGGTGACACCTCTCAGCCAATATACATAATACAGATGGCAGTGTACTCCTTTCTGCTGGAGAGTGTGAAAACAAAGACTGAAATATGGGCAGGCAGATGCAAAGAAATAAAAAAAAAAATAAGATTCTTTTAAAAAATATTTCAAGAGACACAAACCATAACCGTGAATATCAATTTCCTAGTTCTATATTATTGATAGAGATTGATTTTGAACTATTGGGGTTCAGAATTGGTCTTTTTCATAGATTTGTTAAAACCCAATGCACTGAGTTTGTCTCCTTTTAAAGAATTCCAATCTACAAACTTAGATACAAAATTAAACCTAGTTCCAAGTTCCTAATTTCAGATCCTTGGCTTTTATTTGGTTACCTCTAAAAATGTAATCTCCAGTATACCCTGGTATCTTGATGAAATAAGCAGACAGCTCCTAACTGCTGAAATATCCTGGCTGCCCACATTGCTTTGGGGCACTGAGACACACATCATGGTGGGTCCTGGAGGAAAGAGCAACAAGACAACTCGAACCCATGACCGCAGGAGTCTGTGCAGCATCTCAGAGAGGTACCACTCTTCTTTATCCCAGAATCTGACCTCAACAGGTCAGAGTTCGCAAAACAGATAGACAAATTCCCAGATTCTCAGTTTTTTATACATCCTCTCTGTGCAATTCCAAACATTCAGAGAGGGACGCTCGAACAGGTAGTTTGCAAATCCCACAGCAAGGAAGTGTGCTGCTTATCAGCTGGTGCTCAGCAGAGGCATAAGTAAGGACAGTTGACAAAAAGTGGGCCTATGGCTAATGCTGTAAAGCTACATCTACGCTGCTGAAATGATACAGGGCCAGAGTGAACATGAGCACTGGATCCTTGTTTGCCTTCACAACTTAACTTTTTTCTCCCTGATTCTGCTTTTGGCTCAGCATTTAAACGTGTGATAATTTCAGGAAATCTCTAAAATTTTCATTATTTCACTATATTTCACTATATTTTCTAATACTTTGGATGTATAAAAGTTACATTTATTGAATTATCAATCCAGCATTTGAATTTCTAAATTTTTGAGCTAGAAAACCTCATGTTTGATGCATAAGTGATGGCCCCCTGTTCTTGTCTATCGTTGCTCCCTCCCACATCTTCTTACATCAGTGAGTGATACAGGACAGACTGCTGTGATTCATGTCGTGACACCATTCATATGCATTATTGCCCTAAGTCAGTTAGAGCTAGGAAACATCACAGACCGAAAATGTAGCCCTCTCCTCTCATCACACTGAAACACATGGTAAAAACACTGAAAAAAAAAGGGGGGGGGGGCATTTCAAGCAAAAGAGAACACCATCTCTCCTAACTTCTGCTTACCCACAGATGGATGCCAGCAGCGTGCAGGAGCTGCTCTGCACTCATAGCATTGTCACTGGCAGTTTTAAATAAGAGCAATTTCACAGATCTTTGGGGGCATTTTTGTAGATTACAATGCTTTAGTCCTGAGGGAAAAAACCTCTGCTCTTTGCCTTAGGAAATATTTAAATTGCACATGCCTCCTTTTCTCAGTTCCATTAGTCTTATAGATCTGGTCACAGGTCAGGAAGGGGAGCTGATAAATACAGCACAAAGAAACAAGGGACCTCACAGGGCTTTCAGCAATAACCCCTTTTCTAATAGATGCTGATGCCTGCTACGATGCTTTGATGTCTTCTAACACTCAGTCACCTCAACAGCTCAAAGCAAACCAAAGTCCTCACCTCACTCTTCTCACTTTCTGCTCTGCTAACTTCTGTGTTAGTATGCGAGGCACAGGGAGGGCCATAAGTTTTATTTTGGTAAGTGAACTTGACTGCAGATTAGGGTGCCTGTATTTAGTCTTTGCCCAGATGAATAAGCCTTACCTTAGTAAAATGAAGCTTATTCTCAATAGCAGGAGCAGCATTCATGGTGTAAGAAGGACAGATTGAAATGGAGCTAGATAAAATACAGACAGTTAAATTAGTATATATGTAACCTCTACACCCACTTGCAAAAGAAGCAGTTGAGAGGCCAAGAGATCTTTCGGAATGCAGTTTGGATGGCATCTGGTTTCACATAAGTATTAAGTCTCTAAGATGGAGAAGCACAAAGGAAATTCAAATAAGATGTAGCTACTGAACATCACCAAAGCAATAAAGTCAGGGAGGATAGCTTGTGCCCAAGTATCAGAAGTTTTACTCCCTAAATATTTTTAGAAAGAATAAAAATTACTTTATTTTATCTTTTTGTCTATGTGTATAGAAACAATCTCTCCCTTCATCTTGTAACATGGGATCTTGTACTGAAAGTCAATAAAGTTGTTCCTCACTAAGTAAATCCTGCTTTAAAGTTTTTCATGTCTGAAGAATCATGCATGTTTCTTTGAGCTCCTGGACTTCATTATTTAAAAAAAAAAAAAAGAATATGTAAATGATGAATTATCCTAAGTGGGTGTCATATATTGAAAACCAAACAGGAAATGAAATGGGTGAAAAGAGAAAGCTAAAAATTAACAGAAGACACAGTCAAAATTTCTAAGTATCCCTTAGAGTTCTTGTGAAATGAGTTAATAAAATTTCTGTAACTCCATTTCATCCACTTTTTTAAAGTCAAGACCTTCTGGAGCACTGAAGATAGTCAAAAGGTGGAATAAGCTGCCAAGCCTGTCAAGAAAGAATTGGGGTTTTCTAAAGGAAATCATTAAATGTAATTACTGAGCTCATAGGTCTAGTAAGAATTCCTGAAAGGAAAGTTTCTTTCAGTGGTTCAATGGCAGACAAGTTACTTGCAGAAATAATAAATCTGTGGAGTGGGAATCAAGAAGAGATCAAGAGAGACTTTGTTTTGGTCCTCAATTTGAAAATGATGCTTTGTTTAAGTAAAAACTAAAAACGTAGAAGTTGCAGTTGCTTGTTTTAACAGTGGCAGCTCATTCCTCCAGTTTTCATCCACTTTTAGTTCATATTTTTGTTCCTGCTGAAATTCATCCCTCTTGCACAGAATCAGCACAAGGACCAGGGACATTCAGTGCTAAGGTGACATAGATGGTTGGGGCCCAGTTGGGTGCAATATTTATCATGGGCCTTCAAGCAAGCACCTCTAGTCTAGTGCTAGATCACAACTCCAAGGTGGATTACACCACAGCTAACTGCGAAGTATAGAACTCCTAAACCTCATGCTTGAAGAGAGTCTCACGTCTGAAGTCTGAAGAGGCTGCTTAACTCTGAAAAGGCTGCTTCTATATGAATAGTCTATGACTCCAGTTTGAACTCCTGACTTAGCCAAATGTGCTATATTCATAAGTCAGGTGATAGATAGGATGTTTTTTCTGCTTATTGCTCTTGTTAAAGTAATACAAAGGGCCAAAAATCTTCCCCTTGACTGTACAAGCATGTTGCCAAACAATGCTAAAAAGAGTTCAATGCCTGATGCAGTGAAAACACAATATATGGATCTGGAAGCCAGAAGGCTTGTTGGATAAGCCTAGGGTGTGTTGGATAGGATTTGACACTTCATTTTTTTCTTCTCTTACTGTCTATGAGAAGCTGAAAAACATGTAGATATTTGGTCTCCTATGGCAGAGGATTCAGGCCTCAACTTTTATTAACCAAAATGGTCCAATTGGATAGCAGAAATCAAGTTAGCTATCTAACCAAAAGCACATGGTTCATCCACATGCTTGTGACTCAGAGGACCCGCTGCTCCACGTGAGCATTATTTGTATTTGTCACGTTGCTGAGTTTGGAGTACAGGGAAGCCTGGCAGAAACCCACTTATGATGGCCAGCATATTTAGTCTCTTGAAGGACTGTATCATTTAAAAAGTGTTGTCATGCACTCACCAGAAGTTTCTAATATGGCCAAGATTTGTTTCAATACCGTTGAGCCCAGTCATGAGCTACTGAGAGCCCTTTCCCATTTGTACTGGTGGGCCAGATACCAGGCCATCTTTCCTCACTTGCTGTTCCTTCTAGACCAAACTATCAAATTTAGAAACTTTCCAGCACTTCAGCTGAAAGCAGCAGGGGTTTTATGGGAATAAAGACAGAGCAAGAACTTTAGGGTAAATTTCTGTAACTGAAATTGAAGCAGCCAGTGCTGGACTTCACTCAGTATTTTTCCCAGTGCAGAGTGCAAGGACTCAGCACCAGGCACCATGCTTTGGCTTTCATAGTTTATATAATAAAACAAGAAGTTCTAAAAAAGTCACTTACTCCGTGGGGGCTTTCCCCTGGCTTCAAGTCAAACAGCTTGAGATCACGAGCTTTGCCGCTGGTGCAAAGTAGCCCTGTTGTGCTCTGTTTCTCACTTCACTTAAACCTGATAATTGCTGGATCTAAACATGACTCATCTGAGTCACCAGATCCACTAAGTCCCCAGGCTCCTACTGGCTTCCTCTGAGTTGCTCCACAGAAGTCTCAGTATGCTGAGGTGGCATGAAACCTTCTCCCTTGCCCACCCTTCCAACCAGACCCTACACCTGCTGCGGAGACCAGCAATTAACTCAGTGACACAAAAGCAGGCCTAGTTTCTGATATTCCTGGACCATCTTGGACCACTTGTCATCTAAGAGCCAGACATCTCTCTTTAAGCAAATCACTATTTATTAAAAAAATAAAAAATAAAACCAACAAACAAAAACACTTGAGGGAAAAATAATGAAACAATTAACTGCATATGTGCATAGCTAACTTACCTGACCTTTTATGTGGAGATCCCAGCAGAGTGGTCAGATGGTCATGCCAGCCTGCTCAAGGGTTGAGCCTTGTTCCCTGCATCAGAGCTGTAGTTTTATGTAACATGACATCTTTCATCCATTCAGCCTCCTTGAATCAGGGCAAAACAGACTGTGTTTCTTCCACATTGGAGGGAAACTTCAAAAGACTCATTTCAGGAGCAGAGATTTGCATTAATAAGAGCCTTGAATCTGGGCAGCGGACATTCCTTATCTCACCCTTTGGGTCAGGAATGCAATTAATTTTATATATTAAAACAGATCCTGAATTTTATTTTATGAATCTATACTTCAGTAACAGTCTCTTACAGTAGTTTTCTACCAGTCCCACTCTATTAATGAGAGAAGCTAATGACAGAAGAAAGACAATTAAGTATTCAGTGTACCAAACCAAAGATTAGATTAGAAACAGACCAGAGAAATTCCAAGGGTCTGGGAAGGAATTTGTCTTAGAAATACAACTTTGCTCTTTGTCAAAGAAATTCCTTCTTTTTTTTAATTTATTTGTTATATCTAAACATTTTTAGGATAAGGTATGCCAAAATCCTATTTGCCTTAAATTAGTACTTAAGGTCACTCTGTATATGAGAAACTTAAAGCCTTGCATTATACACATCGCTCATTGCTAAACACTTCTATGCATAGCTATTACACTGTGACACTTGCAAACAAGGCACTATTTATACTAAAGAGATTAGAAAGTCTTTTTAATCTGGAATGCTTCTACCTTCTAAAAAAGATGTTTCTTTTGTTTTGTTTCTTGCTTTGCACCTAGCCTTAAAACGCTCACAGATCATAGATGACTAAAAAGTCTGAAGCTGAGTAAAAATTGATTAATCTGAAAAAACAACCCAATTCCAAACAATTAAAATGAAAAGGCAATTTTCAAGATGAATATTCTATAACCACTTTGGGAAATCAAATGTTTGTGTGCCAGAAACTTCAAACTTAATATAATTTATTCTCTCTATGTTATTTCAATACTCTTATGGGCAAGATCTACAGTCCTGGGAGCCTATAATGAACTGTAAAACTAAATATATAAAGGCAGTCTAATTGGAGGTCTTAAATAAAATTGGAACTTCTATTCCTAGAGTGGCCAAAAGAATACACTGGAAAATTGTTTTTCATAATTCACTTCTTAGAAACAAAATTAATTTAATAAATCATAGGCAATGAATTACTAAAAGAATCAGTATAACAATTCTAATAAAACTTGATCAGCTTCTCCTAATATGGAATAGAAGGAAAAAGGCCTCTTCTGCTTTAAAAGGTGTTGGAGGACAGGGCATTTCAGAGTTGTCTGCAATTAGGAAGAAATTTTGATTTTATGTCATATGTTTCTTCGACGTAGGCTTGCTTATTTACAATGCAGCCTATAGGCACCTTTGCTAGTATGATTTCTAACCATGCTTTCCTAATCAATCTTTTCATCTATGCCCCAAAAGATGGCTTCTTTCCTGCTCTCCTTCTTGCTTTCTGTTCCCTCTTAAAACCAGGCTCATGTTGCTTCTTTACAGTCTTTTATTCCCTGCTTTCTAAGCCCACTAACACATACTCAGAAAGGGTATATTTTGACAAGAAGCTGATTTAGTTGCCTTCTGATGTATTCTGACAAATACATTAAGGCAGCATAATCTGGCACTGCTGCAGAAGGAAACAAAATTAGTCTGGTGCTTACTCCTGCCCTGGTGTCAGACTTCCCTCGCTCCAGTTAGTCCATGAGATGATTCAGGGAACAATCCCAGCTGAAAAATAACTCTGAAAAGTTATTAATTTTCATTGTTCCAAAGAACAATTGCTGTGTGACAGCACAAATGCTCATGTCATCCCAAAGTTGGAGTGGTGCAGGGACAGAGAATACTCTACTGATGGCAGCAGGAGGCTGGAGGGCGTCTTTTGGTAGACATGTCATTTCACAGGACCTTAACATGACCATCCATCTGCAATTTTAGTCCAAGCTGAACAGGTGTCTAAACTTCAGAGGTGTCTGGCATTTTTTGAAGATAGCTACTATGGTAATAATTTTATTTATGTGAGCATGCAAAAAATGTATTTCACAACAGTTGCCAGTAACTTTCAGGATTCAAAAAATGCAAGGAGTAGAACTGAAAAAAAAATTATACACACTCAGGTGTTTTCTACGACCAGCCCTGGAGAAAGAACTATGGTAATAATATACAAAGTGTTTTCAGATCATTAATATGCTTGTTTCTCTCCTAGACATGTCAAATGGAGCTTTCCTGTTGCTTCTTTATTTACTGTCAGGCCTGCAAGATGCATCTCTATCAATGGCCCCAAAGGGAAAACTATTATTTTTGTGCAAGTCAGTAACAAGGCATAAACTCCTTATTTTGTGAGGATAGAGAGTTCATTAGTCACTATAATAAAGTCACTCTTCCAGCCCCATTTCCACAGCTATGCTTTTATTTTCAGATGCAAGGTTCCTGTTTTATAGGTAACTTCAGTTTTAAGCCTTGGGACCAAGTATGTCCTATCCACTGTCTTATGTTTTAGGTTGATTCAGGATGCCTCCCAAGGTTTCCTGAGCTTATTTTCACCCTAGAATTATGAAATCAATTTTACACTTACTTTAAAACTCCCCATATATTTTCATACTGGAAGAGTTTTTCCAATATATCCATTGTTTTCCTCACATTTTCTATTGTTGTGAAGTAAACTTGTTCAATTCTAAATTATAGGTATTCTGTAAGAATAGTAATTGCTCAATTTCTTTGGCTCTCCACTGGAATTTCACACACAGCACTAACAGAAGTCCTGAGCTCATGCCCAAACCTGAGGTGCATCAAGATATATTTTGTACTGCTTATTCTCTGCTCTTCAGTAAGCTACTGTCATGGTTTAAACACAACTAAGCACCATGCAACCACTCACTCACTCCCCCTTGGTGGGATGGGGGAGAGAACCAGAAGAGTAAAACTGAGAAAACTTGTGGGTTGAGATAAAGACAGTTTAATAAGTAAAACAAAAGCTGCGCGTGCAAGCAAAGCAAAGCAAGGAACTCATGCACTCCTTCCCATGGGCAGGCAGGTGTTCAGCCACCTCCAGGGAAGCAGGGCTTCATCATGTGTAATGGTTACTTGGGAAGACAAACACCAACACTCCAAACATCACCCCCTTCCTTCTTCTTCCCCACCTTTATATGCTGAGCATGACGCCATATGGTGTGGAATATCCCTTTGGACAGTTGGGGTCAGCTGTCCCAGCTGTTTCCCCTCCCAGCTTCTTGTGCACCCCCAGCCTGCTCGCTGATGAGGTGGGGTGAGAAGCAGAAAAGGCCTTGACTCTGTGTAAGCACTGCTCAGAAATAACAAAAAAATCCCTGTGCTATCAACACTGTTTCCAGCAGAAATCAAAAACATAGCCCCATACTAGCTACTATGAAGAAAATTAGCTCTATCCCAGCCAAAACCAGCACAGCTCCAAAAGGGAGTGGAGTATATTCAGTCTTAGTGTCTTTGGGTCTGATTTACAAAGCTAGACAGCTAAAGGTGGGATTGAATGCAGCCTGGACAGTCAGGTTGTGGGATCTGGCCAAATTCAATAGAATACAAAACTCTTATAAACCTGTTGAGGCATTTTTTCAGGATTTATCCTTTAACCTCTGCAGAACTCATTTCAGATCCCATATCAGAGGAATGATTAGCAGAGGTTTCTGGTCTTAGCGCAGCTTCTTCTTTACTGAGTTGAAAATATTCAGATCAAGTTTTAAATTAATTCATGATTATTGCAAGAATTTGTTAGCAGATTTCTTGCAGGTAAAGATGATGGCACATCCACAACATCGTTCCCTACTGCTGTAAGCCACTATGATACACTACTAAGGAGATTGTCTGCTTGTCTTAGGAGGGGACCATTGCTATGATCTTCCCAGAAATATTTTCTATGCTTCAGCTGTACTGCATACAACAGAAATTATCTTTCAGCTCCATACTGAATCCTAAAATACGTAAGAGTTCTTAACTCATTACATAGCTTCAGTTTGCTTGGGAAATCCCCATAAAGTGTAGCTGTCAGTTATGACATTGCTTTAAAATCTGAAGTCTTCCTGTTATGATTGGAAAGCCTTATCCTTTACAAAGGATATTTGTATGATACAAGTTAACTTCAGGACAGAACTGTAAAACTGTTAAAACCATAAAACCAGGTTTGCAAATACCTTAGTCCATGCCCTGAATCTTGCCAGCATTTTTTATTTGTTTTAGGATTGCAAGTCTCCCTTCCTGTAGTATAAATGTTCTGGCACCTGCTATTCTACTCCAAACACCCTCATCCTTCTATCATGACTGATAGCTTTTGCTGTGATTTTTTTCCCCAGTTTCTTCACAACCATATCTGTAAGACTACATTTAGTTCAGCCTTCACAGTGTTCATTGCCCACTTCGCACACGTGTCAAGAGGTATGGAAATAAACTTGTGATTTCTAAGTATGAAACTTAGGTTTCTCCTTTAGTTGTAACCCTGGTTTAGCTGAGTATTAGGACTGTACCTGTGTGTATATCCAGTGCACTTAAGCCACTAATTCTTTCGGTGGTCCAGAAACTCCCCAGTTAGTCATCTGCATAGAAGAGATAATAGACTGCTCTGAGACCATAGATCAGCCTAAAATTAGGGGATTGATTGAACTCTTCACTACCTTCAGCTCTCTAGGTGGGAACTTTGGGCACCTCTAGAGATTACCCAGGTAGGTCCTACTGTGTTGGTTCAATTCTTATGCTTGAATGTGTTGATAAACATCCTGGCTGCAGTGTCACAGGGATTCCAAGCCAATTCCCACTCCCTAACTGATCAAATAGTTCATAGAAAGTTATTTATAAACAGTCAATAGAAACTGTTCCTGCACATGACAGTTGTTTGTATGTAGTTATGGTATTTAGGAGATGGTTTTATGTAGTTAAGATAATTGATGAGTGAATTATGCATGACTTGGGATGGTCATGTAGGACCATGACCAGCTAGATTATGAGAAGTGAGCAGAACAGTGATTTGTTGAATCTCACCTGATCAGGCTGAAGACTTCATTGCAAGGACTCTTGCAACTGAGGCTCCTTTTGACACCAAACAATAACCAACCATTTTGTTTGAAAGATCCAATTCCCCATGCAAGCATTACATTTTGCTGGGAGCTTTTCTGTAATGGGATCAGAATCCTACTAATCTTCATGTGCCTGTAAGTATCTGGGAAGTTGTCTGGTTTTGCCACCCCCAATTTCCTTTGTCAGAAGAAATGCTTATACCACTAATGTTGTGCTTAATGAGGTAAATTCCCTATTTTGGGATAAAAAACTTTTTGAGTGTTCAGTTTCAGCATAGCAGCACATCATATGTCATTGGTATTCTTAATCAGGTAAGAACATTGCTTTAAATGGCCAGAGGCCAAATCTTGTGGTGAAAATTGATTTGCCCAGTCCTTTGAGTTCAGTTCCACTTGCCAAAACCCACTATCAGTTTCAATTAAAAACTGATGAACCTGTCGTATCATTTTTTGTAGCAATGGATAAGAATATTTTTAAGTTACTTCATCTGGTTTTCTAGAGTCCACAAGTAATCCATTGCTGCCATCTCTTTGTTTAAGCAAAATTACACAGGTCAGAGACCGGACTGTAGTCTCCAGCATGTCTTCTGATTTAATGGACTTTGTGGGAAATGTACAACTATGGCATTAATAANTGCCTAACAAACAGACTTTTCCCAGAAATGCGGGATTTTAGCAGAATGGTGAAATAAATCCACAGTGAAACAGAGCAACATTTAGGAAACAGAATGGGGGCAAAGATAAAAAAAGGCCATATATCCTGCTGCATAATTTCAGAGCACAAAGACTTCTCTGGAAACTAGCATACATTACAGGACATTGTAGCACATCCTTCAGTACTATCTCTGTAGAATGGTGAAAATGCAAAATCTGGAAAATCACAAACACCCTGTTCTGTTCTCTCGCCTGCCTACACAAATCCATTCTCCATAGTCTGCACGATCGTACTTCCATGATCAATATATGGCTTTTTATAACCATAAAGATTTATAGTATGCTAGAACATTTTCCTAGGAAAATTCTTTTTAAGTGTACTGAGAATAATTATGTGAGCTGGACAAGGCAACAAGTATTCTACCTGAATATTCTTTAGGTTTTGGAAAGTTGGCAGCATTCAGCATCCCACTTCAATTTCAGTTACAGAAAAGGACTCTAAGGTATATTTTAGTCTAAAAATAAAAGTATCTGTTGAAGTGAAAGTTTTCTAAAAAGTGCTGTAAAAGAAGTTGAAAGGCCTCAGAATCCCACCATTAATCCA